>JARHVA010004946.1:0-600000 GCA_037957365.1 Torreya grandis | reverse complement strand
GAGTTGGCTAATAAGATTTGGTAAAGACACTCTCCAAAGAGAGGTCAAGAGTTCAAACCTTAAAAGTATATATTTGCTCAAATTTTATTTAGGTCACAAACTTTATCATATGTTAATATTGAGTACTTTGCCTTACAACACTTTTTTTGACAAACCAAAATTTTATTTGAAGGTGGTCATGTGAACAGTCAATTTAAAGTTTTTGGACATACTAGATCCATTGAAATGGTCAATTATATAATTTTAAACTTATTTCTATGGTTTCTACAATAAATTTATTGAAAATGATGTATAAAAGTGCATTTTTGGTGGAAACCAACACCTTCAAAATAAAAAAATTTAAATTTTCATTCCATGCTTATGCTATTACAGAACGTATTAACCTTTACATGTCCATCATGATCCTTTTGATTGATAAAATATGTGTCACATTGGATGTTAGAAGATCTGTTGGAAGCTTAAATATTAGACCTTTCTCTAGTTAGTTATTTGCTCAGATTTTGTGTCAAATGTTTGAATTATAATTTTGGTAGCATAGTATGCTTCTTTTAGTTTCAATTTTGGTTTTCTTTACTTCATTGATATAATTGATGAGGATTAAACAAAGTAATTTTGCTTTGGTTTTTTATTGTAAGGTATTGTCACCTATCCCATGATAGGGGTAAGATATTGCATGGCCTTCGATTAGTTATTGGTGATTGTATGAGTTGACAGGGGTTACTAGCACCTTCAATATTGAGAAAAGGTCATCAGTGTTTTTTGGGCATTAGGGAGATGTACCATACACAATATTGAATAATCACTTAGACTAGTTTATGTGTGAGACCTTATGTGGATCGATGTGGTTAAATAAACCTTGATCATGTTCTACTAATGTATGGTATGATGATCACAGGGGATGAGTAGGCCTTAATCATGTTCTTAAGCCTTTATGCACAACTCATCAAATGGGATTTTATATGGAGCAGCATCGATTTTGGTCAATACTATACCATATATGTTCAAAGAGTAAAAAATATGTAGATTAGTCCCTTGTTAGTCCAAATGACAAAAATAAAGCATAAAAATACATTAGGACTAAATATTATTTTCTAAGAAGTAGGGAGAGCATAACACAATAAGAAAGATCATAAAATAGAGATAAAGACAATACTAATTTCTTACCTATTTTATCAAATTTGATGATTAGTTTTTGGCATAAGGATGACCATTATTGGCATATGATGACTTTAGTATTCTATAAATTCTCTTACATGGTGGTAGCATCTCTCCAATAATCACTTGTGGTTTGGTGTGAATCTTGCCATAAATTGGGCATTATAACACTAATATCAAAGGCTTCAATAAGGTGTTCCAACATAATAACCTTACACACAAAAGCTTATTAACATATAGTGTGGGTACTTTCATTTATCACTCTAAAAATTAACTCTAACCCTAGGGAGGTTAGGTTAAATTCTAACTTGGATTGAATCTAAATTAACCTAGGTTGAGTTAGGCTAACCCTAGAATGTGTCAAAAAACTCATAAAATCTTGACACCTTAGTTTTAGATATTTGTGAGGCATGACAACTCATTTTAGATATTCTTGAGGTGTGACTCATATTTTTTGGAATATTTAGGAAATAATAAATCATTTTATTAGCTCTTTTGACCATTTGACTTTTTTTTGGCTAAAATTTCCTTTTTTGGTAAATGAAATTCACTCATTTGATTTGGAATTTTTTTAATCAAGTTAATAAAGATTTACAATGTAATTAATCTTTCTTAATGCTTTATAATTTTTGGTAATTGTTTTAAATTTTATTAATTAATAGCTTGACAAGCCAAAAGTGTCAAATTACTAGGTCATAATTTGAATAGGGTTAAAACTAAACTAGGTTAGTGGTGCATACAAGGTAATACACCAAATAAGCTAGTCTCATCATGTTTCTAGGTAATTAAATCCCTTATGCAAATGAATTTGGTAGATTTAGGTGATTTTTAGTCTTAAAATGTGTCATTTTATATAAATTGAATTAAATGCCAATTTAGGCATGAAAGTGGCCAAAATTAAGTTTATATAGTTTGCCCATGTTTGATAAGGCAATATGAGAAATAGGCATAATAACATATTTTAAAATAATACAAAAGTTTTTAATATAAATAGTTCATACCCCAAAGGGTAGTTGATAAGCCCTTGATTCCCCCTTCAAGGAGTGGGCAGCAAAAATAAAATCATCAAATGTTCCCTTGAAATGAATAAAATTACACGATCTAGTGGTAATGAGAGTAAGATTACTAAATTGCCCAAAGGTAATTATAAATAGTAATGGTGATGGATTCACTGATTTTCCCAAAAGAGATTATAATGAATAACAAAGGGTGTGACACTAGGTTGCCCAAACGCAATTATAAGTAGTGGCATGGATAGTTACCTTAGTAGGGTAGTGTAAAAGATACTAATTTTCCCAAAGGCAGTTATAATTAGTAACAACATGGAAAACAATGATTTGCTTAAAGGAAATTATAATCAAGAATATAGACATTTTACTCATAAGGGTGGGTAGAGAAATTAAACATGATGATTTACCCAAATGTAGTTATAATCATTAATACAGGATGTGAAAATAATGATTTTCCCATAGGAAATTACAATCATTAAACTGGTCAAAAACAAAATGATTTGCCCAAATGTAGTTATAATCATTTGCACATTCACATCAAGTGATTTAAAACATGTTTTCCCTAGAAAGATAGGATATATCATTGACCAATCAAAAAAATAATTTTCTTCAACAGGGCAAATTGGCAAGGGTAGTTAATGTAAAAAATCTATAGAATAGATTTACGATGAGCTAGCAAAGGATAATAGCACCTTTTTAGCCCAAATGTGAGTTTTAACAGGCGCATTCAAACAAACACAGGATATAGGTTTAAAAATAATGTTATTAGATGGGTCTCATTGAAGGCCCAAAAATTTGTTCTAGTTATAATATGAATAAAAATAAGGTATATAAGATCAAAAAGCACGTAAAATGGACCATAGATGTGAAAAATACACTTATTAAATCACATGGAATGAACTACAGTACTTGGAGGGAAAATTCAAATGTTTGGCTATATATTCACCCCTGGGGTGAAAAACAATTCATTTTCACCCTAGCCCTTTGAGAAATTGAGCTCTAGTTTTTTTCATGTATTGTTAAGATAAAATAGCCCGCAAAGGAGCTCAATGACACGTATCAAAGTGAGTGAGGGAGCACATACAGCCACCACACAATGGGGTACCAATAAGTAACCTCACATGAGCATTAATTATCATTTATTACCATTAATTATACTTGGTAGGTTGAAAAGTGGTTAAGTCACCATTTGTGTGGTAGGGCAAATGGTGGCTTCACCAAGTAAAATGGAAAGTTTGAGTGAAGTTGTCATTTTTATAAATGGTGGAAATGCCAAAAATGGTAAAAATTGTTGAAATGGTGATTTCTCCCATTTTTAGGCAAAGTCACCATTTTTTTGAAAATGAAAACAACACTTTGCCAAAAACGTGCATAATCACCTAAACGATAGCTTTATCATTGAGAAAATAGTGGTTTTACTTTAGAATCCAAGAAATAACTAATTTTGAGGACCTATAATGGGTCCAACCTCTGGAAGAGGGTCAATTATACTGAGTAGGTTAGGCTTAGGCTCTATTAGTGGTGCATATATAGGCTAATGCTAACTTTTTTATTTCAAGAGTGATTGGTTATTCTTACTATTGTAAAAAATGATCACACTGCCTATGAACCCCATAGATTTGGACCAAGGCCATGGTTGCCTTGTTATAGATGTTGGACATACATAACATGGCATAGATTACATTCATTTAGGTTGATCAAGCTTATTTGAGCTCACTAATAGAGTGTTAGCATAGTGAGACATACACCTTTCACTTGTCAACTAGGGAGGTGACTTTCACACTTTAGGATACATGGCATATCCTCAAGCTACTAATATGTGGGAGATGCTTATTTTAGACACCACCAACATAGCAATAGGTGGTGTTTTATGATCTATATAGCTATTAAGGTATCTCCATGGTTTAGGAGAAGGTTTATATAGACCTAATTGAGACCTATACTGATATTCATCTAGGTGATCTACATATTGGGGATCCATCACCATCAACACTGATTTATTAAGAGATTATTTTTCTCATGGCCCCTATCAACAACATCTTGCTTATTGATAAAAGTGATTATTATTTCCATATGGGCCAGGGTGGTATCATTAGGAGAATACCGGAGGATCAACATGTTTTGCCTAGTGACTAGTTATGTTATCATAGTTGTATAGATATTTACACTTAATAGCATACCATGGTGGATGCAATATCAAATATTTCACACTTTTAATGATCTAAGGTTGGGAGCATATCATAATTGAGTGGCCAGTTAAGATGCATAGGATGCAAGATCCTTATGATCTAGTAGCTTATGATTGGGCTCAAAAAAGATCCAATAGGCATGGGTGAAATGGAGACATCCCATTTTATCATCAGATGTTTGATGATCTAACATCATAATTATTCATTTTTATTTTATACATTACCTATTAGTTGTAGTGGTTTAGGGATAGATTATACATGGGCTTCATGACCACTAGATGTTTTTATGACTAGGAGGTAGTCCCATATTATAGAGGATTACCACCCTAGTCAAATACTCAAGTAGTTTGGTTATACACAATATTTACTTGAGGGGTTATGGTGGTTTATATATGTGACATGATATATTAGTCTAGATGCTCTAGCACTCTCAAAGAGTGAGGTCATAGTGAGCTACATCAACATACCACATGTTATCTAGGCCTATGCAAGAAGAGCCACACAAGTAGGGGTTAATCCATATTATATGCAATAGTGGGTATAAGTGTGCCCTTTGATATTGATAGCTCTATCAATAGCATGGGTTAGGTACCTATGGACATCAAGGAGATGGAGGCCCAAACCTTGAGTGGCAGTAGTAGCACTTGGAAGGAGAGTGAGGTTAGGGATGCAAATGATGAGAATATGATATAATTGGTAATTATGTGGATGATGGGGGGATATGTGTGATTATACTAGATCCAAGATTAGTAGTGCTGGTAGTTGGATAGGTTGTCTTAGGCTAGGTAGGGCCTTTAGGGACATAAGTGGAACTAGGCCAGGCAGGGCCTTCTAGTACGACCACAACTGGTAGGGATATTGACATGATGGAGAAGGATACCAATGCTTAGATATGGTATATTTCAAGGTTATAACACCAACTATAAAAGTTTCAAATCAACCTAAACATGAGGGATGATGAGATGACTTTGTTGTAGACAGATATCACTCAGCTAAAGTTCGAGATGGCTAGAATGGTATAGGTACAAGGCCAACTCAAAATAAAGATATACCATGTCATTAGTGAGTAGGATCAAGCATTGGCCACTATGGATAGGTTGATATGAGAGTAAGATGCAACTTGAGGAGCCACTACACAATCTATATTTTATCAAATGATTTTGGAGAGCCTTCTGGCTAAGGATAAGGCCTCTTATTACAAGTGATCCTATAAATATACCATGCCTAGGGATCAGCATGATGTTACTTTTGAGATCTAAGATACACAGAGGGCATGGATCAAATATGGTCAATGTCAAACCAAGACTCATGTTACAGGTGCCTCAGGCTAGTATGTTTATTATCCATGACCACCACCAATCAGGACCACCAAGGCCTCCTCCAACTACATGCCCTATGGACACACAAAGCCAAAGTTGATCACAGGGACCTTGACATTTTATTTTTTGGCATAGTTTTGTCATATGGAATTGTACTCATTATATTGACATACTTATGTATTTTTTAGACACTATGATGATATGTATATATACTTTATGTATATGACATTTGAGATACATTGACATTCCTTTTTGGGTCCTACAAGGTTAATGTACATGTATATGATATTCTTAATATATGTACGATGTCATGTTTATCATCTTGATTATCTCATGTTACCATTTGATTAGCATTGATTATCGTTGATTAACATTGATTAGCATTATTTATGTTTATGCTTATGTATGTTTTTTTCATTTATTGTTTATGCCATGTTAATGAGATGTTATATTAGTTATCATCTGATTATGTTGTATGACTTTATATGGATGCTTATTCAAAGATGCACATTTATATAAACATATAATAAATAATTTGCTTCTCTTGTTTATTACTCATGGATTCAAGAATGTGTTAGGGTAATTGGTTGGTTTTTAATATATCAAATAAGTACTACCATTGCATTACTATAATAGACTCCATGTGCATGTTTTTGCTTTAGCTTATGATATTATGCATGATAGTTATGGATAACTAAAATAATAATATATACCATAAGCAAGGAAAACTTAATTTAAATGTAACTATAAACAACTTAGGAATAAGATGTGAATAATCAAATTCTAAGTGTAAATATAACAAATAAATTAAGTGTAAGACTAAATACAAAAATTCGCAACCTAAGTATATGATATGGATGATCAAGACTTAAGTGTAAAGAAAATGTATGAATCTTAAAACAACTGAGGAATAAAAAGGTAAAAAGACAAAAGTATAAATAAATAAAACAAATGAATAGATAAAAAATAACAAAAGAAAAACAAATAAACCAAGGCCATACAAATAAACAAACATGAAAACACAAACAAATAAATGAACAAAAATGAAATAAACAAACGCCAACAACAAAATATAAACCAACTATGCAAACAAACAAACAAACAAAACCAATAAAATAAAAAAATTATATAAACAAAAACCAAAACACTAATAGACCAAAATAAGTAAGACCTAAATAAAAACAAACAACAAAACACTAATAAATAAAACACAAACAAAATTGAAACACAAAATAATAACAAACACAACAAAACACCAATATACAAAACACTAACAAACAAATAAAACAACACTCAAACAAACAACTAAACAAATATGAAACAATAATAAATAAATAAATAAAATAATAAAACATGCAAACCAAATAGTAATAAATAAAAATGAATGAACAAATAAACATGACACAAATAAACATCGTAACTAAACAAAACAAACAATATAAACAAATAAAACAAACAAAGATGAATAAAATAAACAAATGAACAAAAATAAAACAAAAAAAGTAAAAACAATAATCAAAACAACTAAATAATCCAAAGCAAATAAAAGTGTAGTAAAAAAACTACTCTAAACACACAAAAACAAACAAACTAAGCTAAACAAATATCAATACACAAACAATGGTTAATCAGAATGGTAGTGCAAATAAAATAAAAATTGTTCATGCATGTGTAATAGCAGTGTTACTCTTGGTGACAAGGTTATTCCTAAGCTAGGTATAAATGACACTGGTAAAACAACATAAGAAAAATTAGCACAAGGTTGCCCCTAGGCTATAGGGAAATAATGACACAAAAGGGTATGATAACTAATTATTTCCCTTAGGACAAAGGAAACAACACAAACAAGATGAGAAAAAGAACATTGCCCCTAGGCCATAGGAGACAATGTAACAAAACAAAAAAATGGGGGGAATGGAATAAAATGAAGGGGTAACCGAGCTGACTCTAGATGTACTAGGTAAGTGGACACTATCTACATAGTTTCATGGACAAAAAATATAATGTGAAATTTAGGCCAAATGTAGTTCTCCCAAGATATGGGATAGAATAAAATGAACAATGATAAAACATGATTGACTTGTAAATTAAAATAAGAATGATCTTGTAAAATGGTGAGTGTGTGAGAAAATAGGGGATGATGTTTCACAATCATGAAAACATCAACACAAAAAAATCATACAATCATGAGAGTGTGGTTTAGGCTAAAACCAAATTAAAAGTCAAGAGACGAGTATCCATAAATGAACTAAATTGGTAATTCATAGTGTCTACCACATCTAAGTCTTAGAATGAGAGTGGGATCACAAAATCATAAGAGTGAAGGTAATGATTATTCATAAAATGGTAACAGTGTAAGAAAATCCAAGTGGTCATTAATGCATCAAAATTGAAGACATAATACTGACAACATCAACTCATAAAATAATGATAGCATACAGCTAAGGCTAGTAGGGATAGGGAAACTAGATGACAAGTGGTTATTCATGAAATAGTCAAGGGTCCTAAGATCTTTAAGTTAAATAAGTAATTAAAAAATAAAGGAAGGTGTTGTCAAGTTAACCCGATATACTCCATGTATCCAAGCACTGCTTACATAGTTTGTGCAGACCTCAAGCTGATGTAGTTCTCCCAAAAGTGGGATGAAAAAGACCAAGGTGGTCTAAAAATGAAATTAAACAAACAAGATGTCCCATCCTATAAAATTTTGATAGCTTTCTATCTCGCCTAGAAATCCTAAGATAATTATCATGATTTTTTTTATTTTTAGGATTTTCTAGATCTTTATAAATGTTTAGGGGTTTTGAATTTTTTTCAAATGTTTTTGAAATTTTTGAGGCATCTCAACTCAATCAAGAATTATCAGATACATAATGGTCCAACTCACAAAATGGTGAGAGTGTGGCTTAGGTAACTCACAAAATGGTGTGAGCATCCAAACTTCAAATGCTCACAAAATAGTGAGAGCATGGCAAAGCTACCTACACAAAAGGCATCCAATTAAGTACCAACAAGTTTTAAATAAAGGCAAATGGATAGGTATGGAAATAATGATGGTAAGTTGATGCATCAATGCATGGTAAAGATGTTATTATTTTACCCAAAGGCAATTATAATTAGGAAACAACAATAAAAGTTCATTAGTACCAATTTTCCCATAGGCATTTATAATTAGTATTAGGAGGTGGGAACATAACAATAAATGAAGGATGCAATTACCAAGACTATTGTCATACTGATTTCATATACTATCATTCAAACATTTGATTTTGAAACAACTTCTAGAAACAAATCTATCATCAATCACTGAACATGCCTAAAGTACAAATGAATTGAAACCAAGGCTAAATGTGATAGGTGGGGTTAGGTAAAAATAATTGGTTAGCAAAAGGTTAAGGGTGTGATAGAATGGTAAGGAATATAGTACAAAGAATAGGTATAATGTGTCAAAACTTAAATGATCCTTGTAGACAATAATCTAAGTCCTTCAAGTGTGAAAATTTTTGAGGTGCATTATGTTCATTGGTTCATCAATTTCATCTCCCTCTAGCATAGTGAGCTTATATGCTCTATAATCATGGTTAGAAACAACTATATAAGGCCCTAACCATTTTGGTTAGAGATTTATTTTTTTATTTGTTTCAATATTTACATTTTTATGATTCTCTTTTAGCACAAGGTCACCAAGCTCAAATTCACGATGCTTAATGTACCTATTATATTTTCCCTTTAGTCGATTCTAATATGCTTGAAGATTATTTAAGGAAGCCAAACATTTTCTATCAAGTAGGTCAATATCTTACAAGTGAACTAATCTATAGTCTTTGTCATTGATAATTTGATGTAACAAAATTCAGAGAGAAGGCAACTCAATCTCAATAAAAATAATGGCTTCAATTTTATAAATAAGTGAATAGGGTGTAGCTCTAGTTGGAGAATAGAATGTGGTATAGTATGACCAAAGGATGTTAAATAGCTACAAGTGCCAATTATGACTAGCATCATGGATAATCTTATTTAGAATGTTAATAATGGTTTTATTAAAAACCATATCTTGGGTGTTACCTTGTGGATAGTATGCGGTAGAGAAATGTTGTTTGATGTGGTATTGAGAACATAGTGCTTTCACATCTTTATTCTTAAATTATCTATCATTTTTAGATATAATATTAGAAGGGATGACATAAAATAAGATGAGATGGTTGAATATGAACTTAGATATTTGCTTATTAGTGACATAAGTGATGGGAATGACTTCCACCCACTTATTGAAATACTTAGTAGTAGTTAGGATGTGTTTATGACCATTTAAAGATGTTGGATTGATATTCTTGACAAGGTCAAGTCCCCATGTGGAGAATGGCCATGGTGTTGTCAATAGTTTGAGTGTCTTATCTAGAGCATGAATAAAATTAGCATGATTTTAACACTTGACACACCTCTTCACATATACAATTGTGTCTACTTCCATTGTTAACCAGTAATAACTAATATGTACTAGCTTTTTAGCTAAGATTGCCTTGTTGGTGTGGGCTCCACACACTCCTTTATGGACTTCCCTCAATGCTAGTCTAAAATCTACCAAAGGTAAATAATGAAGTAGAGTTTCATCATATCTCTATGATACAAGGTTGGTCCAAGTAGGGTATAATGAGAGGACTTGTGGGTGAAGGTTTTTTGTTTTTTACATGACAAACTAGGAGGAATAGTATGGTCTTGAAGATAGGTATATATGTTTCAGTACTAGGGAGATGTGGAACCAATAATGTAACAAACCATCTCGATGGTTGATTATTCATGTGTCGATGCTAAAAGATGTTAAAAAATAAATTGATTATCCCTCACTCTATATGTGATATAGATCATGGATCCAATAGTGGCCATGGCATCAATTGTTTGGTTATTGGTCTAAGGTATTCTTTCAAATTGGATGTTATAAATCTATTGCTTGATAGAATTGACCATATCTTTATATGGTACCAACTTATCATCCTTATTCTATTACTAATTTTTGACTTGATTGATGATTAACTAAGAATCACCATATACCAATAAATGTTGAGTGTTTCACTGTACTACTTGATGAATCCCTGAAATGAGTGCTTCGTATTCGGCCATGTTATTGGTACATGGAAATCCAATACAAAAGGACTTGGGAATGAGATCCCCTTATGTAATAACAAAAAATATTACATCCACTAATCCATGGGTCATGAATGATCTATCAAATTACATCTTCCATTGTTTAGCCTCAGGAGCTGCATCTGCTTCTTTAGTGGTCATAATGGCCTCATCTAGAAATCCAAATGTAAGAGGTTGAGTATCTTGAAGAGGAGCTTATGCAAGTTAATCTCTAATTATTTGCCTTGTAATGGAATTTTAATTGGTATATTCAATTCCAAACTTGCTTAATAGCATAATCTATTTTACCATGCGACCCTATAGAATTGATTTAGAAAGTAGATACTTGAGCAGATCTACTTTAGCGATAAAAGTGGTCTATTTTTTAAACATATAATGATAGAATGTTTGGGTTATAAACACCATTGTTAGATAGGTCTTTTTAATCAACATATATTTCTATTCATAAATGACCAATGTTTAGATTAGATAATACATAGCATGATCTTTTCTATGTTCATCATGATATGTTAAAAGTGCCCCAAGGTCATTCTCAATTATTGACAAGGAAAGGAGTAATGGCTTGTTTAGCATTGGTGGCAACAAAATAAGTGGGTTGGAAAGATATTTTTTAACTTAATCAAATGCTTTTTGACATTATTCATTCTAGGAAAACACAATTCCCTTCTTTAGTAAGTGTGTAAATGGATGGAATTTATCAGTTAATTATGAGATGAAGCCTCTCATAGATTGAATTTTTCCCTACAAACTATAGAGCTACTTCAAGGTATATGGTGGTGGAATTATATAATTACATGAAATTTGGTTGAGTCAACTTCAATGCCCCTATGAGAGATAATAAAGCCTAATATTTTGCCAAAAATAATTCCAAATACACATTTATTCAGATTGATTTTGACATTATACTCACAAAGTCTCTCAAATATTATTTATAGTATGGTTGGATGATCGGCATGGGTATTTGATTTACCCAAGATATCATCAACATATTCCTCAATAATGTCATGCATCATGTCATGAAAAATCATTCGCATGGCTCTCTCGTATGTGGCCCTAGAATTCTTAAGTCCAAATGTCATCACCTGATAACAAAATGTTCCCCATAAAATGGTAAATACTATTTTATGTTGATTTTCTAGTGCTACTCTAATCTGATTATAACCTAAAAATTATCCATTATAGAGATCATTTCATATACAACCATTGAGCTGATTATAATGTCAATATTAGGCAAAGTAAAGTCATCTCTTGGGTAGGCTTTATTGATATCTCTAGAATTATTACAAATATTGATACCTTTAGGGTTCTTATTTACTGACATAATGTTTGAAATCCACTCTGAATAGTTAATTAGCCCGATGCATTTCATGTCTGAGAGTTTATCAAATTATTTATTTATTAGTATACAAGGATGCATCTTATGCAACTTATGTTTAACAAGCTCGGCATTAGGATATATAACAAGATGGTGCACAACCAAGGTGGGGTCCAAACCTGGCATGTCCTAATAGGCCCATGCAAATATGTCCACAAATTCTATAAAAAATGTTTTAAAAGCTTCACATCACTGGTAAGCAAATCTCCAAGTTCATATTCAACCATCTCATCTGCATATAGATGCTATAACAAGAGGGTATAGAAGATTATGGAGATTAAACATGTGAGAGTGGATGAAAATAGATCTAAAAAGGTGAGTACATAACCAAGATTTCATGTAGAGGAGCTTGGCCTCAAGGAAGAAGAAAAAACATCATAAGAAGAAGTAGCAGAAGAAATTCAAGAAGAAGAAGAATGGTAAAATACAAGGGCACCTTCTAGATTCATTTAGAAAAATCATGCAAAAATTCAAATCATCGATGATAGTGATGTTGAAGTGTAAACTATGATAAGGTTTATAAATACATTAAAAAATGTAAACTTTTCTCTATTTTCAAATGTATAACCAAAAACTTTTTTAGAATCCAGAAGTGATAAGCATTGGGTGAATACTATGGAGGAAGAGCTCAATTAGATTGATAAAAATGAGACTTGGGAACTTAATCCCAAACCTAAGGACAAGAATGTCATTAGAACCAAATGGGTTTCTAGGAACAAAGTAAATGAAGATGGTTAGGTCACGAGAAACAAAGCAAGGCTAGTATGTAAATTCTATATTCAAGTAGAAGGTGTTGACTTTGAAGAAAAGTTTGCACCTACGGCAAGACTAGAATCCATACAATTATTTTTTACATATGTTGGTTTTAATAATTTCAAGATATATCAGATGGAAATTTATAAGAAGTGTATATAGAGAAACTTTAAGGTTTATCTTTATTAGGAAAGAAGGATTATGTCTGTAGACTGAAGAAATCATTATATGGTCTAAATCAAGCCCCTAGAGCATGGTATGCAAGACTTGATAGATGTTTGATTAGGGTTTCAAGAGAGGTGTTACTCATAGTAACCTTTACATCAAAATAGAAGGTGAGCATAAATTAATTATAGTTGTGTATGTTGGTGATATTATCTTTTATAGTGACTATGGCAAGATGTCTAAGGAGTTCATAGAAGTAATGCAGCAATAATTTGAGATGTCTATGTTAGGGGAACTATCATTTTTTTTGGATTGTAATTAGTTCAGTCAAATAATGGAATATTCATATCTCAAGCTAAGTACATTAAGTAAATGTTGAATAAGTTTGATATGGAATTTTTTAAATCAATAAGTACTCCAATGACAACAAGTTACAAGTTAAGTCAAGAATATAAGTCATCAAAAATCAATCAGAACTTGTATAGATATATGATTGGAAGTATGTTATATACTACTGCATCAAGACCTAATATCATGAAGGCAGTAGGTATAGTGGCCATATTTTAGGCAATACCAAAAGAGACACACTTGAAATTAGTTAAGAGGATATTTTAATATCTCAAAGGTACGATGGACTTTGGTTTGTGGTACTCAAAAGGTAAGGATTTCAATTTAATAGCATATACTAATGCAGATTGGCAAGTTATTATTGATGATAAAACAAGAACAAGTGGTGGTGCATTCTTTCTTGGAAAGAGTCTTGTGTCATGGTTGAGTAAGAAACAACCATCAATTTCCTTATCAATAGCTTAAGCTAAGTACATAATAGCAACATCATGTTGCACACAGGTTTTATGGATGAAACAAACTTTGAGTGACTTTAAGATTAAGAATGACAATCCAATTTCTATATTTTATGAAAATACTAGTACCATTAACATCTCTAAGAATCTATTCATGCATTCCAAGACTAAGCATATTCCAATCAAGTATCATTTTTTAAGGGAATAGGTAGCTGATCAGATTATCAAACTAGAGTATGCAACCACAAAACAACAAGTTGTTAACATTTTTACAAACCTCTTCCAAGGGAAACATTTGAGTTTTTAAGGTAGAAATTGGGAGTAATTCCTTTTTATATTAGTCATTGAGAAAGGTATGGACTAAGGGGGAGCTAACCTTTGGGTCTATTTTATCTCTAAGGATCAATAGTCAAGAGTATGAAATTCAAAAGATGTTTAAGTGGTAGTGAGTAGTATCTTGCAGTTTTTTAAGCAGAAGTTTATGGAATTCTCATCGGGGAAATGAAGATGGATATTATCAGTTTTGAATAAGTAGCACTTTATTTTGGATCAAATAGATTTTAATTTGTGTAACCCTTTGCCATTGATGTCAAAGGGGGATAATTAACAACATAAATATTTTTAGGGAGAAATACTGCAGCAATGTATATAGCTATATAAGGGAGAGAAATAGAAAGTTGTGTAAATGTTGTCTAGTTGATTTTGGTAAAAAATGATAGGGAAAAGAGTAAATCAATGTCAATTTCTAGTGTAAAGGTATGTTCATTAAATGATAAAATCTACTCAGGTCATCAGCTTGTAAATTTTTGCCATCAATGACAAAGGGGGAGTTTGTTGAGATCTTGTCATTGATGTTAAAGAGTTTTCTATTCAATTAAATAATGTCATTGATGTCAAGGAATTTATACTAATAAGAGTCTATAGTTTTTATAGAGTTTGTAGCTACTGATTTAGTCTGTATCTTTCCATGAAAGTTGTTTTTGGTGAAGTAAACAATTGGATAAGAGACTTTTTATCTATATTTTATATCATATGGAGACATAGAAATAGATGGAAAAATTAATTTATACTAAAGACCATTGAATAAGTTATTCTATGTGAAGGAAGGTGATCTAAAGATTATGAATAATAAGATCATGTTCAGAGCTAATAAGCAAGCAACTCGGACATTATCAGACATGTTATGGACTACATCAAGGTTTGTTATGAACTATATCAGGTTTGTTACAAATTACATCAAGTGTACTATGGGCTACATCAGAGCTGCTATAAATTGTATCAAGACTACTACAGAATTCAATAGAACCACTATGGAATTATTTATAAAGTATTTCTAAATGTATTCTAATGATTGTTTGGTCTATTCCAATATTGTTTCACTTAGGCTGCCCTATGTGACTAAGATTTTATATAAGCTAATGTGAATTATGTTTTCAAAATAGAATAAATCATTATGTAGATGATTATAAAGTTTTGTTTGGCTGACTTTCAAGAGGTTGTTGACAATCATATTATATAGAATCAAGATCAAATTGTCTCTTTGAAGTGTGGAAAAAGAGGATGATTATATAAATTTCCTAAGCAGCAGAGCATTGGTTTCTTGAGGAATGGATGGTCAGGGAGTGCATGAATATGAAAACATCAAATGATTCATAATAATATTAACCCTAGAGTATACATAATCATCTAAAAGATATGAGTAGATAAGGTAGAGAGGACAGAGTCTTTGAAAATAAATAATAAAGAAAGAGAACCTAATGTGTCTATTTGATTGATAAATAGGAAAATAGTAGAATGAATATGAGATCAATAAGCAAAGAGAGCATAATTGTACCGTGATTTTTTGATAAAACCAACTGAGAAAGGTAGATGATCTAAAGCAACTGAGTTGGTGTTTGGCAAAGAGGGTTGAAGCCTCATGTATATTATTGTCTACAAATTAATGAGTTGGTACTTCCTAGAAAGTTGGTGTTTGTTGAATCTTTTTGTCAAGTTGGTGCTTGACTATTTGGGGTTGGTGCATCAATCTGAGTTGGTTCTTAGTAGTCTTTTTAACTCATTGCATATTCGATTTAGGACATGTAGTCCATATAGTGATCAATGTGGATTTTTTTCCCTTTAAGGGTTTCCCACCTATATCATCTGTTATGTCTTTATGTTATTTGTTGTGGTTTGATTGATCTATGGATTTTGAATTGATGCTTGAATAACGAACTAAAAAAATTGAATAAAATTTTAAGATCTCATTAATTCACCCACCCCCTCTCAGTGGTTGTGGTTCCAACATCCTCCTCATTGAGGGATGCACCTATTTATATCCACATTGGATATTTTGGAGTCCCAATGTTCACCTCTGAAATGCCTTCCACAAGAAGTGTAAAACCAATAGCTAAAAATTTAGAAATGAGTTTAGATAATTGGCAATGGAAAAGTCCTCCAAACAGAATGGATTGTATAATTCTCCTAAGAAGGACAAATTAGAATCTCCTAATGCTAGCATTGGCCATGAAACAAATACCTTAGGGTTCTCTTGAAAAATGTGTTCAAAAGTTTATTGTTCCTTAGTATTAATATATGATCCATAAATAGGTTTTGGGCTATATTTTTTATTTGCTTCATAGGAAGAGGGGTGAACATCCCCATCTAATGGTGCTAGAAACCAATTTTCACTAAGAGACTTGCCTTTCATTTTACTTTTTTCCTAGTTGAAAATCACCTCAAAGAGGTTTTCACTTTTAGACCTTAATGTTTGATTTTATTTTTATTTTTTGTTAGGGAAGTCCACTCATTCTCTAAATTAGTATTGGCTCAAAAATTTGTTAGGGGGATAAATTGGTAACTTTCAATTAGTAGTGTAGGAACTGAGTTCTTACATTAGTCAACAATGTAGGACAAAATCCCTCTCCTATTAGTAGTCAAAGCTACCTTTATTGAAAGTCAAAAAGGGAGAAGTAGGGGAAAATAGATTCACATCTATTTATAGCAAAAAAAAATTCTATTGGGGGTTTCATACTTTTAACCTAAAATTAAATAAAGGAGATAAAAAGGAAATGAGTGGAATGAAGGTAATAATGGAAAGAATGAAGAATAGAGAAATGAAAGGAATAAGGGAGAATAGAGTTATTATGGTCAATTAAATGCAGAAACTACCATGATAACCCTAAGAAAAATGAAAGATAACTCTATGTAGCTAACTGCATAAACTTGCCAGAATAGTCCAAAAAGGGGGAAACATCAAATGCATGCAAACCTCTCTTATTCAATGGGTGGTAAAGACATAATTACACCCTTAGGAGTGCAAAACATACACTAAGACAATTTTATAATATTGATAGTGGACCAAAGATAAACCATCCCATATTTAGCCATAAAAGACAATTAAACTATTTCTTAAACCCCACTGAGATTTCACATTCATAGAAATAACACAAGAAGATTCCAAATGAAATATTTAATGTGAAATTCCCATTTTTTGACAATTTGGTAATGATTATGAAAACAATTTGAAATTAAAGATACAGAGATGGATGAATCATATGCAAAGTTATAACTCACAAAAAAATATTGAACATAAAGTCTGTAAAATCTCCCTATTCTAATCTCTTTTGAGTTGAAAATACAATCTCATCCTTCAAAAGTTTCTAAAGAGTTTCACTGCCAAAAGTCCCCCCTTTACAATGAGCCTTACATTCATATTTATAGCAGGAGGAGGTGGTTACAGTGCATAACCACCTTTTTTGATTTTTTGAAGGTGCAAAAGTGATTTTATAAAAATGCACCACTTAAGTGGTGAAAAAGTGCATTGGTACAATTGTACCACATGCAAAAATGAAATTTCAAAATTACACCACTTAAATGGTGCAAAAATGCTTTGGTGTTTTTACACCACTTGAAATGTGTACATAAAAATCACACAATTCAAGACTTACAAAATGAAAATGCATTTACATGAATTGCATTTACAAGGTTGCAATTACGTAAAATTTACAACTAGGAATTACAAAAAGAGAACTAACATTAACATGAAAATACTAGAATATTGATGAAAAATTCATTTACTTTCTCATTCATTGAAGACAATATCGGTCATTACTTTGAACTTGTTTCTAGTTCTCCTCAATGTTTGTCACAAGCTTTTCTTATAGAAAGGAGCACCTTTATTTTAACTATGTGAGCTCCTTCTAAAGATTTTCCTTCTTGGGATTTAATGCAAACTCACATTCCCATGATTCTTTGAAACTTTATTCATAAGGTCTATGCTTATTTGAAAATACATACAAATAAAATCCATTGTTTATTTTGTTTTATATTTTTAGTTCCCATGGGATAGTCCAATTAGCATGGATATGGTCTCAAACCACTACATAAGATCAATTTCATTTATCATTTTTGACTTGAAAGGGGTGAGCTCTATGTCATTTTCCACATAGTATAACCTAAAATTGAAGCCAATTTTCCATTGAGTTAGGAAAAAATGAGCGAACAGGTTGCCAACCTTTCCATCATAGTTTAATTATCAAGTTTTGTTTGATAAACTTCATATCAAGTGGTTCTCCTGAAAATCCTTACCCATTGGAAACTATGAATTTCAATTTCTGACTTTCAAAGATAGGTAAAATTTTGAGTTGTCCCATTTGGCACCATCTGACTTTGGATCAATATTTTTTATATATTCTACTATTACCCTCAAATTATTTATATCAATATCAAATATTTACTTGATCCCTAGACATTGAACCTTCACAATGGCTTCCTGACCTCTCAACTTTGCACAGTGTACCTGGCCAAAACTAGCAGCAGCAATTGGATCATAATCAAACCATTCAAAAAAATCATCAACTGGCCTCCCTAATTCTTTTTAAACTATATAAACTACAATTTTTGAGTTAAATGGGGGTACTTGATCTTGAGGCTCTACTAATTGATCAACATATTCTTGTGCAAGAATATCCACTTGAGTAGAAAACCATTGCCTAATTTTAATGAATGTCGGTCATAATCTCAACATATTTTATTTGAAACACTTAGCTAAGGATTTTCAACTCAATTTATTTTTATCCTTAGTAATCCCACCTTTGTATGAAAATTTTGGATTATCAATCCATGCCTTAAATAATAAAGTGACAATAGAGCCCCATATTTTCATAGTTCTCTATATTGTTGAGTATTTTTTAAGCTTATTCCATTGACCACCTAAAGCTACAAAAATGTTGTCAATATAAACCATGAGTGATTTTGATAAAATGAATATTTCATTAACCTACTTCAGTATATATCTCTGTGCCCAGGATATGCAAGTTTTTTTGATAATATGCTTTCAAAACTGGAGGACATGATGAACTATTTGACAAAATTTCTTGAATCAAATCTTCACCCCTGTGAACACCTACTATCATTCATGAAACCACATCTCTTTGATATCAGAGCATTAGGAGGCTATTCAATTTAATTTCACACCTATTGCTTACAATTACATTGGTCAATATTCTATCCATTTTTCTTCCATGAACTATTTGACAAAATGACTCAATCAAAATTTGTTTCTAGTTTGTTTGATCATCAGCCTATTTTTCTTGGTATATGTTGGGAGGATATAGATAAGGTTGTGGAGATGATTTACAATTGTCAGTTGTATTTATATTGTTTTCATATTTAAATGCAGTATTAGATCATAGGAATTCTTGGTGCATACCATCTAACTCGACCATCAATGTAGGAACATATTGCACATCAGCTCATGCTCTACTTAAACCATGTTAAAGTATTTGAACTTGAATTGCTAGATCTTGTCAGGCAATAATCAATTTTTGTGCATTAGAGCATAATTTCATAACCTCATCTCTCAAGGGATCAACTACACATAACTCTACTTCCATAAACATTTTTTAATTGTATATGGACAACTCCCATAAGCCTCTTTATTGACCACTTGTGAATTTCACAAATTGGAGTAATTTTTGGAATGCACACAATTTTTTGATAAAATGTCTCATCAAAATTCATATCCAAATTCACTTGGATGTCACCCTTTGACATGGGTCATTAAATTAGCTCCACACTTTCTAGCATCATTTATCTTGATGTGGTGTATCATTTGATTCCTATTTACCATCATTCTAATCAAACCTACCTTTTACATTCATTATATCATTGTCTATCCTTTAGGTGAGGTACCCACACATTAAGGATGTTTTGATTTTTAGATTTGAGAAGATAAACTTCCTCATTTTTCAAGAACACTAGTGCCAGTATTCTATAAATTGGACTCTACCAAATGTTACTTGGATGAAAATCCAATTCCCTTTTCCATCATAATTAGCTTTAGATTGTTCTTACTCTTTAGTTGATATATTTGACTAATGATTCACCTTAGAACATGATTCTCCATTATCAATGATACTAAATTGAGTAACTCTTTTATCTGCAACTTCTCTATCCCTCTTTTGTACATCAATAGTTGCCATCAAATTCTCCTCAAGCCCATCTATTTAGCATTTTCTATAATTATATTTGCATCATGGTCTATGTTTTCTTTTTTAGATTTCCCTGAGCTAGAGGATGAAATAATTTTGGATTATCAAACAAGTAACCATTTTTTTGATACACATTTACATGTTGAGCATCTAAGGTTTCTTCAATATGATTATCATCATATCCTCCATCCTTTGAAAACTTTACCATTACAGGACTAGATCCAAGTTCTTCCATCTATGCAACACCCTTACACAAGTTCAATTTTATTTACTGTCTCCTAACTTATAGAACCTTTTGCAGGATTCCTAGAAATAACACCTGATCTTGTAACACATCCATGGATCAAATTCCACCTTGTATTTGAGTGGCCATATTATATTACATTATGAGTCCAAAATCTATTGCATCTAAGTGATACGATGGTGCATAATTTCTCTGCAAGTATTGTGCAACCTCAAGGGACTTATCATATATTCACCATAATTTTATATTTTATGTATATCCTACAATTATTTCAATCCATGAGAAAACATTCCTTCGAATCATTTTATCAAATAGTTCATGAGCCTTATAGATGCTTCCACATTTTCCATACATATCTACCTGAGCACTTACAAATACAACATTTGACAAAAATCCACTTTCCATTATGATTACATGAATATCAATATTTTGTTCCAAACCTTTTATTTTGGCACATGTTGAGATTATGTTGGCAAAGCTAAAATGATCAAGTTGGACACCTATTCATTACATTTTGATGAATTATTGTCAAAACTTAGTGAGGTCACCCACATCTTTTATACTCTACAATCATCACATTCCATGAGAAACTATCCTATTATGTCATTTCATCAAACATTTCATGAGTATTTGTGAAAACACCACACTTGATATACATGTTGATAACCTTGTTTTTGAACATGAAGATTTTGGGAAGACCTCACTTGCATGGCTCAGGGAAATAATCACAACAGTTGCATGGGAGTGAAGAGATAAAATTACATATTGCATAGCCAGGAAAGTGGAAAGCTTATTTTCATGGCTAGGGGAAACTTAAAAAGTTTTTTACAAATTGCACGAAGGTCAAAAACATTTTTGTAATTTACACTAAAAATATTTTTTGCAATTTGCACTGAAAATGGTTTTGCACTTTGCACCAAAAAGTATTTACACTTTGCACCAAAAATATTTTTGCACTTTGCACGAGTTGTGAAAAAGGAAAATACATTTACTTGATTTTATAAAAATGGTTTTGGAAAATTACCAGGAAATATAGAAATCTTCTACATATAGGCTTCAAATGTGATTTAAAACATTTTAGGATAAAATAGAAAAAGCTATAAATTTTAATTTTTTAATTTTTCAAAAATTTTGGCATTATTTAGTGAAATTCAAAAATATTTAGCAGGAAATCATTGTTTTTTTTTAAAATAAAATTTTCACCATTATCAAAAACCACAAAAATAGTTGGTTTTGATTAGGATTTTGAACTGCAAAAAATAGAAATAATTTAAAATTATCTAGTTTTGTAGACTGGCATTTTATCCATTGGGTAATAGAGTCTTCAGCAGTAAATTTGATGGATTTGAAAAAATTATAGATTTTTGATCTTTGAGAAAGGGATGGGTCCTCAAGCCATCAAAAATCTATCACATGTCAAAATAAAATGTATGTGAGGGTTAGATACTCAGCCTAACATGTGCTTTCATGTATCCAAAAGGATAGTGTATGTAAGGTCATTTTTACTTATGCATTTTTACATAAACTAAAATGCAAAGAGAGAAGTATTTTTTGACAATTATATATCTAGATCCAACTAATTGATAGCCAGTTCACCCATCTTAACCATATGAGAAATGAACACATGTTATCGAGCTAGATCATTTGTTTGGTTAAAAACTTGTATATCTATATCTGACTAATAGAAAACTAATTTACTTATCTCATTTGTATTAAAAAAAGAACACATGCTTTCAGGCCAAATCATCTTGTTCACCTGAAGAGATTTATGAAAGACCTGTTCCATCTATCACTCTTACAAATCTTGTGATTGCCCATGACATTCCTAGATATAGATCATGATAACAAAAATATGCTGGTAAGGAATACCAAAACATAAATGAGGTGCAAATGACACACTATCACCTTTATTGAAAAATAACATGCACACCAAAATAAACTGGGAAAGGAAATAAGCCAAAATTGGGAAAGTAAAACTATTTATAGATAGCAGAGGAAAATAAGAAGATTATACAAAACCATTCACTGGTTGGGAGAAGTACCTATCATTTCAAAATAATGGATTTGACTTATGAACTCTGAACACATTAATCAATAGTGACCAAGCAGGTGGGAAGATGAACTTATAGTTAATATTCATACAATGATAATCATAAATGAACAAATCATCAATATTTTCCTATTTTGAAATGAAATCATTATGAATTCTCTGATATCCTATGAGCACTTATGAGCAATACTAAACTTTTTTAATGTCTTCTTGGATGACTTCAACTGAATCTGTGATAGATATTATATCTAAATTAGAGAAAAGTGTGTCGTATATCTATGTCAAAACCACAATATGATTATCTTGTAGAATGAATGAAGTGTTTATATTATTTTCCAAATCACTTCCCACTGTATAAATGAATTCATCACTGGGTGAATCATCATCATCATCTTGATCAATTTCCTCTACCTTGACATTTTCCATTTTGCTTGTAATGATTATTGGGCACCATTCATTCTATTCTACATTGATGTCTTCTTTAACCTCAACCTTGGCATGATTATGATTTTCAATTTTCATAAGCTTAATTGCTTTAGATTCAGATTATGGAGAGAATTCTTCTATGGTAGACCCTAAAAATGAAATACCTAAAGAATCTTCATTTTTGACTATTAAGTCATTCATTCTGATAGAGAAGGGATCATCTACATTGCTAAAAATTAGTTTTATAATATCTTATCTTTCAGAAAGTATAATATCACACTCTACATTATTACTCCTTTCTATTTTTGGTTTAATCTATTATTTTTTAGATAACTCATTTTTTGTTTGGATCATGGGGTTTAAGCCATTTGATGAAGTAGGCAAATATTTCTCCTTTTTACCAAGTGGGAGGTCAAATTATTCATCTATTCTCTGATCAATCATTAGTTCTTCTAGCTATTCATCTTCTTCCATAATTATGAAATTGAAACAATCATATGTGATAGGTATCATTTTTTATTTTTCTTTGTTAGAGTTCTATCATGTTTGATTAAGAAATTGCCTTTGAACTCTCTTTTTTGAATATTTTAGACTCTTGATTGATTGGGTTTCATTATTTTTTTGTCATCATTTGCAATAGTTATAGCACCTTTTGAAACCTCTTTCTTTAACATTCTAGACACAATCAAATCATTTTCAATCTCTATAGCATCTTATTGTGTATCCATCAAGTCATTTACATTGTTCCTCATCAAGACAAACTTGATATATGGGTGAATAAAACCAATAAAAATGTATGGTTGATTGTTGAGGCTTGGATGATTTATGTGAGGGATAAGTCTCAATAATTTGTTAAAATGCGCTACGAATTCTCTCATTTTCTCATCATCTTATTTTTGAATGTGGAAGAATTCTAACAAAAGTACACACATGTTGATAGTTTATTTGATTCTACCTATAAACTTGTTCTTCAAAGAGTTCCAATCCATAACACATCCATCTTCTAAGTGCCAAAACTACTCAATAGCAGGTTCAATGAAAGTTTCAACAAAAAGTCTCATATAAACACCCTCAAACATAACTCCCAAAATGCTACAAGACATTGTGAAGGCCTGGATATGTTTATCTACATCTTGACCATTTTCTCTAGAAAACTTTGGGAATCTATTCCTTAAACCTGATGGTAACTCATTATATTGGGCCAAATCTAATCACCCAAAATATTTTCCCCATAGGACATGGGGACCATTAGGTTTGGGCTAGACCAATTCCATTTTTGTAATCAAGAAGGTGAAAGTACTAGGTACTTATACTCAATGGATTCATCAAAGTCCATTCCAAGGGAGGCTTCTTGAAATGTCTAAAACTCATTTGTGTAAAGCACCTTGATCCCTGGTAGAATCACCAAAAACTATTGGCTCAAAAATTTGTCACGGGGACAAATTAGTAACTTTGAGTCACCAGTGTAGGAACTAAGTTTTTATGTTAGTTAACAATGTAGGACAAATAAAAGAGTTGTATCTAAGATCACTGGATCAATGAATTGTAGATGATGGAGTTATCTCATGAGTCGAGTAAGTGCATATCACAATAAAGTTGATAATGAATGAAATCAAGCATAGAGAAATATCGTAAAAGGAATAATAGCAAATGAAATACTTTATATCATATTGAATGAAGAATACAAAAGGAGAGAGGTGTATATATATGTTGGATAGGGAAAGATAACACACATTTTAGTGAATGTGGTAATAATATTTCCAAGTAATCAACATAACCTCTAGAACCCTCAGCAAGATAATGCAATCATGTAGCCAAACCCCAGTTGGAAAAAGGCCTACACTGACACCCCCCATAAGCACATCTTAGGTAGGAAATGATACAAAAAATGGGTCCTAACAATAAGGTATGATGAGGTATCCATGTACAAATTAATCTCTCATAAAGTAGATAAAAAGATAAAACTTGTAGGAAAAACTCCCCCCAAAAAGTGAGACAAAGAACAAGTGAAGAGGCTAGAAGGCCCCTTGAAGATGATGAAGTTGTTGAAATAGACCACACCCCAAGAAGATCTCATAGATAAATGAATTTTCTCTTAGTGAAGGGCTTGGTGAAGATATCATCAACCTACTCTAAAGACTAGAAAAAGACTAAGTTGATGACATATTCATGAATTAGCTCCCAAATGAAGTGCATGTGAATCTCGATGTGTTTGGTCCTCTGATGAAGGATCAGATTCCTTCAAATATAAATGGTGCTCTAGTTATCACAAAATATAATTATAGGTCACATGATCTAGATACCAAGCTTAGAAATAATCTTTTGAAGGTAAATAACCTCAACATCTATGTTAACAACTCCCCTATACTCTACCTCTATGGAAGATAGAGAAATAACATTTTGCTTCTTAATCGACCAACTAATGGGGCCAAAACCCAATGATAAACTATAACCTAAATTGGACTTATGACTCCTAGTGTCCCCAACTCAATCTAAGTCTATGTAACCAACCAAATCAAAATTTGAACCAACCCTATAGTGTATCCCATACCTATGTGAACCTTGACTGTAGTGTAAGATCCTTTTAGCTACTTTCTAGTGCAACTCATAGGGTTCCTACATGAATATCAATATAATTCTAATAGCATAAGAGATGTCTAGTCTAGTGTGAGTCAAGTAAATAAGGTTGCCAATAAGTTATCTATACAAGGTAGCATCGACCAATGCAGTGGAATAATCTACCTCCAGCTTGACTCCAAATAGGAATGGATTTGGAGAAGGCTTACAGTTAGCCATATGAAACTATGCCAAAAGATCAAGAGAGTACTTGGGATATGAAATTGAAATCCCTAAATCTATCTAAATGATCTCAATGCCAAATAAGTAGTGTAGTAGGTCCAAGTTAGTCATGGTGAATCTATTGTAAAGAGTTTTTTTTCACTAGTGAGATAGTCAAAGAATAACTCCCTATGATCAAAAGGTCATCAACATACAAAACTAGTATCAATAATGAATCATCTTAACACAAGAAGTACGCATTGGGGTATAAGTGGCATTTAGTGAAACCTAAAGTAAGAAGGAAGGAATCCATTTTATCATACCAAGCTCGATGGGCCTTTTTGAGGCCATAAATGGATTTCCTAAGTCTGCACACTAAAGAAGAATCTTGAATAAAACTAGATGGTTTCTCCATGTAGATCTCCTCAAGGTCTATATGAAAAAATGCACTTTTCACATCCATCTGATATACACTCCATTCATGTGTTGCATCTTTAGTAAGTGTGAGTCTTATCAAAGTCATCTTGCCCATGGGTGTAAAAGTCTCTGAGTAGTCGATGTCAATTACTTGTGAAAATTCCTTGGCTACTAATCTAGACTTGTACTTATCAATAGACCCATCTATAGCATACTTGGTCTGATATATCTAGCGACATAGAACCATCTTCCTTACCTTATTAAGAGAAGTCAAATCCCAAGTATAATTGATAATCAGGAAATCATATTCCTCATCCATGGCTATATCCCTCTTAGGTATGCTCGAAGCCTCTCTAAAAGTTTTTGGATTTATCATGGAAGCAAAAAAGGCATGTGGTCCACTCTAAAAGTCTACCCACGTACATTTATCATCATTTATATCCCCTACCTAAATGCCTACACTCTTAAGTGTCTACCTAGCCCAAAGAGGGCTTGAAATGGTGAGTCAAGTGTTACATATTCATTCTTTAATGCATGCCTAGAAGTAGATGAGGATGGCTCCCCATCACTCTACTCGCTATTAGAACTAGAAGAAGAAAAAGAAGTGACCTCTACCTTAAGAACTTATTGTGAATGATTTGAATCCTTGAACTACTCATCCAAACTGAGTGAAATTGATGTAGAGGGAGAAGTATCAAGTAAAGAATTGGTGGGACTCTCTTGAAACCTAACACTCCTCTCAATGAAAAACTGATGAGTCATAGGATGAATAAGTTTATAACCCTTGAGCCCATCTAGATAATAGATAAATATTAAAGGTTTGGATTAAACCTCCATAGCCTTGCATTTATTTTTGTCAATACATGCCATCATTGGTGATTCAAAGACCGTATAATACTACACCAAAGTTTTCTATTATGCCAAGCTTCATAAGAAGTGATGTCCTTTAGAGCTTTGTGAGGAACCCAGTTCTATATGTAACTTATATAATTGATTGCTCCTACCCAAAACTATAGATCCAATAATCTAGAGTGAATCATACAGTTGGCCATCTCCTTTGAGGACTGATTCTTATGCTCTACTACACCATTCTACTGAGGAGTGTACGATACTATCTGCTAAAGATTAATCCCCTTGGGGGTATAAAACTACTCAAATCTATGGTTGATTTACTCCCCCTATTGTCTATTTAAATAATTTTGATGCACTTTCCAATTTGCTTCTCAACTAAAGCCTTGAAGTCTCAAAAATTATCAAAAACTTCTAAATTATGTCTAAGAAAGTAGACCCAGATGTATCTATAAAAGTCATCAATAAAGGTGAGGATGTATCTAGCCCTGGTAAAAGAAGGATGGAGAAACTACCCCATGACATCACTATGAATCAACTCAAGAGGTATGGAAGCTCTCCTAGCTTTGCCTTTGTTGAATTTCTCTTCAAAATGTTTGCCAAGGGCACAACCCTCACAAATTCCCTTGTAGAATTTAACTCTAGGAAAGCATGTGACCATATCTTACGAACTTAGTTGTTCAAGATAATGGTAGTTAAGGTGGTCTAACCACTCATGCTATAGTCTACTAACTCTATCTAAATGGGTAATCAATGCAATGTAAGAAATATCTAGAGAAAAATGGGAGAAGGTATATAGCCTAGTATGGTGATTAGCCTTCCCTAATGCAACTATAGAGTTACTATGTAGCTCTTTGATCTCAACTAAATCTGGTGTGAACTCGACTCTCATGCCTTACCCTATGTGGGTAATCTGATACACTAAAGATTACTTTATAGTGAAGGTACACTTAGAACATTTATGAATGTTTCACCTTTGAATTCAAAAGTCCCTCTTCTTATAACCTTTGTTGGAGTGTCATCACCTAAAGTAATAGAGGACATGTTATAGGGCTCTAAGTCAATAAACTCAACTTTTGGCAAACCCATATGTGGTAAAGCACTAAAGTCGATAACCCAAGATGAAGTAGATGTGGAAGCCACTAAAACTAAAGCTTTGCCCTTAGGTTTTTCCTTCCTTTTTTCTTTTTCCTTAGAATATTCTTTGACTAATGATGATTGTTTGACAGACTCAGGGACCCCTATATTGTTTTTCTCTAGGAGATGTGTAAGGTGGTATATATATTTATTCATATAGTTGTGCTCATCATGCCCATTCTAATTATAATAGGATAAATTAACCTTTTCTCTCTTAGGTTTCCCTTCAGAGGATGAGTTTTTAGTGCTAGTTTTTGTAGTGGTTTTCTATTCTATCTTCTTCTTAGGATCCTTACTCTTCTATTTCTTATCCTTATTACTAGAGGATTTTTGTTTCCCATTCTCAGCAATTAGGGCTGAAGGTTTGGAAAATTTTAGGGTTCCAATTTGGATTAATTTATCATGTTCCTTAGTTAAATCTATAATGAAGTCATCTAAGGATGGAATTATCTAATTGGTTCCCATGGCTCTCTTAATCGCATAAAAGGTAGAGAAAAATACAGAGTAATCAAGTCCTACTTTTGCAAGCATAGAAAGAACTAACTACTCATATTTATTCTCAGTTATACACTCTTTTAACTACAATCTAAGTGAGTTAAGCTTGGTGAAGAAGTTTTATAAAGTGTTAAAGTTTCTAGGGATCAGACTAATTAGATCATGACCCCTCATGGTGTTAATTTTCCCAAATAATTTTTCTAGGGTGTCCCATACTTCTTTTAGAGATTTGGCCAACTCTATCAAAATAAGAATTTTGATGACACTAAAAGATGTAATATTCCAAAATTTTAATCATATCTATTAAAATATTTTATCTTATCTGCTGAATTGTTAGTTCAACTTCTACCCGTATTGTTACGTGAAACAACCCTTTACTTCTAAGAACCATTGTAATTTTCCTTTTCCAATTCCTGGTAGTTGAAGGGTGTGAGTGCATTAAAAATTCTAAGATATATTGAATAATTAATATTAATGTATTTTTTTTGTTATTATATAAATCAAATGTGTGTAAAATGATATTATTATAGACCAAAATCACACCCACAGTACAACCCACCTAAAACTATGTCAAGTGCCCCCCTCTAAATTTTGGCACTTTATAAAGTAGTGCATTTTATAAGGAAAATTGGCCCAATGTATGGGAAATAAAAAATACATACTTTTTTAAAATATGGTACTCAATTTTGAGTTACCATTTGCAAGATATTAACAAAATAATTTCCCATAAATAGGCCTATAACTAAAAACTTACACTTGAAACTTTAAAAAAGTACCCTTGGTTGAGGTAAAATATTTCTTCCAGCCACTCATTGGAACCATAATTTTTCTATGAACTTAAAAAAGTCAATAAAAGTGAAAAAAAATTACCTGATTGCCTTGGTATGCATAAAAGAAAGTGTGACTTCCTCTTTTGGGAAAAAATACAGCTAGTAAGGCAAAAAATGAATTTCCAGCTAGTTTTTTAAGAGAAAAAATAAGAATATTGTTTGTATTATCAGAAGGGGGTGTTTTTCAATTCTTTCTAATGCCCATCTATATTTCCAACTCAAAAATTAGATCTAGGAAGTAAGAATAAAAATAAAATACACAACCCTCTACAATGCTCCAAAATGCCAATGCTAGACCAGATCTCCATGCCACCTCCAGTTGGTGAAAATCTAATTGGTTTCCAATGTAATAGAAGAAAATTTAATGAGAAAATTTTTGAAAAAAAATAGATTTGATTTGCAACACCCAGCTCTACAAACAGATGTGTAGATGTCTCCTCTTGATAACACCTTGCTTGGCAGAGCCTTCTCCTCAAATCTATAATGCCACACTTCAGATGTCTCCCTTTACAATGTCTATCTATAGAATTTGATGCCAAAAGTATGCAGATAGAAATGAGGATGTAGTGCTTTGCTAACACTTGGTCTTTTCCAATACCAAAAAGACTTCTAGCACTACCACTAGAAAAATATGCCAAACTCAGATCTAAACTTTCTCTTGCAAACCAATGCCAAAATTTTCTCCACACTCTAGGAATAAAATGCAGTCCTTTATAAGTATATTTTAGATCAAACTAGTAGTCATTATCAGAAACTCTAATGTAGCAGATCTGTAGATCTCAATGCTTTTCTAAACTAGGAGATTATATCAGATTAATAAAAAAATCAATGTTTTATTTGCATAGAAATGATGCCAAGTGCCAAGTGAAAATAGAAATCTTTTCTTAATTCTTCTCTGCATATCTAAAGCTGGGAAAAGATGCAAATAGAGAGAATTTTCAATGCATATCAAATAAAAAGCTTCAAACAAAAAAGGGGTTGATCTGAAGCACCTTTAGCAATATTTCAAAGTAGAAACAATAAAAAGAATGACGTCTCTTCTCTTTTTTTTTCCAATCATATTTTTAGAAATATAATATGCCTATCCCATAAAGAATCAATAGATCTAATAAGCCAGGTTCTCCTAAAAAAACTTTTAGATCTAAAATCTCTCAATAATTCTATGAGATAATAACAAATCTTAGAATTTCATAAAACTATAGCAAATAACCAACCAATCAGACAATCATGAACATGGATTAGCACTCTAATACCATAAAAGACTTTCAGTGAAGATTATCGAATCAACAAATTGTAGATGATGGAGTGATCTCATGAGTCAAGTAAGTGCATATCATAATGAAGTTGCTAATGAATGAAATCAAGCGTAGAAAAATAATGCAAAAATAATAAGAGAAAATGAAATACTCTATATCATGCTAAATGAAGAATACAAAGGGAGAGAGGTGCATATATAGGTTGGAAAGGGAAAGATAACACAAATTCCAATAAATGTGGTACTAATATTTCTAATTAACCAACATAACCTCTAGAGCCCTATGCAAGCTGATGCAACCATGTAGCCAAAATGCAGTGGGAAAAAGACCTACATCAACAACAAAGTCCCTCTCCTATTATTAGGTGGAGTTACCTTTATTGAAATCCAAAAATAGAGAATCAAGAGAAAATCTATTCACATATATTTACAGCAAAAATGTTTTCTATTGGGGATTTCATAATTTTAACCTAAAAGTAAATAAAGGAGATAGAAAGGAAATGAGTGGAATGAAGAGAATAATGGAAAGAAGGAAAAATAGATAAATGAAAGTAATAAAGGAGAAAAAAAATATTATGGTTAATTAAATGCAAAAACTACCATGATAAACCTAAGAAAAATGAAAGACAACTCTGGGTAGCTAAATGCATAAACTTACCAGAATAGTCTAAAAAGGGGAAAACACTGAGTGCATGGAAAATTCTCTCATTTAATGGGTCGTAAAGACATAATTACACCCTTAGGAGTGTGAAATAAACACTGAGACAATTTTCTAATACTGATAGCAAACCAAAGACAAACCATCCCATATTTACCTGTAAAATATAATTAAAATATTGCTTAAACCCTATCGAGATTTCACATTCATTGAAATAACAAAAAAAATTCTAAAAGAAATACTTAATGTGAAATTATCATTTTTTAATAATTTGGTAGTGATTATGAAAATAATTTGAAAGTAAAGACATAGAGACTGATGAATCATATGTAAATTTATAACTCATGAAGAAACCCTAAACATAAAGTCTACAAAATCTCTGTATTTTGATCTTTATTCAGTTGAAAATACAATTTCATCCTTCAAAATATTCTACAAAGTTTCACTGTCAAATTTCCCCTTTTACAATGAACCTTACATTCATATTTCTAGCATGGGGAGGTGGTTAGAGTGCATAACCACCTTTTTTGCACAATTGAAGGTGTAAAAGTGATTTTATAAGAATGCACCACTTAAGTGGTGCAAAAGTGCATTGGTGAAATTACACCATGTGTAAAAATGAAATTTCAAAATTACACCACTTGAATGGTGCAAAAATGCTTTAGTGCTTTTACACCACTTGAAATGTGTAAATCAAAATCACACAATTCAAGACTTACAAAGTGATAGTACATTTGCATGAATTGCATTTACAAGGTTGTAATTACATAAAATTTTCCACTGGAAATTAAATAAAGAGATCTAATATTAACATGAAAAGCCCAAAACCTTGATGAAAAATTCATTTACTTTCTCCTTCATTGAAGATAATTTCCATCATTACTTTGAACTTGGTTCTAATTCTCCTCAATGTTTATCACAAGTTTTTCTTCTAGAAAGGAGCACCTTTATTTTGGCTATGTGAGTTCTTTCTAAAGATTTTCCTTCTTAGGATTTAATGTAGACTCAATTTACCCTAATTCTTTGAAACTTTATACATAAGGTCTATACTTTTTTGAAAATCCATACCTATAAATCCATTGTTTTTTTTTTTTCTATTTTGAGGTCCCATGGGATAATATAATTAACATGGATTGGGTCTCAAACCACTACACAAGAGTAATTTCATTCATCATTTTTGACTTGAAAGGGGTCATCTCTATGCCATTTTTCACATATTGTAACCTGAAATTGAATCCAAATTTCCATTTAGTTAGGAAAAAATGAGCGAATAGGTTGCCAACATTTCCATCATAGTTTAATTACCAAGCTTTATTTTAGAAACTTCATCTCAAGTGGTTCTCCCAAAAATCCTTGCCCATTTAAAATTGTGAATTTCAATTTTTGAATTTCAAACATAGGTGAAATTTTGAGTTGTCCCATTTGGCACCATCTAACTTTGGATCAATATTTTATAGATATTCTACTATTACCCTCAAATTTTTTAGATCAATATCAAGTAGTTCCTTGAGCCCCAGACAATGAACCTTCATAATGACTTCCTAACCTCTCAACTTTGAATGGTGTACCTGCCAAAACTAGTAGTAGTAATTGGATCATGATCAAGCCATTCAAAAAAATTATCCATTGGCCTCCCTAATTCTTTTTGAACTATAGAAACAGTTGTACTTGATCCTAAAGCTTTGTTAATTGATCAACATATACCTGTACAAGAATGTCCACCTAGGTAGAAAACCATTGCCTAATTTTAATAAATGTCAGTCTTAATCTCAAAATATTTTCTTTTAATGACTTAGCTAAGGCTTTGCACCTCACTTTATTTTTCTCCTCAGTAATCCCACCTTTGTATGAAAAATGTTGATTATCAATCCATGCCTTAAATAATAAAGTGATAATAGAGCCCCATATTTTCATAGTTCTTTATATTGTTGAGGATTTCTTAAACTTATTCCATCGACCACCTGAAGCTACAAAAATATTGTCAATATAAACCATGAGTGATTTTGATAAAATGAATATTTCATCAACCTACTTTAGTATATATCTTTGCGCCCAAGTTATGCAAGTTTTTTTTTATAATATGTTTTCAAAAATGGACATAATAAACTATTTGAATGAATTTTTCAAATCAAATATTTGCCCCTGTGAACACCTGCTATCATTCATGAAACCACATCTCTTTGAGATCAAAGCATTAAGAGGCCATTCAATTTGATTTCACACCTATTGCTTACAATTGCATTGGTCAATATTTCATCCATTTTTCTTCCATGACCTATTTGACAAAATGACTCAATCAAAATTTGGGCCTAGTTCATTTGACCATTAGCCAATGTCACTTGGTATATGTTGGGAAGATATGGACAAGGTTGTGGACATGATTTACAACTATCAATTACATTTATATTATTTTCATATTCAATAATAGTCTTATATTGCATGAATTTTTGGTGCATACCATCCAACTTAGCCATTAATGTAAGAACATGTTACACATCAGCTCATACTCTACTTAAATCCTATTGAAGTTTTTACACTTGAATTGCCAAATCTTATCAAGCAACTATTTCAGTTCATTTCACTCATTTCTTAACTCAAAAGCAAGTAATGAAACTAGTAATAGGGTGTGTAGAAGAATATCTGGTAAAGTACACACGTGAATCCAAATAATGGTGGGAACTCCTCCTTGGCTTGGAAGAAATAACCTGCAAATAATAGACACTATAAAAGGGGTTTGTTAGATGGATGGTTGAGTGCACTGCCTAGCATGAGTTAGATCCAAAAAGTGTATTACTTTTTAGGAGGCTATCAATCCACTGTTATAATAATTAAGCTGATATAAATGAAAAAAAAGGATACTTTGCATACAATAATATGAAAGTAAATGCATGCAAGGAAGAGAAAATAAATGCTATTATTTAAATAAAATAACTAAAATAGCAAAAGTGGGTCAATATTTATGCTAAAAGGGTTGTGGTTTGGTTCAAAAAATTAGAAAAGGTACTATATATAGGAAAAAATAGAGAAACTTATGTTTGGATGGGGGAAAGGGGATAAAAATAGCTTGCTATATTTTTATGTCACAATGAACATCGATGGTCAGGGAACCATCGATGGTTGGGGTGACCATCGATGGTTGGGTAACCGTCAACAGTTGAAGTGACCACTAATCATTGTGCTAACCATATGTGGTTACCTATGTAAATCTTGAATGATCAAAAAAGAAGGTACAAATTGGGTATTTGGGCAAATAAAGGTCTATTAAAGGGCTGAGGGGTGAAAAATAAGATATCAATGGGTCTGATAGGGTAAGAAGGTAAGAAATAAGATAAATCAATGAAAACAAGTGAAAGATACCTAAAACTTAATGGTAGAAGGCCTGAAGTAATTTGGCCATAGTGATAGTACTTTGACTTTTAAAAGTGATTCTGATAGAGCTTCATGTCCCTAGTGATGTTCTTCACTTGTTGAAGGATGTTGGATACCTGTATGTAAGAAAGCTAGGATGCAAGTAACTAGATTGTTGATTTTGAATCCATTTCAATTCCTCCTCTTCTCCTTTTGTAGGATGAAGTTGATAATTAGGATGGAGGAAGTTACTAATTTGATGGGGGGATGAAGTTTCCAATTCATGATGTTTTAAAGCAAGTTTTGAAAGAATTTGTCATTTAGGGAGATGTTTATCTCATACAAGGTTGTCAATTCAATAAAGCTTTAAAGCAATCTTAGAGACTTGACCATCGATGGTTAGGCCAACTTTCAAGTGTTAGGTAGACCATCGATGGTTGAGGAAATAAAAAAGAATAGTTCAAAGGAAGTTAAAAAGGGTGAGTTAAATGATTTATCTAAATGTGTTAGGGATTTGATATGGTCAAGTTAGTAAATGAGTCTAATTTACTAGGTAGTCCACTAGACACAAGGATACATGAGGGTCAAAAGGTAGTTTGACATCAAAATATCTCATGCACAGTTTTTGAGTATCTACATTTTTCCCTTTTTTGTTATGTAGCCTTGATTTTACAAGCTGTAGAAAAAACAAATGACTGGTCAAGGTTTGGTTGCCTTAACTATGGGAGGAGGTGTTCCCCCTCAAACTAGGAGTTGATGAGGTGAAATAAAAATTAACTCGGGGTTTGATAAATGATAAATAGGAAGTCATAATGTGGGAGTCATAAAAAGGTTGGGAATTTTAGATGCAAACACGTACATAAAATATGACTAAGGGTGATAGCCAAGATTGTGTAAAGACTAAAGTTGTCAATATGGGTAAAAATACATTTGATTCTAGAGGGACATATGACAAGGGTAACTGGTCTACAACATTGGTCATAGTTGATCAAGTTAGGCCTATCAAGCCATCTAAATAAGGTTGATGTTGGTCACAGGTATCTAGGGTAGGAAGTGCTCCTATAAAATAACACAATTGGTTAAGTCGTGCATGAGCTGGTATAAAGTTTTAAAGTTCAACATGGAAAAGTTGGTCAGTGTGGTCATAATGACCATGCAAAGTCATCAAAAAATATGTGAATAGTTTGGGTCAAAAATGACCAATGCTAAGGTGGATGTGGTGTAATAGTTTGGTATGGGTTGGTAGGGGACGGCTAAGCTAAATCCATATACACTAGGTAAGTGGATGCTACCTATGTAGTTCCATGAACATGAAATCCAAAAATAACTTTAGGCCAAATGTAGTTATTCAATAAGGTCAAATGTTAAGTGGGGGTTGTTTTGTTAAAAAAGTGGGTAAAAGAAAATGGGACCCTAACCATCGACGGTTAGGGTTGTCCATAGGATCGACCGTCAATGGTTAGGTAAAACTCTAAAAATTTGAGTCATAAAAAGGAAAATGATAACTCATTTTTACCATTTGTCTTTATGGTTCTTAGTGGTCAGAAGTGGAGCATTTTGTCATTTGGTGATTATGCACTGATCTTGTTGAGGTGGAGAATTGTGAGTGGGTGAGTGTGTGTGCTCAAGGTGATTGCATGTTGACTCAATAGAGGGTGGATGAGGATGAAGTTGAGCAATAGTATGAAGACTCTGACCATGCCAGTGATCATGAAATGAGGTGCGTGTTTTTTAAAAATTGATAGTATAGTTGAATTTTTGAATGTAGAGTTGTATTGAGTATGTTAAATTTAGGTAGATAGAGTTTGTGAAAATATCCCTAGGCCATGATGCCCTAGTTTTGGGCATAGGTGAATTTGGTTAATGGATTGTGTGAAAGTGAAATTAGAAGGGTGTTTTAGGTTGATAATGGTCTATATTATAGTGTTAAGGAATGTAATTTTTATTTTTAGGTGAGTTTTGTAGTGTTTAGGTGGAAAAAGGTGGTAGGGTTTCACCATCAACGGTCACACACAGTGACCATCGATGGTTTGACCCAACCACTGGTGGTTGAATGCCAAAGTTAGAGGGTCCTATGTAATCATCAATGGTTTAATGAACCATCAGCAGTAGAGGGGTGTGGATTGGGAAAGTAAAAATCAATAGGAAAAGGGGGTATTTGGGGGAAAGTTTGAAGTTTGTAAAAGTATTTGAGTGTTGAAAGGTTATAAATTTTGAGATGGTAACATGTTGAAGTGGGGTATAGGGTTTATTAAAAGTTTTTAAGTTAGGGTTATAAATTTGTTGTTCATTTATAAAGCTTAAAGTGTTTAGAGTATGATGAAGGGTTAAGTAACTTAAAATGTTAGTAAAGGTTATGAAAGAGGTTGAATCGTTTATAACAAGTCCATCGAGCGGGTGGTAAAGGTCAAAATAGGATAAAGGGAAGGTGGGTAGAGTTTAGAAAATAAAAGCATTTACATTCTTAAAAGTGATATTTTTAAGTTGATGTTGGGTAGTGTGAAATGAAAGTTATGTAAAATATGGCTAGTGTTACATATAGAAGTATTCAAGTGTTAAAATTTGTTCAAATAAAGGTAGAGGTTTGTGTTGAGTGTAAAAGGTAAGATGGGAAATGTGAAGGGTTAGAGTGGAATAGGGTGAAAAGGAGAGGTTTAGGTTGATAGTGAGTGTGACTTTAGAAAACTAAGTGTCCATGCTAATATGATTTTTATGTAGGCTTATGACCAGATTTAGATGAGGGACTGGGTCCCTAAGATCTTTCCCAAGGTTTAGGATGTGATGACCATAGAGGAGTGGAAGCACTGGAGACGGTTGGCGTAGGGGCTATGATACATTATCATCACCTACCATAAGATGCTACCATGATCATCATGCTCATTAAGAGATGGGACTTGCTGATGAACACCTTCATATTACCTACTCGAGAGCTAACTATCTTGTTAGAGGATGTGATAAGGATCACACAGCTACCCATTCAAGGGGATCCTATCTATCATATTGAGAGCAAGGATCAGGACTACCATATGGATCTCATATAAAGAATAGATTGGGATCATGCTAGGTGGCATGTAGAGGGGTTTGGGATCAAGCCAATGTACTAGAGGGATCCAAAAGATAATTACTTATTCATGATAATGATGATGATTGTAGTGACTTTTTTTGCACTACCATATTTCAGCCATGGATAATTTCCATATATGTTATTGGGGACATTGGTTGAGATGTTGCTGGGGAGGATGGTGTTTGGATGAGCCCTAGTGCTACTAGTCTAGATTTACAAGGAGCTCTAAGCCTTTCAGGGACATAGACGATATGGGATTAGCATCAATTTTATACTCCACTACTAGGCATATGAACATATTCAAGTTTTGAGACCATTGGGTATACCATGGTAGGGATTCAACCAGGTAGCCTTTCCAATAAACTTCATGAGATGGAGGTATATTGATGCTTTGATAGGGACAGGTAGAGGAGCTAGAAACATAGAGTGGTTCAGAGATGTGTTGGAGGGCTTGGTGGTAGGTGATGTAGTATGGAGGCCATATGTGGATTATCCTAGTTGGCATGGGCATAGGTACTAGACATTATCCTTGTAGAGGTCGTGCTATATTTATGGGAGGAGAGATAGGGAGACTATGTTAATCCCCTTTGACTGAGTTTGGAGATAGTTTGGACTAGTGCAAGGCATACCCCCATAATTTTCCTCAATACAGGAGGGAGGATGCAGAGTTCTTACTTTTAGAACTACAATCATAGGATGTCATACTAGACTATGAGGAGCTATGGATGAGATCTACCATTGATGATGTATGGATTATAGATGGTTATGTAGCATGGTTCTAGGCCTAATATGAATTAGCTAATGTCAGATGGGGTGATGGGGGATAGTAGCCTATGGATGTCGACCCTTTAGGGGCACTAGCATAGGATAGTCAGGTGACATTGGCATTGGCAGTAGTATAGGCCTAGATTACTGGGCTATAATAACATGTGGCCACTTTATAGGTACAAATTATCACCTTATAGGGGTAGGTTACCATTTTGACTAGTGACATTGATATGGAGAGGACCTCCCTAGATTTAGTGATTCAGGAGAGAGATTCATTGAGATAGAGGGTAGGGGTGGTTGTAGTAGTAGCAAGAGGACCACATAGCATAATTTTAAGGACATGGTATCTATCCACCATCAAGGAACTAAGATATTACAAGGTGATAGTGCTAGCTTAGCTACCATTAGAGATGAGATATGGAGAGTATAGGGCTAGTTTAGTCGATGGTCCATTTATAGTTACTCTAGGAAAATGAGCCTCGATAGTGGGATAGGAAGGGATATTAGGGGGGGCATCACTAAATGGCAGTGCAGGTGTAGGTATAGATGGGGCTAATGGTAGTGGTGTATTAGGGGCCTGATAGATATATTATGTATATGATTTTGATTTTGATACCAGCCTGCATGCCAATGATGTGAGATGTATATGAGCGAGAGAAACTTGTACATTATTTCATGTATTGCCTCATTAATGTACATGATGAATATGTTTTGATTATGCTAATATTATTGACATTTTATTATAGTTGATGATTATGTTGACATGATGATTATGTTCTTATGTTCATGATCTTGGGTTGATGATGTATTGATGTATTATGATTATTATGTAATGATGGTTATGGATCATAGATGACATATATGATGTTTTCATGTTTATGGTTATCATTGACTCTTTAGTTTATGCATTTGATGATGGTTATGATGGACGGTGATGATGACGTGGTTTGAAAAAAAAATGATTAAGATATTTGTTGTTATTTAGTTTAGTTTTCACATGATCATGAATATTTGATAGATAGGTTTTGATGATTTTACGAGATGATTATAAATATGTGGTTAGATAAGATGAGGGTGTAATATTGTTTATGAAATAAAATGTGATAATGTGGTTCATAGATAGGATGATATTTTATTGTAAGGATGATTTTGATGACATTTTACGATGAACTTATGGCATTCCAATGTTATAATGGTATGCTATGATCATTTATAATTTTATGGATCCTGATGTTTTGTTGATGGGTAGGATATGGTTTATATTTTTCTTATTCATGGTTCACAATCTTATGAGAATATAATGGAAGCACGCAAAGTAGGTGTAGATAAAAAAACTAAATGTGAGAAAGAGATAAGAATCAGGAGACATATGACCACATGAACTAATGAATAGAGGGTAAGAAAAAAGCACAATTTTTTTAGTTGGCAAGGATCTAACAACCAAAAACCATAGTTTGATTGACTTAGTGAACATAAACCTATCGAATTCTTAACAAAAGCATGATTTGGTTGAGAAAGAGGGTGTCTTGATCACTCTGTATAAAGTAAGCTCATAATCCCTTGATTTTAGAGAGGGAGTGAAGGAAAGGGAGGTGATAGGTAAATGGTTATCTTTTTAAATGGGTGGAAAGGCAACCTTATGTGGTGTAGTTTTCCCCTTATATATGTGACCAAAGAGCTATAATATAAAATTTTATGCCTAAATATTATATATAGACTAACTAATATAAGAAGTCTATAAAGGCCATTTATAAAAGCTGATTACAGCATATTGGAATAATTTGTAGACTGATTGATGTGATAAGTCTACAAATGGCACTTATATGAGCCAATTACAACTTAATTAATTTAATTTTGGCATAGGGTTATTCATTATTTTTTGTCATTTTGATAAGTTGTTGAAGTTGATCTATGCAGGAAGCTTCAAATGATTATTTCTTAGCCATCCTTGAAGGGAGTGGTCTAGAATTGGATTTTTATAGTTGTCCTTCAAGGAAGAAATCTATTTTAAGCAAATTTTAATTATTGGGTAGTTTTTAGTCAAGGGACTAGTCTACAATGTTAAATATATTGACCCAAATGATTTTAAATGTGAAATTAGACATGGACAAGTCTATTTAGGCTTAACAGTTTACCTTTTTGAAACCAAAACTATATTACAAAAAGATAATGATAGATGGAAAAAGTGGTTTTGAGAGACAATTAATCATGGGATTCCATCTGATTAGAGATGAAAATTATCCATGAGAACCATGCCATGGGTAGAGCTGTGGTGTCCATGCTTAGGATTAGGCTATAACTATCATGGGTAATCACATAGTTTCATATTATAATCAATTGCTCCTAAGGGGATTAGGGGTAGGTAAGTGAAAGGAATTGAAAACCTCATATACGAAGGGATGAGCATAATTTATACACACAAGTAAGTTTTATCCATGTTTCAACAATAAAAAAGACGTAAGTGTGAAGCGTTGAGAGGCTCAAGTTCCAGTTTGCCTTCAAGAGATGACAAATTATAAGCACCTGATCCATACTTATGGGTTATGAAATAGGGTCTAAGCTAATTGAAAAAAAACTTTCCCTTTTTCTCTTCTTCATATTAGTTACATGTTTGTTTTCCTTAAGGATGAGGTCTTTGATGTTGAACTCTTGCTCTTTCATGTATTTGTTTTATGTCTATTTGATTCATTCATCATATACATAAAGATGATTTAGTGTTGTGAGGTGATGTCATCAAGGAGTTCAAGACATGCAAGACATTCTTACCGATAGTCACTCTTGAAAAGGATTTCATGCAATGATATGTGAAGAGAGGGAATTTGGACTTTGAGAGGTAAGACTACCTTGGCCCTAAAGATGAGAGAGAAAGGGGTAGCACCCATAAAGGTTTGAATGCTAGTGCAATAGGGTCATAAATCAAAAGGGATGTGCAAGTGATAATCTCAACCTAAAAGACTTACTATTTTGGTGAGAATTTTGTTAGAGAGTTTTGCCTATCCATTGGCTTGTGGATGATAGGGTGATGAGAAGATTAACTTGATGCCAAAATCATCATAAAGACTTTGGACGTTCCAATTTTTAAAAGATTTTCCCATTATCAATGATGATCTTATGGGGAACATCAAAGCAATAAATGATATGGTGATTGATGAAGTGGATAATCTTTTTGAATTTGGTTGCAATAAGAGGGATGGACTTCACCCACTTGGTGAAATATTCAGTGGTGGTAATGATATAATGGTGTCATTATGAAGAATGGGGATTGATTTCCCCAATAAGGTCAAGACCCCAAAATGAGAAAGGTAAATAATCTTTAGATACTTGAAGTCCATGGGGAGATACATGATTTAAGTTAACATGTTATTGACATTTGACACACTTATTTACATAGTCACAACAATATTGGTTGAGGGTGGACCAATAGAAGCCAAGATGAATAATACGCTTAGCAACAGCTAAACCACTAAAGTGTCCCCCACAAAATCCATCATGTGTTTCCTTGATGATGTAGGAGGATTCACGACTATGAAAACAACAAAGAATCATGTCATTAAATCCATATTTGTAAAGGACTCCCCCTAATATGGTATAATGAAAGGTACTCTGAATAAAATCTCTTTGGGCATTATTTGAAAGGTTGGGAGGAATAATGCCAAGGTTGAGGTAGTCAAAAGTTTAGTCATACCAAATGTCAGAAGGAGATGTCTCCACATGATAAATGGTAGGAATATCAAAACTAATATACAAGGGTGTTATAAAATGATGGATGGTGACAAATAATTTATATTTGACAGGTTGAGATGGGATTTGTGAAGGGATGCCATCATGTCTTTAAATTTGTTGGTAGATTGACGAATTGACTAGATAGTGTAATTATCAAATGATTTTAAGAGTACATCCATGAGTTATTTGTAACTTAAGAGGACATCATTTTTACATTGATAAGATCCTGTGACCTATTTAATGATTAGTTAGGAGTCACTAAAGACATTGATAGTTTTGACTCCCAAAGCTAGAGCAGTTTGGAGACCTATGACGAGGGCTTTGTATTTGGCTATGTTGTTGGTGCATTAGAAGTCAAGTTTAAAGGAAAGGGGAGGAGGTTCACCATTAAGGGGAATGAGAATAACTCTGGCACCCCACCATTTTGGCATTTAGAGCCATCAAAAAACATGGTCATTTGATAGGTGGGTTCTTTTTGAGAAAGAGTTCCAATGGACTCATCTAAGAAGGCAAGAGGAAGAGGTTGATTGTTAGGTAGTGGAGCTTTAGCCAATTATTTAGTGATGACTTGTCCTTTAATATACCTTTGTGAAAGGAAATCAAGATCAAACTTAGCTAGGAGCATGAGCCACTTAGACATATGTTAGTTTTGGTATGGATTGGAGTGCATATAGTTGAGGGGGTTAATGTTAGTGATGACATAAGTTTTATGATTAAGAAGATAGTGACGGAGTTCGGAGGCCATGAAAACTAAGGCAAGGTAGAGTTATTTGGGATGGGTATACCAAGTTTCATATTCAATAAGTGTGTGGCTGATGTAGTAGATGGCTTGATCTTTACTCTATTCATCATGATGAGTGATCATTGCTCCTAGGGAATGATTAGTAGTAGATATATATAGGTAAAAGGGCTTATCTTCCTTATGAGGGGTGAGGATAGGTGGGGAGATAAGATACTCCTTTATTGAATTAAAGGCTTGTTACCATTCCTTGGTCCACTTAAAAGAGGTATTTTTATTTAGGAGGTGGTAGAAGGGTTGACATTTATCAGATAGTTGAGAGATGAAGTGATGGATGGATTAAAGTTTTCCCTACAGGTTGTGGAGTTATTTAAGGTTGGTACGAGGAGGCATCTCCAAGATTGATCTAACTTTGGCAATTTCATTTCAATTATGTGGAAAGAGATGATGAAACCAAGAACCTTACCTAATAAGACTCCAAAAATGCACTTCTTGGGATTGAGCCTGACATGATAATGGATTAATCGGTCAAAGATGATAGCGAGAACAACTAGGTGATTTTTACAGTGTTTAGATTTCCCCAAGAGATTACCCACATAGTCCTCTACAATTTTATGGATGAGATCGTGAAAGATATAGGTCATGGCCTACTGATAGGTTACTCCAATATTATTTAGTCTAAAGGGCTTGACCCTGTAGCAGAAGGTTCCCCATGGGGTAATAAAGGAAGTTTTATGTTGATATTTGGGGGCAATCAAGATTTAATTATATCCTGAGAAACCATCCATGAGAAATAACATTTCATGACTGACTTTAAAATCCACAAGTTGGTAAGTGTTCGGCAAAGGAAAGTCATCATTTGGGCAAGCAAGGTTGAGGTCATAAAATTTGATACAGAGATGAAGACCCCCTATGGGCTTAGTGATGGGAACGATGTTAGAAACCCATTATGGATAGTCAGTGGGTTGAATTAAATCGATGGATAAGAGACGTTAAATCTCTTCTTTGACAAGGAGGGCTATGCGAGGATGCATTCTACAAATCTTTTGTTGAATCAGCTTTGCCTTGGGATGGGTGAAAATGTTGTAGAGGGAAATAAAAGGGTTAATTTTGGGCATATCTTGATAGGAACAAGTAAATGTTATGCTACAATCTTGAAGGAAAGAAGGGTAGTCTTTTTTCTCCATAGAATTTAAAGATTGCCTAATTTTGATGATATGGGGGTTATCTTAAGTTCCCAAATTGACCTCAATAGTGGATTCATTCATCATGGTTTGGTTCTCAGGAGGAATAGATTTATGGATATAAGAATCCCCTATATTGAGGTAGGGGAGAATAGAATCATCATTTTGATGTTGGATGGTATTAATGGTAATAGAATCATGTTCAATCATTTCAAGATGGATTAGAGGAAGGGTTTTAGCTCAGCCATCCCTTTGATAGGTCAGGGGGCCCAAACTAATGGTGTTGAACAAAAAAAAAAAATAGATGGGATGATATCATAGTCTTCAAAGTTGGAGGGAGATGGGTTTGGTGAGGATGGAAGTTCTTCATCGATGGTGGCAATGGGTTTTGGTGATGTGGGTTCTTTTGGTGGTACAAACCCAAGGCCAAAGAACTCATGAGGTTTCTAAGTTTTAATTATGAGTAACTCATGAGGTCACTATTCATAGAGGCCAATACCAAACCCCTTCCAAGCACACTTATAAAGGTAAGCTTTGGAAAAGGTTGGTTTGTCTAGATAGGAAAAATTGGTAGTGATTGGTCAAATCAATGGGGTAATGGTGGGATCAAGAACTGGCTGATCAAGTCCCCCATAAATAAAATTTGTTTGATTTTAAGGGAACCAAAAAGGGATGATGGTTTTGATGTTGGGATCATAAGAAGGGTCATATTTGATATTCCGATATTCTTGCAGAGTAGGGAAAGCATCTAAGACTAAAAGGTGATACTCCTCAAGAGAAAGTCATTGAAATGTGGATTTCAAGGTGTCCTCAACCAAAATTTGGGATGAAGGGATGGTTGATCTAGTTGATGCTACATCATCATTATGGGTGAGAGTGTTGTTGGATTTAGTTGGTGATAAGATAGTATTTTTAATAGTTGATGGTGAGGTAGATGAGAGAGGAATAAGAACATTGTTAGGCTGGCATGTCATATTGCAAGAAGTAAATAGACTAGGGTCATCTTTTATGGTAACAACCTATCCCTCATGCTCAAATTTGACACATCAGTGTAAGGTGGAAGGGATGAAACTCATAACATAGATCCAAGCGCATCCAAGTAAGACATTATATTGGAACTCTCCCTCTATAACATAGAATAGTTTGGGAATGGTATGAGGCCCCAAGTGAATGTGGAGGACAACAGTCCTTAAGGTGGTGGCCATGGTATCATTAAAAGAGTGAAGGACCATTATACTTTTTTACATGATATTTTTAGGTAGCTAAAGTTGGTCATATGCATGGGAAGAGATAATGTTGATTTTATCTCCTCCATCAATCATCACTCTTTTAATGTGGGTTTGATTGATGTATGTTGTGATAAAAAGGGGAGGATCAAAATCCTTAGGATGCGTGGGAGGTATTTTAGAATCTTGAAAGGTGATGAGGGAATAAATTTGGAGGGTTCCAACAAAGGGTAAAATAGGTTGAGGATCATCTAATTGAACCTCTATAGATTACAGAGCCTCGATCAGTGCTTGGTAATAGTGGTGCAAGGTGTTGACTAGTTCATTTCACTGGTTTCTGGTGAAGTTGTTTCAACATGATAAACTAGATGCATTCATATGGGTTGGAGATAAAGGGTCCCAAAATGGATACTTTGGGACTTTTTGGTGGCATAGGTGAAGTTTTAGGTGTTTGGTTTTGGTTCGAAGGTTGAGGGGTGGAAGGGTAAGTCTATTAAATGGATGCCTTGGCTTTTCCCTTATCTTTTTGTTTGGCTTGGGATTATGTAACCACATGAATAGTGTGGATAAGGAGGTTTTTTGGGTTTGATGCTTGCTTTGATTCCTCCTCCTCACTCTTGGGTGGGAGTGGGAGAGTAGGTAAATGTTAGGTAGGTTGGGTGGATGGTAAGATTGGTAATGGGGGTAAGAAGGGTTCATCTAATAATAGATCACCCTCATCATATAGGCTATGAATGAGTGCTTAGAGATCTTTATAGTTATCTATGTCATGTCTTAGTGCCCTATGATATGCACAAATCAAGTTATCATTGAACTAAGAAGGTTTGATATTGGAAGGGTAGAATGGTTTGATAGGTGGTAAGATAATGGAGGAAGTTTGAAACAACCTATATAAGATAGTTAAGTAGGATGCATTCAATGGTGTGAGAGGTGACAAGTTCTTTTTTTTAGGAGTGGGAACCTTCTTGGGCATAGGCTTTACAATGCAAGTTGTGGTTGGAGGAATGGTTTTAATTGGTGGTTTTGGTTAGGTTTGCTTCGTTATGGTTGGTTTGGGAGTTGTATATTTGGATATAGGAGACTTGGAAGATGAAGGTTTGACTATAGGTGGGAAAGTAGAAGTAGATAGGTTGGTTTAAAATGATGGAGAACTTGAGGGTTTGATAGGTGTAGGTGGAGAAAAGGGGGAAGGTTTTTTAGATGAGGAATAGGTAACTATAATGATAGATGGATGGGGTCCTAAGATGGAAGGTAAGTGGGAATGAGGTGGTATGGGTCTAGTTCAAGGTGGAGGTTTGGGTAACTCTACCTTCTTAGTTGGTTTGGTTGGGGGTTGCATTGGTGGACAAGATGGGGTTAAGCCCAAACTCAAAGGGGGATGAGCGTGACTAGGTGTGGGAATAATTCCTAGGTTTTTGATTGGTTTGGTGAGAGAAGCGTAAGGTGATTTATGGTTCACTTATGGTTTTGGAAGAATTAATTAGTGAATGGGTCATAATGGGTTTAAGGGTGGATTCAAGTGAAGTTGATGATTTAGTTTTTTCTTTGGTAAGGGAGTCCAAGACGATGCCAAATGGTGGCTCTATCAAAGTTGGGTTGGGAAGTGAAATATAAACTTTGAAATAACCTAGAAAAGGGTTTGTAGATGGGTTTGGTTCTTTGGTCATTAGTTTCAAATCTTAATCCCTTTGGTAGAGAAGAGGGAATGGTTTCTTTAATTTTTATGGATGGTTCCACAATTGGGGGTTGGGTAGATGAGGTGATCTCCTCTTATGAAATGGTTTCCAAAGAGGAAACAGATGGTTTAGTGATAGGAAAGGTAGGTATAGTGTCCTCAAGTAAAGGAATGTATAGAGATGATTCAATTTTTTGGGTGTCCAAAGGAATGGAGGGTAGTTCTACGACTTGAATGGGTGGAATGGAAGAAGAATAAGAAATGGTTACAATGAAGATTGCCTCCTTTGGTGTTTTTATCAAAGAAGAGGCAAATAAAGCTAAAGTGCTATAAAGTGAAGAGAAAGGTGTGGTTAATTATTTTGTTTGGGTATCCAAAAAAATAGGGGGTGAATTCTTTGTTTCTCTTTAGGTGATTTAAGTAATGGTATCTTCAATAATGGGCTCATTATTAATAACATTGATTGTTTGTGCCTCATGAGAGTGAGATGATTCAGGTTGGTTATCATGGTGTTGGGTAGAAGGAGAGTGAATGGGAAAAGGTTTTTGGAAGATATAAAGGAATTATTAAGAGGTGCATTGGTATTATCAAATTTAATTTATTCACTATCAATCAAGTTTTGGACAAGACTTTTGAAGGTATTGCATCTACTAATGTCATGTCCAATAAATCGGTGAAAGGCACAATGACCATTCTCATTGTACCACCCAAGTATGGGTTAAGAAGCATCAAATTATTGGGGTGGATTAATTTGTGAGAGTTGGATGAGGTTGTCTTTGAGAAATTTATCCAAAACTAATGCATAAGATTCTCCAATGGGAGTATATTATTTTATAGGAACTCAATTTTGGTTTCAATTTTATTGATAGGGAGGGTTGGAAGAATTGGTTCGAGGTGGTTGGTTGACATTTGGAGGTGAGAAGTTTTTAGAACAACTGATTTTGTGGATGCTTTTGCTTTAGTATTAGATGGGTTAGTGGTTTTGGTAGAGGAAGGGTTATTAGATCTAAAGCTAAAATTTTTGTTTCGTAATTTCAATTTCCCTTCATCAATGGCCCAATTTTCTAGTTTACATGCCATGGTGAATGCCTCATCAATATTTTTTAAGGTTTGAACTCGAAGATTGGGGGAAATATGTTTGGCACAACCCTAAGAGAAGATTTCAATCAACTCACATTGGGGTAAGGAGAAAAAAAAGTGGTTGATGAGACCTCTCCACCTAGCCAAGAAATAAACAATTGACTCATCATCAAAAAAATTAATGGAACAGAGGTCAAAAATAGAAACCTTTTTAGATATATTTACTAAGAAATTCTCTAAAAATATTTAGGCTAGTTGGGAAAAAGAAAAGATGGAGTGTGTGGGAAGAGCAATATACCAATCAAGGGTGGGTCCGGATAAGGACATGGGGAAGGTTTGAAGAAGGAGAGCACCATCATATGTGATTAAATAATAAGAATGATGGAATGATCTCAAATGTTGTTGGGGGTCCTCCTTGCCTTAGAATTTAGAAAACTTGGGCAATTCCCATTCAAGAGGATAAGAATGAATGGGAATAGATGGATGAATGGGTTTATTACAAATTTGATCATAGGATTAAAGGCTATGAAACCCAAAGATAGATGACTCCAGGTTAGTCATTTTATCCTTTAACATCTTGATCAAATCTAGTTAGGGTTCAGAAGTTGCATAATTAAGGGGCACATCTTGTTGAGGTTGGGTGGAGACTATGTTTTCATAAGTGATAGAAGGTGTAAAAGAAGCCACATATTGGTAAGTGGTCATATGAGGTTGAGATGGTACCCCATAGGGTTTGATTGGCACAAATGGTTAAGTGGAAGGTGTTGTGTACCTAGGTGGGTTAGAGACATATTGATAGGTTGTCATGGGTACTTCTTGAGGGATAGTTATGGGTTAACTTAAAGGTATGGCTGAAGTAGTGGGTTGAGGTTGCGTAGGTTGAGGGTGAGTGGTGACTCTAGTGCTGGGTGGAAGTGTTTGAGGTAAAGAAAGCACCAAGTTATGAAATGGTGTGGAAGTTGGAAAATTGGTTGAGATAAGGGGAAGGGTAGAAATAGGGGTAGAATATAACCCCATGGTAGGTGGAGTATAGGTAACTGATGTAAGGTGGAACCTATATATGAAGTGTTGGGTATGGTAGGAGGTTTTTGGTTGGAAGTTAGAATATTGGATTGGGTTTAGGTAATGGTTGATGGGATGTTGGAGGAAGAAGAGGCTTTGGTTAGTAAGGGTTGGGTTGAGGTGGTACCCACCATAAGATGGGGAGGCATACCATAAATAAGGTTTGTAAGAGGAACTGAAGTAATAGAGGTATTGTGAGGCTTATAAGTTGTTGAGATAGTGTTGAAAGGCCACTAGATTATTATCGAGGAAGTTAGCAAAGTTCACATCACCCTCAGAGACAACTGATATTATGGTAGGAAGGGGAGAAAGATGAGGTGAACCCTTATAATTAGAATTGTATTCCATGGAGGAAGAAGAAGATGGTGGTGGTTGATTCATTTGGTCCTTCAATTATTGTCTAGTAAAGACCATGTGAGAAAATAAGAAATAATATAATGAAACTCACACCTCAAATAAAGTGCAATCAAAATAAAAGCATTCAAGGCAAACAATGCATACACTAAAAGTATGTTAAAACCTAGGATTCCATTTAGATCACTTTTGGCTCATGCCTTAGAAAGTGTGAACATAGAATTTGGCTTGTAGATCGGGTACTAGAAAGGTGATCTAAGGTTGGTTTTAGGTTATTTAGGCACTCAACAGAAAAATTTTGTATTTAACTTCAATGCATGGCTTTGTATTGGGGCCTACCCCCTTCATGATCCCACAGCAGTAAGAGTGTCAAGTGCTTAGCCAAAATATACCAAGTTTATAGTTTATACTCAACAAGAGAGCTGAGTTGGTTCTCCCCTTAGTGATGAAATCCAAGTAGGATAGCTAAGAAGGGGTAAGTTTTCTGCTAGGTGATGAAATCCTAGTCAGGCTTTGTCTCAGGTATGTTTTGATGTGTTAATTATTTTGTGGTTTGGCTTGGTGTGTGATAATAAGTTTGAAAGCTATGATTAATTACTTTTCCCTCCAAATTACTAGATGAACTAAGACAAGAAGGAAATCAATATATACAAGAGGTTTATTTTAATCCCAAAAAGAAATTTTTAGATTTCATTCGATGAGCAAAAAATAAAGGAAGAAAAGGGAACTAGTGTCCCATCGGGTGTGCCAAAATGTTTTAGTTAATTTCACTCATTTATTAATTTAGAATCAAGTAATGAAATTAATAATAGGGTGTGTAGAATAATACCTAGTAAAGTGTGTACGTGAATCCAAATGATGGTGGGAACTCCTCTTTGGCTTGGAAGGAATAACCTATAAATAAAAAAAGACACTAGAAAAGGGGTTTGTTAGATGGATGGTTGAGTGGACTACCTAGTGTGAGATAGATCCAAGAAGTGTATTGCTTACTAGGAGGATGTTAATCCACTATTATAACAATTAAGTTGATATAAATAAAAAGAAAGGATACTTGCATTTAATAATATGAAAGTAAATGCATGCAAGGAAGAGAAAATAAATGTTAGTGTTTAAAGAAAACAATTAAAATAGAAAAATCAAGTCAATACTTATGCTAAAAGGGTTGGGTCTAGTTTAGAAAATTAAAAAAGGTACTATAAATAGGCAAAAATAGAGAAAGTTATGTTTGGATGGAGGAAAGGGGCTAAAAATAGCTTGCTAGATTTTTATACCAAAGTGACCATCGACAGTCAAGTGAACCATTAGCAGTCAGGGTGATTGTCAATGGTTGGATAACCATCGATGGTTGAAGTGACTATTGATAGTTGTGTTAACCATCTACATAACCTGTGTAAATCTGGAATGATCAAAAAAGGTGTAAATCAGGAATTTGGGTAAATAGAGGTCTATTACAGGGTTGAGGGGTGGAAAATAAGATACTGATGGGTCTAATAAGGTAAGAAGGTTAGAAATAAGATAAATTAATGAAAATAAATGAAAGATATCTGAAATTTGATTGTGGAATGCTAAAGTAATTTGGCTAAAGTGACAATACTTTAGCTTTCAAAAATGAATCTGATAGAGCTTCAGGGCTATGGTTATATTGCTTACTTGTTGAAGGATTTTGGATACCTGTATGCAAGAAACCTCGAATGCAAGATTATATATTATGGATTGTGGATCCATTTCACTTCCTCTTCTTCTCCTTTTTTAGGATGTAGTTGTTAATTAGGATGGAGGAACTTACTAATTTGATGGGGGGATGAAGTTTTCAATTCATGATGTTTTAAATAAAGTTGTCATTTAGGGAGATGTTTATCTTGCACAAGGTTGTTAATTATTAAAATCTTTAAATCAATCTTGGAGACCTGACCATCAATGGTCAAGCCAACCATCAATGGTTAGGCTAACCATCAACGGTCGAGGGGTTGAAAAAGAATAGTTTAAAGGAAGTTAAAAAGAGTGAGTTAAATGATTTATCCAAATGTGTTAGGGATTTGATAGGGTCAAGTTAGTAAATAAATCTAATTAACTAGGTGGTCTACTAGATGCAAGGTAAGATGAGGATCAAAAAGCAATTTGACATCGAAATCTATCATGTGTAGTTTTTGATTGTTTACAATAACACTAAGCTTTTGGGCATCAAAACATAATTGCATAACCTCAGCACTCAAAGGATTGACTGCACATAACTCTACTTCCATAGACATTTTTTATTGTATATGGATAACTCCCATAAGCCTCTTTGTTGACCACCTATGAATTGCATAGATTGGCATAATTTTTAGAATGCACACAATTGTTTGACAAAATGTCTCAGAGAAATTCATCACCAAATTTGATTTAACACAACCCTTTGACATGGGTCATTAAATCAGCTTCACACTTTCCAAAATCATGTATCTTGATGTGGTGTATCATCCCATTCCCATTTCACCATCATTCCAATTAGACCTACCTTTTACATTTATTCTATCATTGTTTATCCTTTGTGTGAAGTACCCACACACTGAAGATGTTTTGATTTTTTTATTTGAGAAGATAAAATTCCTCTTTTTTTAGGAACACTAGTGTCAGTATTCTATAAATTGGACTCTACTAAATGATACTTAAATGAAAATCCAATTCCCTTACTATCATGAGCATTTTTCCCATCATAATTAGCTTTAGATTATTCCTACTCTTTAATTGATATATTTGACTGATGATTCACCTCAAAACGTGATTTTCCATTATCAATGATACCTAATTGAGTAACTCTTTTATCTGTAACTTCTATATCCCTCTCTTGTACATCAATAGCTAGCATCAAATGCTCCTCAGGCCCATCTATTTTGAATTTTCGTATAATTGTATTTCAATCATGGTCTATCTTTTCTTTTATAGCTTTCCCTGAGCTAGAGGATAGACATTATTTTGGATTATCAAACAAGCAACCATTTTTATAATATACATTCACATGTCAAGCATACAAGGTTTATTAAATATGATTATCATCATATCCTCCATCTTTTGTAAACTTTTCTACTACAGGACTCGATCCAAAATCTTCCATCTATGCAGCACCCTTACACAAGTTCAATTTTATTCATTATCTCATAGCTTGTAGAACCCTTTGTAGGATTCCTAAAAACAACCCCTGATCTTCTAACACATTTTTGGATCAAATCCCACCCTGTATTTGATTGTCCATGTTATATTACATTCTGAGTCCAAAATCTATTGCATCCAAGTGATACAATGGTTCATCATTTCTCTACAAGTCTTGTGCAACCTCAAGGGACTTATCATATGTTCACCATAATTTTGTATTTTGTGTATATCCTAAAATTATTGAAATCTATGAAACCACATTCCTTTGAATCATTTTTTTAAATAATTTTTGTACCTTGTGGATGCTTCCACATTTTCCATACATATCTACCTGAGCACTTGTAAAAACATGTGACAAAAATTTGCTTTCCATTATGCTTATGTGAATATCAATATTTTGTTCTAAAGTTTTTATTTTGGTGCACGCTAAGATTATGCTATAAAATCTAAAATGATCAAGTTGGACACTCATTCATTTTATTTTGATGAAATATTGTCAAAACCTGGCAAGGTCACCCACATCTTTTGTAATCTACAATCATCACATTTCATGAGAAACTGTCTGACTGTGTCATTTCATCAAACATTTCATGAGCATCTGTGAAACCACCACACTTCATATAAAATGTTGATAATCATGTTTTGAATATGAATCTTTTGGGAAGACTAAGTCTCAATTACATGGCTCAGGGAAATAATCACAATAGTTGCACAGAAGTGAAGAGAGAAAATTGTAAATTGCACAATCAAGAAAGTGGAAAGCTTATTTTCATAGCTAGGGGAAACTTAAAAAGTTTTTTGAAAATTACACGAAGGTTGAAAACATTTTTTTAATTTGCACTAAAAATATTTTTTGTAATTTCAATCAAAATTTTTTTGCACTTTGCACTGAAAATTGTTTTACACTTTGCACCAAAAATGTTTTTGCACTTTGCACCAAAAATGTTTTTGCAGTTTGCACAAAAAATGTTTTTACACTTTGCACCAAAAATGTTTTTGCACTTTGCACCAAAAACGTTTTTGCACTTTGCATTGAAAATGTTTTTGCACTTTGCACGAGTTGTGAAAAAGGAAAATATGTTTATATAATTTTTTAAAAAAGTGGTTTTGGTAAATCACTAGGAAAGCCAACAATCTTTTGCTTAGAGGGTTCAACAAGCTTTAAAACATTTTGAGATAAAAATGAAAAGAGCTGTAAATTTTAATTTTTTAATTTTTCAAAAATTTTGGCATTTTTGGGTGAAATTCAAAAATATTTAGCAAAAAATCATTTTTTTTAAAAATGATTTTTTCTCCATTTTTTTGTCGTTATCAAAAACCATGACAACAAGTAGGCTGCAAAATCTAATCTAAGAGCAAAAACTTGCTTGTGGTCTCTAAGAGGAATGTGGCTCCTTAATCCCAAAAAGTCATATATGGCCTCATCATTTTCAAATTCATCTAATGATATTGTTGACTCTTGTTGGTCCCAATCTATCAATTATGGATGGTAAAGCGTTAAATGAGAAGGTTGATAAATAGGGCTAATGGTGCAAATGGCATGGGGGTTAAACAAATTTGTAGTTTCAAGGTCATCATAAATGTTATAATTGGACCCTACATCATTATCAGCATTGTCATTACTAGTCATTGGTTCTGAAACACAAATAAGGTATGTGGGGTCACCCCTAATCAGTTTAAATTCAATACCATGGGTCCCCTTATACTTGGTCATTAAGATTGGTTTAATCATGCCTTTTTGATATAGCCCCAGGCCTATGCCTTCATAAGCTAGGTGTTCCTATTATGGAATCAATTTGTACCCTTGGAAAGGGTTCTTTAGGCCCTTTCTAATTGAACCATAATATTGGGACAACCCAAAGCTGTGGGTCACCTATAATGGGGTTGAACCTCCAGAGAAGGCCAACTTCCTCTTGATGCTTACCTAAACTAATGCAAATCAGTAAGAAAAAGGTTAGATAGGGTTTAAGGTATCCTAAAAAGGATAAAAGGGTGATGTACCAAAGTTAAATGGACACTCATATAAGATTGAACCCACACTAGATCAGTATAAGATAACTATAACTCACACAAACTCACAATCTCACTAATTGCATAAATATTTCATATAAGAGGTTCCAAGTAGAACACTAATCTAGAACTGCAAGTTTGCTTGAAAATACCTTGAAAGAGGCAAGCAGAAGGATAGTAAACTAGGAAGACTCTCTTTGACAAATTCATCATACACAATCATACTAAGCACTGATTAAAGATAAGAGATAGGAAAAGAGTTCATCCTATTACTTCAAAAGGTAATTCTTACAATATTTTGATAGGGTTTAACCATATCAAATGAGCACACTTTTTCAAGAGTCTCAATGAGTATCCTTGTCCCAAAAAAGAATGAAAATTTATAAGAGATGAGAAACCCTTTAATGGGAATGAGACTAGAATATATAGGAGAAGGGAGAGAGAGAAAGAAAGTGGGAGCACACCATCAGAGAGGGAACACACCATCTCAAATCATTAATTGAGCTTGATATACCACCTTTTTATACAATGAATGCCTTACCACCTTTTTTATCAATCAGGACACTACTCATGGCTTATCAAGTGGGAAAGTCCCCAAAGGTTATGAGGATGCATTGAATGCACTTAGTTACAAGTCCCAACCACCAAATCCTTTTCTTTGATCCTTCATGCCATCTCCCACTGAAGATAAAAATTTCAGGCTCATGGATTTGATACAATCATGGATTTATGCTTTTTAGGTGGTTGTTTGTCAAAAATAAGACCATGTTGAAGGAAGAAGACCCTCTTTATGATCACAGACATCTACCCTTGATCAAATTTGGACCTAGATCTTTTCTATAGATGGAAAACCAATCTATTTTATTAGTTTTCTTGTAGCCTCTTATATCGATGCAGACCTATAAACTGCATAGCCTCTTTTGATCTTCATTAGGTCTAAAAGACTTATTTTGCCTTTAAGTGTCCATAGAAACTAAGAGTTCATTATATATATGGATCCTTATTTAAATAATGGCATAGTTATAGAATGAACTCTGTGTGCCACAAACCTTTGAACTAGAGGTCTATATTTAGCTTTAATGATGTCCCTTTATCATTGATCATTTTGACTATATCAGCATGTCCTTTTAATGGTGTTTAGTTGAGCTTTAATGGTGGAATGATGATCCCTACAAGACCTACTTTCCCTAGTTCAACCCTGGTCATACGATTGACCTATCATTGAAGGTCGATTAGTCTTATGACTTTGAACCTCACTCATTGATTTGCTTTGTATGATATGTACGTAGACCATTGATTTTCCTAGGAACCTAATGCACTTATGCTAATTGGAAACCTCTCACCGATTTTTGAGATATGATGACCCTATTAACCTTGTTCATACCATTGCATCATGATATACAAACAAATGTGAGCCCTTGATCTAGATCCACTAACTTTCTAACTTTAATTCATACCATTAGATCATGATGTACAAAGCAATGTGAGCCCTTCATCTACCTAGACACACTTTCTTGTCAATTCCTACATATCATTAGATCATTGGTACGATTGAACATTGATAATTGATCTAGATCAAACCCACATTCTTGTCATTTACCTCACACCATTGGATCTTTGCTCAGTGAACCTGCATCATTGGATCTTGCCTAGCTTACAACCTTTTAATGGCTTTTAACCCAGGGACCTTTTGATTTATTTGACCCAAGCGTGAACTATTAGATTTATGTTTATTAGTATGCAAGATCAATGGACCATTAGTTATTGATCAATTTTAAAACTTTTAAGGACTTTTTGAATCCAAATGGTTATTTTGTGAAGATCCAACTTAACACTTATGTAAATGTCTATGACATCCATGCAATCATATTTGACCTCTGTGAGGAAATCACACTTTGAACTCCAGTGGATTTTTTTCATGTCTTAAATTGGACACTCATGTGAATGTCTCATATGCTTCCCATGAATTTTCTCCACAATAAATAATTCTTTTAGACTTTGTTTTTTAGACATTTTATCTGACTGAAATGTCTCTTTAGAAAGATTGTCTTGGACATTTTGTCCAAAATAATTTTGCCTTCAATATTTTTGATTGACATTTTTCCTAAAAAAACATTTTTACTTAGTCTTTTACCTTTGGGATAATTTTCCCAAAATAATTCCAACACTTAGCCAAATAAACTTTGGAATATTTCCCAAGTGTAAACTAGGATTTTAAGCCTACAAGCTCTTCTAGACTTGTTCTTGAAATTTATCAGACACCATGAAAACGTATTCAAACGCTTCACCTTGCAATGTAGACCTACTCTTAAAATATCAATCAATCTACACTTCATGCTATCTTAAAGTGTTTCAAAATATTTGTAATATCATGTTCTCCTCCTCAAGTCATTTGATCCTTCTTTCCATAGGAACTCTACCCATTTCTTGATTCACACCAAGACCCCTAAAATTTTTACTACAATGTCAAGTTCTGTATGTGGGCCAAAATTGGCCAACATTTCCATAATCTAGTTATGGATAGGATACTTTGCACTTTGGTAATAGTCAGCTAACTCATCAGTGTAGAGTCATCAGTCATCTTTTTCTAAGGGGTCTTATTCTAAGCTTAGGTCAGTTTGAAAATAATGGGCTTATTTAGCTGAAATTTTTCTTTGGTTTCCCACTCCATATGAGTTGTTTTGACCTAAGGTCTCCCATAATCTTTTGTATTTTTAGGCAATTTGGTAATATGGAATGCATTATGGGTATTTTATTCTCTGAGACCTTTATCAATTATATATAAGTGGTTGGAAATTTTTGGTGGAGGCATGGTTGAGGTAGAGACTAAGTTATCTAGGTCAATGTAATTAGATTATGGGCTTTCTTCAATGGATTTTCATTTTTCATCTCTTTCTCCATCTAATTTAAGCATAGTATCCATGCCAAATTGGTAGTTATATCATTTATATTTAGCTTCAACATGTTTATAATACCAATATGGTTGAACATCAACTGGTATAGTCAATTCCATTTTTGAATGTGGAAATTTTATATAGTGATGCAATGTAGAAGGTATAGCCCCAATTTCATGGATCTAGGGTTGGATCAATAATAGATTGTAAAATAGTTCCCAAGTCATAGAGTGCCATGGGTGAAAGGCCCAATGACTACTGGCAAACTAATAGTGCCCTGAGATTCATGTTCTTCATTATCATATGCCTTGATAATGATGGTTTTTGGCTACAAGTCAGTTGTTGTATATCTAATATGTTTGAACAACTTAGAAGGCACAATGTTAAGGATTTAACCATTGTCTCCAAGGACACATTCAATTATATGGTTTGTTATACCAGCCTCAATGTACAATGGGTTTTTATGCAGAGGTCCTAGAGAATACATATCACTTTGGTTAAAGGTGAGACATTGGCTAGGGGCCAAGTTTCCTACCATGGCTTGGAATTTGTCTAGAGTGATGTCATTTGGTACGAGATATTGGTTCAAACACTCATTCAAGATGTTTTTGTGGATATTAGATGTATGCAATAAATCCATGATAGATATGTGCACAGGTTTATTCTTCATTTTTCCATAATATCATAGGTATTCCCATTGGTTTTATTAGTTGATTTATTTTTGATATGCATGGAAGGCTGATTAGGATTATTTATAGTATTTGTTTGTGTTCTTTTGATAGTGACCTTGGCTCATTGAGATACGATAGTGAAATATCAATCTAGTTCTTAGATTTGGTAGTTGCTTGGGTAGTTAATAAGGTTTAGAATGATTATTTTTAGACATTATGGAGTCAAGTTGTCAACATAGTATGTATAATAATCATCAATATAATGGGGTTGATAAGCATTGTTTAGTAGATAGCCATTATTGTAAGAAGGTCTAGATCTATTTGTAATTTGTCTAGGTTTAATGGTGATAGTGGCAACATGACCACCTAAAATATGTCCTACAATATTTTTATAGGTATATGCAATGGCATGATGACCTCCTTGCTTGGTTTGGTCATTCTTCCCTTGGTTCTAATAATTTTGATGTTATTGTGATGGTTGGTATTATTATTGTTGATTTTGTGGTGGAGTTCTTTACCATTGTTGTTATTATTGATGGTATTGTTGCTAATTATTATTATTTTTATGTTGGTAAAATATATTATGGTATATATCCAGATTATGATTCTTCATCGAAGCATGGGTGTCTCTTTCTATCTCTCCATTTTCTAGCATATTCTTAATCAAATGCCTGAGTTGGATACATCATCTTATGGAATGTCTACTAAATGATAGTACTTATAGAATTCATGTTCTTTGTACCAATTAGAAAAATAAATCCCTTTAGGAAATGGCTTTGATATCAACAAATTGATCATATTTTCTTGAACCAATCTTCTGAACACAAATTTAATAGGCTCACCAAGGTCACTGAATGGTCTAGAAATGAGCGGACTTCTTCTTGAAGGAGGGCTTGTAATTGGTTTTGATTTTGTGCAAGTTAGTTTTATGGAGGTATTGGTTGAATGTATGGATGAGGTGGTTGTTGATTGGGTGGAGGCAAATGAGTAGCTAATGTTTGCACTGTCTAAACATGTTGTGATTCAGTAACCCCATTTTTAACAACATTCTTATTGTGGTTATAGGGTTTAGGTTTCTCATTATTGTTATCCTGAGGTGGCATTAAATCCATTATTTTAATTAGGTTTTGAATATGGTTTTGGCCTTAGTTCTATTTTTAGTTCTGGTTATGTTGGCATTGACGTTGATTCTGGCTCTAATTAGAAGAGGATAGTTTGATTATCCCTTTATTAACAAGGTCTTTCTCAATCTGTATTCCTTTATCTATAACCTCTTCAAATGTATGATCACACTATAGCTCAAGATGGTAAGATATCTCATTTATAAGCACCTATTAAATATCATGGCCAATTATTTATCTGATAGATTGAGAGTAAACTAGCTCGCTAGTGCTCTCCAATATTATAAGTATGCAGTAAAGCTTTCACTAGTATTTTGTTTAGCTCAGCTTAAATCTACAATAGTAATCTCATGCTTGATATCATATGAAAATTTATGTACAAACTTCTCTAAAATATCATCAAAGTTAGGTACAAAATTCTTTGGTAATTTTAACATCCATTCCAAAGCTTGTCCATATAGACTCCTTGGAAAGAGTAGAATCAAGTATATGTCTTTGCATCCACTAGCTAGCAAGAAATAAAGAATTCTTCTAGATTCTCTTTAGGGTCACCTTTGCCTTTGTATTTTTCAAATTTAAGCACTCGTAACTTGGAAGAAATAGTATTTATAGATACTCCATATTGAATGGGTAAGAGCATATTTCATCTAATTTAAATTTATTTGTTTATTTTTCAATTTATATAGCTTGAATTGTATCCTTCATCTGTTAAAAATCTTAGGCAAGGAAATCAAAAGGAGTGGCATGTTGTTGTTAAGTTTATGCAATCAAAGGTGGATTACCTTGATCGAGGTCAGCATATTGTAGAATGTTGGCTGAATTGGTTAGGTGACTAGGTATGTGTATCCATGCATTAGTATTATATTATGGATATAGAATATGTTATTGTTGAAACACATTCTAGTTTGGATTGGTTGCATAACCCTAGCTAGTAAACTATGGCTATTGTAATGGCATTTGGCTTTGTAGAATGTATTGGTATGGTTGGGTTTGGGGGAACTGTTTACCTAATTATTAAACCCTGTTGGATATAGGGAACACATTATTAACTAAATCCCTACTATTGGAGGTGTTGATAGTTGGATCCTTGCTACACATGTGATACTCATTGGGTGAAAGGCAATTATTGCTAAGCATATGGTACCTATTGTACATAAGAACCTTGTTATTAATTAAACACCTATTATTGGATTCACACTTGTTATTAAATAGGCACTTATTGGTTAGAACACTGTTGGAGGTTTGATATTTGTTTTTGTTGACTAACTGGCACTTTTTGACCAATATAAACACATTTTTTATTAGGCAATATTTGTGATTGATTAGGTATATTGGTATATACTTATTTTTGTGGAATATTCATTGTCACCTATTGAGGTGGCATGGTGTTCTACACTTGTTGTAATGTTAAGTTGGCTTTTTATTGGTTTGTTTTCCCCTATTTCATTCTCAAAGAAGCAACTAGGTGAGGAGTGGAAGTTGCTTATTGATTTTTGAAAATAGGTGCACCTAATCCTTGTTGTTGTAATTCACTCATAGCATTATTTGGAGTAATCTATTTTGTATTACTCATCAGTAAATTAGATCCACTTTTGTTTAAATTTGATTGTACTTCCATGATATCCATAATGTTTTGAGTGAGGTCTTCCATCTGAGCGATAATCTCTTTCATAGAAATAAGGACATTATACATGTCACTAACCAACATGATTTGGATAAAGGGGTCTACATTTTGGGCTGTATAACTCAAAGAATTAATTTTTTGCCTTATTGATGGAACTATCTCAATAAGAAACATATTATAAATATCCCTTTCATTAAGATTGTGAGCTAGGTTGTGATAGTTTTGGTAGGCGTGTTGTACCTATTTCATTTGTTCATCCATAGGGCCTTTCCCTTTTGCAAGCATATTTTGGTCTTGTTGTGGCATTTAGACTAGAGCTTGAATATAACTAGTTGATGCATATTCAAATGGTTAAATTTGAGGTGCATTACTAGGATTTTTAATCAAATCGATCAAACTATCATGTGGGAAGTCTGGTAAAAACTTGGCCCCTACTTTGACAACTCTGACAAGAACTTTATCTTTGTTCACTAAAAAATGGCATTCAAACAAGTATGGATCATAGCTTATTTGTATTGGCATTGTAACATAGAAAGGCTCTTATTTTTGTCTTTGTTCAATGTTAGACATCATTTGAGTAAGGTATTGTGTCATTTGCTATGGTTTTTGGCCTCCTTCTTGGCTTGAACAAGGAGGTACAATAACCAAATATTGTGCTAAAAGGTCATGCCTTTATTCAACATATGGAATGTTATAAGATGGATAAGGATATATCTCATAATCTACATCATCATATGACTCTTGAACAAAAGGGTCATTAGTCATAAAGTTCTCATAACCTAGATTATGCATGGTCATGTTACATGTGTAATGAGGCATGTTCAGATCCATGGATAGGTCATATGAAAAAAAAAAGTGTCTAAAGGTAATAAATAATCAATATCTAAAGACAAACAACCTTTGGCTCTATAAAATATGCACAATGGGTAAAACAACTAAACTGGATCAACGTAGGAAAAAAAATAAATGTGAAATTGGTCTAAAAAATGACACTGATTTGCCCAAAGGTAGTTATAATCAATGGTGGAGGTAACACAAAGGCTCAAAACTCATCTATGACTGAGACATTGATTTTCCCAAAGGTGGTTATAATCAATGATGAAAGTGTCTAGACAAAGGTAGGATAATTGTGAATTGGGATCAAAGGATAGCAATGATTTGCCTAAAAGTGATTAGAATCATTTGATCAAAAAATAAGGATAGTCTTGAAAATAAATAACTTGAACAAGAACTCAAAAATAAACTAAACTAAGGCAATTCTCTCGAATGACACTTGATAATTGGTTCACTAAGACTTGATATTTTATTCATAAAAGACTATTAGAATAAAGGGAACTAAGACACTCAGAATTTGGTGCAACAAACTTCAAACAAAGAACGTGGAAATAACTTGGATCAAAGGACTCTCCAAATAAGGCACAATACAAACAACAATCACTAGGTCTAGGAAAAGGTGTCTTTTAAATCAAAATAAGAAATCAACCCAAGTAACATAATTCAAACACAAAAGGTAGAGAACCTAAGCCCAAATTAGATGAGGCTTTATTTTAAACTTGATTAGTTTAGAATTTTCACTTAGAAAGGTTGAGTTTTAGATTTAATATGAAAAGACTTGAATGTTTTAAGGCAAAAGGGCTAGACCAAAATGGGCAACATAACCACACATTTGAAATAAGAAAGGTGTAACAATGGCTTAGAACTTGGTTTCAAAAGTGACAAGAGATTGGAATGATTTAGGAAACGTAACAACACTCCTTCAAACAAATGTCATGATAATGGTTTTAGACTCAAAAGTCCAAGGCAAATTTTTGAGACAAAATGGGCAGCATAATGATGCCCTATTTAAATACGTGACACACAAATGGTTATGAAATAAAACTCTAAGGCAAAAATTGTGACATAAAATGGACAGAGTAACACCTCTTAGGCTGAAGGGGTGTGAAAACAATGTGATAGCTTTGGACTTGTTTTGATGTGATAATACAAACAAATAATTTTAGTCTAAAAACATGCATGTAAATCAAGAAAAATAGAAGTAACACTAATGACTCATCTTATCTCTAAAACTAGCATGGGTGTGCCTAACTTCTACCAAAGTTTCCATCGATATACCAATGCTTGTGAGGAATTAAGTGTTAATCCAAAAATTAAAGTATAGGTGTAGGTAGAGTATTTACACCCCCCTCTATCTCTAAAGAATTGGTACATGGTATGAATTTAGAGTGAGGAGCACTTGGCATTTGGAAAGAAAATCCATGGTAATGGGGTTTGACTAAAAATCTATAAATCTAGAACACACTAAATGGTCCCAAGTGTGGCTAACACAAGGGTACAATCACGTCAATTGAGTCCAAATTTATTATCTTATTATGAAAGTTATATTATTTTCTATAATGAATTCATCCATATACTTCTTAGTGAATTCTACTGTCTGATTGTTGCATGTCCTGGGTACCCATTGGGATGGTCAGGCTAACTGCTTACCATTATCCCATCCAACAGTATGCCCAATTTGTATACCCCATCATGGAATAGGGTTAGTATTATGTTGGGAGATGAATCCATAGGTTAACATACCACTAAATAACTTGTGGGGAGGTGATGAACTCCCACCCACAAGTCAAATGCATAAAAAGAAATAAATGAAAATGGAAAGAATTTAGAGGTTGTTTTTTAATAACCCAAGTCACTTGGAGCTTAGAGAGAACATACACAACATTATTTTTGACACAAATTTATAAACAACAGCAATAAACTAAGTGTTTTTGGTCAACCGAGTTCCCTAAATGGGACAGGGGAGATCATACATACAATAGTTTCTAATTTTTTATAAACAAAGAAACTAGTCTAACAAACTTTGAATTAGGCTAATAACAAAAAATAAACATAAATTAAAAAATCACTTAAAAAATATAACTAAAATATATTTTCCTTTTAATAGCACCAAATTGAAGTGTGATTGAAATTTTGACCCCTTGACCTTGTTTTCACTTGTAAAAAAAACTTCAAAAAATAAAAGACAAATGTGATTAAGTGGATTTTAAGCACCAAACAAAATGTATGTGAGATTTTCAAAATGCTTAAGCTTATCTCTTCTCCACCTTAGGTCCTAAAAAATTTTAGGTATTTTGCTTGCCTAGAACCCAAAACGTAAGTGAGTAAACAATAATTCATTTTGAACTCTCAGGTTTTGGGAAAACACAAAGTGAAGGCACCATTTAGCAAGGTGAAGCCACTAATTTCCTACAAACACAGACACAGAGAGAAACTTTGATTAAGACATTATTTTCTTGAAAATATAGACATAGAGAGTAAATTTGGTGAAGCCTCCATTCATTATGGTAAAGCCACTAATTACATCAAGTGGCTTAAGCCACCAAAATAAGCTGTAAAATAGTTAATTAAAGAGTAAGTTTACCTAGAAAAACCATTGTTTAATAGGGGAAAAGCCATCAATTATATAGGGTAAATCTGACATTTAACAGGTTAAAGACACCATTAAAAATCCACCATTTTTGTATAAATAAATATTTCAAACAAGCATGGGAATGTGAAAGCCACTATTACATAGGGCAAAGCTGCCATTTACTCAAAAAATAGAATGACATATATTTCAAGGTTAAATCTCTAAACTTGAATAATTAAATGCATTTGTTAGTAAAACTAAGTTTAACATATCATTCTCCTTGGCCATATGGGAGGTGTGGTTTGATCGAATGTACCATTATGTACCTTAGGTGTTCGAAGAGTAAATAATATGTAGATTAGTCCCTTGTTAGTCCAAATGATAAAAAACAAGCATAACAATATAATAGGACTAAATACTCCTGACTAAGAACTAGGGAAAGCATAACACAATAAGCAAGATCATAAAATAGAGATAAAGACAATACAAATTTCTTACCTCCTTTGTCAAATTTGATGCTTAATTTTTGGCATAAGGATGTCCATACTTAGCCTATGATGATTTGAGTCTTATAGCAATGCTCTTCCATGGTGGTATCATCTATCCAATAGTCACTTGTGGCTTGGTGTGAATCTTGGCATAAATTAGGCATTATAACACTACTCTCAAAGGCTTCAAGAAGGTATTCTAGCAGAATAACCTTACACACAAAAGCTTGTTGGCATATGATGTGGGCACTTATATTTATAGCTCTAAGAATTAACTATTATCTTAGGGAGTTTAGGTTAAATTCTAACTTGGGTTGAGGCAAAATTAACTGGGTTGAGTTAGGCTAACCCTAGATTGGGTCAAAATATTCATGAAATCTTGACACCTCAATTTTAGATATTTATGAGGCATGACAACTCACTTTAGTAAATTTTGAGGTGTGACTCATATTTTTTGGAATATTTAAGAAATAATAAATCAATTTATTATCTCCTTTGACCTTTTGACTTCATTTTGGCTGAAAAAATCTTTTTTGGTAAATGGAATTCACTAATTTGATTTGGAATTTTTGTTTAGGCAAGTTAATTAAGATTTTCAATGTAATCAATCTTTTTGAGTGCTTTTATATTTTGGAAATTGTTTAAAATGTTATGAATTAATATTTTGGCAAGACAAAAGTGTCAAATTACTAGGTCTTAATTTTACTAGAGTTAAAACTAAACTAGGTTAGTGGTGCATACAGGGTAATATGACAAATAAGATAGTCTTGTCATGTTTTTGGGAAATTAAATCCCTTATGTGAATGAATTTGGGTAATTAAAATGATTTCTAGGCTTAAAATGTGTCATTTGATATAAATTCAATTGAATCCTAGTTTAGGCATAAAAGTGGCCAAAACTAAGTGTCTACAAATATCATGATGTACAGTGTGTCAGTTGTAGGTGTAGTGGATACTTTTGTGACTTCACAGTCATAGCTCCAGATCATCTTATATACCCATTTTTTAATAAAGGCGTATTGTTTAATTAGTTGGTACATAAAAAATTTACTTATATTTTATTTTTTTAGTATTTTCTTAATTTTTTGTTCATAATAAGTGAGATCTAGTTCACAGGAATTAGTTGGATCACATAACCACATATAAAATCTTTATAAGTTTTTACCTTCTTCGTAAATAATAATCAGTGAATAATATAAAATTACATTTTTTTCATAAGCTTCATTTACAATGTAATGCTTTACCTTATTCCTTGTCTTCCTAGATCAAACAATTAGTTCATTTATAAAATAGCCATTGGTCATCTACTTACAACTAGATAATGCTTTAAGTGGCAAAAAAAATCATACGTTATTTATATTTTCATCCATGTTAAGAACTAGGAAGTATTCAACATTTTGTACATAAGCTTTATTATAGTGGGAGTCACTCATTAGGATATATATGGGACATTTGGTATATTATCAACATCATTATGTAGATTATAAACATTGTCTTTACCACATATCATAGAAACCTACATAACATTCCAAGAGGTGTCAAGTACATTCACTTCTAACCTTATTGAGGAAGTGTATGACTTCAAGGAATTTTTGGAACCACACTTTTTTTATGGTGTTTTAACTTTTTTTTATTTATTTGATCTTATAAGATATAACTTTAAATCAATTTAGATTATATGGAATATATCAATAAACATGAATCTGAATGTGAACAACAAAATCTAGTTTTGACAAATGTACTTGCTATAATAGAAAATAATTAACGAGATGATAAAATTATCATTTTAATATATTGTGCAAGTATTAGATTGAATGTATATGATATGAATGGTTGTAAACTAAACTAAGAGTTGCTTGGATTAGGATTTAAGTCTCTATATGTCCCTGGTCAAAATCATCCAACTTTGGATAGTACCGACAAACCTCATGTTTTCTAATCTAATGGTTTCCTCAGGGTGAGTTTTGCTTATTTAATTTTTTGCAGGTCACTATGCCTACTTACAAGCCATATCTATTTGTGAACTTTAGGAACTATCTATGCATGAAATTCCATAAACTTGTATCCTTCTCTTTAAAATCTTGAGCCTAGTTTTGACACTAGGATTTGTTTGATAAAAGGAAAAATAAGGCAAGTTGAGCTGACCTCAACCACTCAAAAATGAATGGTTGGGAACTGCCTACATATCTAATACTTTGAATATATAATTCAAACTATATGTAGTTCTACCTTTTTTATGTATCTATGTACTAGTGATCCTTCAATGAATGTAACTTGTGATCTAGTTTTTGATAGTTGGAAAATGACAACTTTTCTTAGCTCTGAGGTGTTTCGAGCTTGGCTAGGCCTTGATCCTTATGATTTATGGGTATATTATAAATAATAACATATTCCCTTTGAATTTTCAAATGTGTATAATAGGCTTTTCTTGATAAATGTTATATATGAATATGTTAAGACCTATTGTGTTGTTTTATGGGGCTCTTTGGGTACTTTCTGATGCCACCAACATGTGAAAAGTATGGTCTGGCCCATAATAAGGATTTTAAAAGTGATTGTTTCTTGGCATGGGATGCATTCATTAGGTTTGGATGAGTCTAAAATTTAGAAATATTTTGATTCTTACAGTTTTATCTAGAAGGCAAGAATATTTATTTGATGATTTGAAGAAAGTCTTATTTTAATTTTTAACAAGATAGACATAGCATATGGAATTCATGTAGGTGATAGTAAATTAGGAAGTTCAAACCCATGGAAAACATGTATATGTGAGAGAATGTAAAATAAAATCCATATATGTATGCATAAGTCATGTAAGGTTAAGGTAGGTCAAAACTAGTATTGACAAGTATCTAATACCATATGTTAATGTCTGCAAATTCCCCCTTTTATTATAGTATTGAAATTAAATATAATTCTATTTTAAAAGGATAAATATATGAAACTAAATATGTAAAATACACCTTGTATTTGGGATAGGATTCCAAATGTGTATATTGTTCATTGTAACATGTAATAAATATGAAACAATCAATGCCCATATATGAAGTTTGACACCAATGAAAGTGAAACTTTTGAAACTTAAAGAGAAAGAAATGAATACACATGTAAGTAGTTAAATCATGCTTCCCTTTTTCATGTCATTACATGTGATTCTTCCTTTTTGAATCATTTGGATAATTTGGGAATGATCATGCCCCAATTTATGTACTAAAGCAAGGGCATAGATTGGGAGGATAAATTCCCAGACCCTCATTGAAAGGGACTAGTGCCTAGACTATTAAGGATCATTGAACCTCAACTACAGTATTCATATAACTAATCTTGAAGCTGAAAATGAAATGTGGGATCCACATATTGGGCTTGATTTCATTAATTCTTAGGTTGTTGAGAATCATTGAACCTCAACTATATTACTTGATTTAAATGATTTAGCCACTACAAACAAACTTATAGATTAAAGGTGTTAACTTATAGGTAGCATTACATGGCCCATGACATTATCCAATTAGTGCTAACATGATATAGAATTCTCTACATCTATATGTTATTATTTCCCAAACTTTAAAATATGTAACTCATTTTCATGAGAAATATGTGCATATGCATGGCATAATCCCCCACATTTATTTGAATTTGTAAATATATAAAAACTTATAACTTTTATTCCTAAAACATGTGTGGATATGCATCGCATATGCCCCCAAATTTATACCAATTATAGATATTAAAATCTAGTCTTCAGTACTTAACAACAACAAGCTTGACACACATTTACCACACATGAATTGAGTGCATAAATAAGGTCCTAATCTACCATTATCCCACACTTACATGATATCTTATGAGTTTACCCTTTCATTATATTTTTACAAACCTACAATAACCCCACTATCTATTTCAAACCTATTAAATCCACTGCGCATATATCTCCATACTTTAAATTCATTTCATCAATACACAAGTTATTTATGCTAGATATAGTCAATATTTCCAGCTGATACTGACCTGATATGGTCAAAACTGACCCTCTCTTAACAATAACTATTTTTGAAAATCAAATATCACCTTAAGGTTAGCACATTTTCATGATGTTTTAGTGGTGTGATAAATGACCCAATTAGTTTCATATTTAAATCAATCAAGGTCTCATTCAAAATGGTCTTGTAACTTATCTATAATACATCCATACACTATTGCATATTGATAAAATCTTTTATATTCTTCTTAAATTATAAACCTATCACTAAGATTAGTCATAATCCAAATTATTAGTTGCATACATATAAAAAAAGAGCACAATTTCACATTCACAGTAGGTGGGAGAACTACATGTGGTTTGATTTACCTCCTCAAAGTATTGGATACATATGAAGTGGTTGATCATCAAATGGGGTTGATTTGGGTTAACTTAGCCTATTACATTTTCCTTATTTTTGTAGGTTTTTAGCATTCATAAACACAATTGGGGTTTCAAAGCAAAGGATATTGATTTATGAAGATTTATTCATCATTAGAGTTTAAGATTACAAACACATAGCAAGAAAATATAGATGTAGGTGAAAATATAGTAAATTTTCCTCATTTATTCATAGGTTAGTATTGACCAGCACACATTGGTATAGACTAGAGATATTGACTTGATCCTACATAACCAATCCTATGCAAACAAAAAATCAGCTCAAGAACTGAGTGAACCACATACCTAATTTATCTTGAATTTCACTTCTAAAATACATCCATATTCAAACATTCACCTAAAAAATATAAGTACGCATTCCTTGGTTTTAATTATTATATTTATTATATACCACTTTTCAAATCATTATAATCAATCTTATTCTTTTACATTCAAATGTATGATTGAATGCCATATCTTAATATTTGAATTACATTACATCATTCCATCTTAATTATATTAACACATAATAATTTAAATTAGCATTAAATATATTGATGAAACTATACACATAATGAACAATACAAAACCCTATGTTTCCTTCAGGGTTTTCTCCTTCCAAAGTTTCAAATTTTATGTCCTAGGGTTTCAAATTTCATTTCTAATTTCCTTGCACAAAAAAAATATTTTTTAGATTTTTTAGCTTAGGGTTTCATTGATATTATTTTTTATTTCCATGCACAAATAATCTTTTCACCTTTGTCCCTAGCGTCCTACATACATGATATCATCTTATTCCATCCAATAAGTCTAGTTCCCTTGTACCTATAAGATGTAGTGATATATTAAATGAGACCCATGTAAAGTAATCAAATTCCCTCTATTTCAACTAAAATGGATACAATGAATGTTTATTCTTATCTTGATGATGTAATTATTCATGAATGTGTGAAAATAAATGATTACGTTGATATGCCTCCATTGGAACATGATAATAAAGATAATCAAAATGAACTTAATGCAGTATATCCTAACCAAGCTAAAGCCTTACCAATTTTGATCAAAGGACTCTTATCAATGTCTTAAAGACATGGATAGAGTTATCTAATTGATACTATCATCTAAGGCTACACACCAATCTAATATTATCATATCTCAATTACCTCAATAAGATCCCTTTAGACTTATCAATCAATCATTTTGAGAAAGTAAATTTAGACCACTAATATTGATATTATCACTACGTTTATGCCTCTAGTGACATATGTGACATCCACCCAAAGTTTGGGGGAAAACATTTACCTTCAATAGATTTTGATACCTATTGCTCCACGGGAAACCTTTACCCCTTGCATGATTACTATGCATATTCCATCACCAACCTCACCTATTGAGTGATCTCTTGAGTATACTATTATAGCTCTATATGCCAAGGTGTTGAAACTAGAGAAAAATACATCTAGGTCAAGTCATTACATGGTTTTTCATGCTTTTATTCATAACCCATTATCCCTTGAGATCGTATCCTACACTTTACCACCAAGATTTGTATATCCTAAAAAAAAATTATATGAGCATAAAGGTGATCTCGATTAACACCTTAGATCATTCCATATATCATGATTGGATATTGAATACAACTAAAATATATTGACTAAATTATTTCTAATAACTATTAAGGACTATGCATTGATATGGCTCTATGATCTCCCCCTCCAATACATAATAGCATTTAACCCATTAGTTGATGCATTACTATCATGTTTTTTCATCAACATTGATGATAAACTATCTTACATACAAATTTATAATCTTAATCAAGGATATAATGAACCAATTAGTGTTTATGTGCTTTAGTACAATGCCATGATAGCTAAGATGATCAAAATTATGGATGAAAATGAATTACAAGATATATATAAGAAAATTTTGCTATTACCTCTCTATGAATCAATTATATTAAAGAGATTCAAACCATTTTATGATCTATACCATATATTAAGGGACCAAGAAGTTAATTTTATAGCTTTAAACAAACTCAAGTATATATCAACTCCTACAACTACTTAAATAATGAATTTTCAAATAAAACCAAGTTGTAAAGTCAAACCAAATAATAATAAGAATGAGGAAAAGCTTTTAGTAAATGCAGTGTCATAACCTACAAACTAGGTTACAATTGATAGCTCCATTACAGAGGAATTTTTAATGATTACCATCACCTCCTTATGTGCTACCAAAGAAGTTACTTAATCATAGCCTTATCACACACCTTCTTCCATAAGAGATCAATCCAAGTAGACATAGACAAAGAAACTATGATGGAAGTACATATTGTTAACATCATAAGATTGTGTAGCATTTGATAAATATATGTTTATATATAAGACAAGATATATGATATTATATATGACAACACTATTTATTTGGGGACTCCTAAAAAGTAATATAAAGTGCAGCACAATGGAAATTATAAATTGAAGATCTTTAGTGACTCATTTCTTAAACGTGAAACAACATAAAATAAGGACACTTTAGAGGTACTTTTATGCATACAACATGCATCCTCAACTAGCTACATATGATCATCAAGTAGTTGTTATCATTGGTACACTTAGAAATACTCTACCACAATAGCCCATGATTGCATTCAATGACAGTGAGATAGTTGATGATAATTCATATTTTCATGCACTATTCATATGAGCCTACATCTATGAACACCTCATACATAGTATTATAAATTATAAAGGTTCAATTGATAATGTTTACATGATTACACTTCTACACTCTCTTGGATACATACAATAAGATTTATAAACTACATTAAAATTAGTTAAGGGTTTCTCTAGACAAAAATATAATACCTTTGGATGCATATTAGTACCTCTTTAGATAGGCTCAGCCATATTAGCCACACCATTCTTGGTTCTACAAAGTAATGGGTTCATTGACATGTTTTTAGGTTGCCCTTGGATGTAGAGACTTCATGTAGTCACCTCTACATTACATCAATGCCTAAACTACATACACTACAATAAGGTGGTCATAGTTTCAAGTGTATAATATGAGTATCTTTTACATTTAGTGATATCTCCTCCTCCAAATCTGCCACCATCATGACTAGTTGATACATATATTTAGTATGATTATATAGAGATAGTTGTTACACCTATTTAAGATCAATATAAAAATTTGGTTGTTAACATATAAAGGATCTAATAATACATCCAATTCATAGGAACATAGTTAGGCCTGATAGACAACCAAGTATTTGGTGTCAATCATTTCATATAATTACTTAGGGACTAAAAATTATGATATCTCCTATAGTACATACTCAGTTATCACCACAAATGGTTCAACATGTTCCAAAATAAACAAAGGTAGCAAGACACTTCCTATTATATATCAAAATCCACATACTCCTTTTTCATCTAGAGTAACCCATCTTACATTGGTTACTCTGAGTAGTGATCATGATAGATATGGTACACAACCTGACCCCTTATCAGATCCCAACCCACCCACAGTTGGTACCTCCCATCCATGATAGAGGTCCCCTCTACCATTCAATATAGGGACTTCCTATTATATTTACATTGATGCAATCATTGTTTAACTTTTCCAAAACTAAAATATTATAAAAAATACAAATAATCAAAGAATACAAAAACATTCAAATATTCAAAAGATCCAAAATCAAGACCTGAACATGGCATGATTGTTAAGTCGTATTATTTAAATATTTTATTCATTGCATGTTTGGTATATGGAATATTCTTTACATAAACACATGAATTTCATAGTGTATGATAGATATGTAGGACATACATGTTAAACATTAACATACAGATGTTGGACTTTCCTCTACCCAGTGGCCATGTTGATATTGAGGATATATTATTCCACAGGTTTCACTATTATAAGTTATATCTTTATATAACATTTGTACCATGTTGAGCTACCTATATTTCTTACATGTGCCTTGGTATACACTCATAAATTACACATTTATGCATATATTTGCCATTATATTATGATATGACATTGATACATATGGATGGTCTAGACTATTTCCTTCTTTTATACCCCATTGATGTTATTATATTACATGATAGGATACTTTGTGCTTGTCTTTTATGTGTTGGCCCTTATATTTTTGTACAACATCTTTATGTCCCTTGAGTATGGCCCTTGGCCTTGTTTTATATGACATCATTTATTTCAATTATTTGTGACATTTTTATGTCTCCTTAATTGTGGCCCTTGGCCTTGTTTTTTATGACATATTCATGTACCTTTTATGTAACCCTTAGCCTTATGTGTGACACTAACACTTGTGGTTATTGAGTTTATTGACATTTAGGGGTGACATGGTATATATCATGTACTTTTACTATGTATTATTATTTAGTGATCCTATTATTGTGTGATTAATTCATGCATATATCTATACATGACATTTATATGCCCTACATTACATATGTTACATACATGCCTTGATTGACATATAAATTACTATAATGGCATATTCTCCACATGATAGTACATGATGTTATCTTTATACATGACATGATATAGTTAACTCTTATTTTTATATAAGTGACTTACAAGATACATCTCTCATCCCATAAGATAGACATAAGCATCCATGAATAAAAAATTAGATCAGAATACAGATTTTAGAGATTTTAAATGGTTTAGATATCAGATGGTTCAAATACATGACATATATTAAAACATTAATATATATTATTATAGAATATACCATACATATGCACTCACTTTATAGTCACTTGAGCATATATTCAAACACACTTGGTTTCATATGCATGTGCATACGCATAATAGTTTATAAGAACATCCATTACAGGTTTTACATACACACTTTTGAAATATAGTTTCTAAAATTTATCATATAAATGCATAGAATTACATATTAGTTGACATTGATTCAAGTGGAATGATATTGATTCATGCAATATACACACTTTCATATTCATGAGGCATTATACCATTTCATGCACATATACAAGACAACATTTTATAGTTAAATTATAAATTATTATCATTCCACTTATACTCATTAGATCTATAGTCAAGATGGGGGAATGAACATTTTTCATTCATTTTAAATCATGAATTTTATTCTTCATATATATAAAATATAAAATTAAATCTACCTTCATGATGGAAGCATGAACACTATTCATTCATTTTTAATCGTGCTTTTTTTTACATGGAGAAAACTTAAGAGAAACTATAAGATTAAATATATACTCCATCTATAATTGTTGATTCATTTTATTTATGTGAACATATCTTAATGGTTCTCTCTTTTACCTAAATATTTATTTGGGTTAATACATTGCATACTTTGCCCCACATTCATGAGTGTTGTGGCATGTTGTCTTTACAACCCAAGATATTGCATAGTTACACAAATTTGGAGCATAATCTCCCCAATTCTCCATGTGTTTTATCAAGGAATCAAAATTTTATCCAATTCTTCAGTAAAGAATCATCATATCTAACAACTTGTAAGAGAAACATTATTTTCACCAAGACACAGGTGTAATCTAACCCTTGTTCTTTCAAAAATTATAAATTTCAATTTCAGATTAAATTTTTCAATCTATGGACATTGATTACACATGATTTCAAGTTTATTTATTGAGTGACATACACAAATAAATATTCATATCAAATATAAGTGTTTTAACATAATCAGGTACATTTTATCCTTTTACTCTATCAATTTTATTACTAGAATAAATTGGAATAATTTATAAATACTAAAATATAATCCTCAGTTCTTGATAATGACAAGCTTGACACACATTTACCATGCATGACTTGAATGTATAAACAAGGTCCTAATCCATCATTCTCCCATACCTTCATGCTATATTGTAGGTTGACACTTCCATTCTATGGTTACACACCTATAATAATCCCACTCTCTATTTCAAACCTACTAAATATCTTGTACAAGCATCTCCAAACTTTTGTTTTAGATCGATTTTACACATGGTGGTTCTGCTAGATATGGTTAGTATCACTAGTTTATAATAACTTAATCTATTTAGAACCAACCCTCTCCTAATAATTTTTATTTTTTAAGTAAAATATCACCTTAAGGTTAGCTAATTTTCCTTGCATGTCGATGGCATTATAAATTACCCAATTGGACTCATATGTAAAAAAATCAAGGCTTCATTCAAAAGGGACTTGGAACTTATATAAAACACATACATAAACTATTTCACATTGATAAAATATTTCCTATTCTTACTTAATCAAAAACCTATCACTGAAGTAGTCAAAAGCCAAATTATTAGTTGCATACATATAGTTAAGGATAATAATTGCATAATCACACTAGGTGAGATAACTACATGTGGATTTATTTATATCCTCAGAGTATTATCAACTATATAGGTAATAGTAAATCATAAAATAAGGGTGATTAGGTTCAATTCAGCCTTTTACACTTTCTCAATTTTTATAGATTTCTAGACCTTACAGGCACACCTAGACTTTCAAGGTAAAGTATATTGATTTCTAGAGTTACATGCATCATCAAGATTTAGGATCACAAACATGGAGTAAATATAGACATATTAAAGTTACCATATAGTCACTATTCTTCATTTCCTTATAGGTTAGTACTGACTAGTGAAGGTCAGTCTTGATCGATGATCTAACATAACTGACCCTACACAGATAAAGAATAAGTTCTAAAACTAAATGAACCATAGATCTCATTTATCCTAATTTTCACTTCCATAATACATTCATAAATCATAAAGTCACCCATAAAATTTTAAAACTCATCCCTTGGTTGTACTTGTTCTATTTAATGTATGCCACCTATCAAATCATTATAATTAATCTCAATCTTTTACATTCAGTTGTATGCTTAAATTACATATCTTAATATTTGAATTATAATACATCATTCTATCTTAATTATATTAAGTAATTAACATTAATTATAATTAGGGTAAACATTAATGTGTATGTATTTATTCCATATCTGAACCAAAATGATATTTTAAACCAATATAAACTTTTTGTATCAAGTAATCTAAAAAAAATCTTCTCATTGAGGCTTAAATCTCTATGGAAATCCCATTGATATGCCCCCCTTTTGACATGTGTGGTGTAGCCTATGAATTACTCTTCTCAAATTAAAAGAGTTAACTGCATTATGTAATGTATAAATATGAAATCATGTATAATCATATGCTAATGTGTGGATAAGTTAGCATCATACTAATGTATATATCATTAGATAATATATGAAACATGTCATGTAAGGCTTACATATGTCATGTCAACATAGATATATCAATTAGTCATGCAATAGTAACCATCATTTATATAAGCACTTAATAATATTATACAGTAAAGGTGCATGATGTGAATCATGGCACAACACACAAATGGGTAGGTGTGTGGTATAGATCACAACACCATAAATTCAGCATACTCAGCAAGCTCAAGAAAAAATCCTAATTTTATCCACTTATATGCACAAACTTTCATGGACATGATGTGCCTAATAAATCACATGTAATATCACTCAATGTCACACATGGCCAAGGGCCACACATAGTACACAATTAAATGTCACACACAAGGCCAAGGGCCACATATAGTGGATAATGAAATGTCATAGATAAGGCCAAGGGCCACATACAATGGACAATGAAATGTCACACACAGGACAAGGGTTGCATACAATATAAAATTAAATCTTACACACAAGGAAAAAATTTGCATAAAATGGAAAATGAAATGTAGCACACAAGGCCTAGAGTCACATAGAATGGACAATGAAATGTTACACAAAATGGAACCGGTTGGATATAATGGATGATGAAATGTCACAAACAAGGCAGGGACCACATATAATGGATAATAAAATTTCACACACAAGGCTAATGGCCACATACAATGGAAAATTATATTTCACATAGAAGGCCTAGGGTCACTTATATTAGACAAATATGATTAACCTATTATGAAAGGAAATAATAATGATACATAGAATAAGTCAAACTAGTCTACACTATCAACCTATGTTAATGCCATATCATATAAAAGTATCATACCCATGAGATGTAGCACTATAAATAATATAAAAAAGAGAAAGACATGTAAACAACCAATGTAGCTCAACATGGTAAGTAGAAAGGTCATAAAAAGATATAACATGTATCAATGTCACCTATGAAATAAAATTTCCCCAACATTGGCATAGCCCCAAGTATGGGAATGTCCTACATATATGTATCTGTATATCATGTATAGGTTGTATGTATTGCATCAAAATCATACCATGAACTACATGTGTATGTGAAATATGATATGTAACCTACCAAACATGTGATAAATAACATAAATGAATAATGTAAACTATCAAACATGTCATGCTTAGATCCTAATTTTTTTTTAAAATATTTTGATTTTTTTTAATATTTTGATAAATGAGATGTTAACCAATCAACCAATCTAGGGGATGGTTTTTTGGAGGTATTATATCAAAAAAGAGAATGGTCACCTATAGTGAGTGAATAGTTATTATTGCTTGCATAACACAACCTAATTTTATCATTAAAATCATGAAACCTCATTTTTACTTTGGAGTTTGGTCTTCTGGTTTAATTGAATTTGGGCCTTGGGCCTATGTTATTTATTGATCTGATTGGAAAAGGTCCTTTAGAAATTGTAGGTGTAATGGTATACTTACTTCATTCGTTAAACCAAGCCTAAACATAAAATTTCTATTATATTCACTTAGTCTAAAAAGGTTTGCAATTAGGACCTCATTGATATAACTTGCTTAATCTTCCTAAGTTTTATAAGCCTTGTTCTATTTAAATTCATGTTTTGAACTACATTAAAATTTCCATTTCTAGACCATTTTGCCTCAAATTTATGCATATTATCTGACCATTGCATATTTCTTGCATCATTTCCTTGAAAAATTAGGTTTAGTGTTGTCTCTTTTTAGGTTGATTCACTAGGTATTCACATTGCCTTACTTTTAAAACTCAGTCTCTTTATCAAATATTAATTTATATTGGTTTCAAGTTTTGGCTGAGTGGTACTATTTTATCTACTAAATTTATCCCTATTTGGTCTCTTTTGTCCTTTTGAGTTGATTTGACTAAGAATTTTTAGGTTTTCATTGTAAAACTTGGTCATTTTTTTTAAAATGGTTCAAATTTACCTTTAAGATTGGCAAGATGTTTGGTTTTATTCATTAATCATATTGCATATTACTTCTCTTTATGACTTTTTTCCTTCGGAAATTTTTCATTCAAATTCATATTCTAATGACTATCTCCTTTTCTACAAGACTAGGGTGAGTATGGAGTTGCCACTTATCACATTTGTGCTTCCCCATGACTCTTTTGAGTTAACTAATTTTTAAAGAAAACATTCTTATGGATAGGCATGGAGCTGCCACTTATCTCATTTTTGCTTCCCCTGAGTATTCAGTGTAGTCAAATTCTTTTACGTCTCTTATCACTCATGATCGCACCATTTTTCAAAATCCTAGGCCCTCCTATCTATCTGGCATAGAGGATTTGAACCAATTCCTTTGGTCCTTAGGTGAATGGGATGACACCATGTGGAAAAATATCACTTCACTATGTCCCTAGAGTAGTCTATACATATTAGTAGGCAACAAAGCTCTAGACGCTCAAGATGAGACCACATGTCAAGATCCCATAGATCCAAAATAGTTGAGACACATTGAACATTTTATTATAACCTACAGAGCTTTGAGTGAGTGAGATCATGACACTTGTCAAAATATTGTATCACTGGAGTTATAAATTAGTCAAAATAATTGGGGCTCTTGACCAAATTATGGAGTGTTGAAAAGTAACCATGTGGTGTGACCTTGTCAATAAAATAATGTTGGCATCCATGTCAACAATATATGATTTTAAATTTGATGATCATCTCAGCTCATCAAACTATCAAAACTTGAAAATGGAATGTGTGTCAATCTCACCTAGAATGTTGAATGGTAGAGGGAGCCTCTCAATGGAAATTTGATCATGAAATGTAATATTCAACATTATTCAGGTAGTGACATTAAACTCAGACTTAGCATACACATTAGGGTTAGGTGAATAAGGATGTAAGAGATACAAGAATGCCTTAATTAAGCATTGGTACCTATGCACAAATCATGGCCAAAAGATTTTTGTAAGGATATTTTAGTGACATTCAGCGACACAAAATTAAATTCAAGGTTGGTTAAGTATGGCCTAGTGGTTGATTATCTTGAGATCAAACAAGATCTTCAAAATTAAAATTTTGAATGGCTCAATCCCATTTAATTATTTCAACCACCACTTTGTGGGTTGAGTAATGACACTATGAGATTCAATTTCCTATAAAATACTAGCTCTTCATTTGAATAAGGGTTGGCTCATTGATCAGTTAATAGGTTAGGATAGTTAGGCAGGAGATTAGAGAGTTTTGCTTCTTTCTTTTATGTAATTTTATACTTTTTAGGTAATTTTTTTATTTGCATGAGTTGAGATTATGAGGTTTTATTTATATGTTCATCTAGAGAGTGTAATGAATCATATTTATGCTTCATGAAATACCTTTAATTTAAAATCTCTATTAATTGATATTCTCAGTCTACAATGTATATGGTGGCCATGTTTCCCTCCATTGCATAGCTAACATCACCCTAGACTCTTGTACCATATTTACATGCTAGTTGTGTTCTGGTGACCATTAAAAAATTAGTTTATTAAAGGAGTTGTCTACTTAATAGAAGCATACTTGTTGTTCTACAGAACATGCTCATCTTTCCTTTTCTCCCTACCCTCTCTTTTAATTTTTTTCATGAACATGGTTAGAATACCTTTAAAATTGATTTGAAATGTAGTTGGTTTCTAAAGTATTACATAGAATGCATTATATTTATTTAATTTTTAGTATTGATGTATTTTTGTTTTTAATTAAGTAGTGACTACAATCTAATTTAACTAGTCTTGTCAATCTAAGCTTCTTTTTGTAAGTGTTAACTAGAAAAGGACCCTTGACCTATAATAGACCATAGCAGCCAACTGGGTGATAATATTTAACCTAAAACTAATAAAAAATACCTTAGGGAGGATAAACTAAGAACACTCTATTCAGGAGAGGTCAAGTGAAGTCATCACTTAGCTTGCAATGTTGGTATGTGCTAAAACGCATATTAATAATAGCATCATGTGTATCTGTATTTAAGTCTTAAAATTTATCTTATGCTATAGTATAACAATCATCCTCATCATGATTCATAGTATTTTATGTTTGATGGGTAGTTCTAGGAAACATAGTATCATGTGGAATCCATTGTATAGTAATAGAAACATTTTTATATGCTCGTTATGGAACATGCCAAACTTTTAGTAACACTAGCTTAGGATGTGGAGTAAATACTTATTTTTGTGAGTCTTGAATAACTCTCTAATGTAATGGGTTATCAAGTAATGGTCATCTAATAAATTTGACTACTTTCCTTTGAAATTTATGTGTAGAATGAAACTTAGCAGATTGCATAACTAAGTATAATGATCCTAAAGAGGTGGAGTAACTAATTATGAAGAATGATATTAAATAGTTGTATAAACCAACTATGGTCGTGGTGGGTTGGAGGAGGAAATGCCTTTGGCTGAATAAGATACTCATATAGAATACCTAAAATTATCACTACTTTATTAAAATTTATATACCTAAAAAATATATGTAGTAAACATGGCACTGCATAAAGCTTTTGTATCCAAAGGATTCCTAATAACATTTCAAATACCCATGTACGTAGTAAAACTAGGAATAATGTGTAAACTACTATGACACCTACCTTAAGAGGTAGCACAATTCCTCCCAAGGTGTTTTCTATTTATCCATCAAATCCTTTTACTATCTTTATTATTTCCATTAAATCTACATGTGTGTATCTAAGAGTATTAAGAAGTGTCATTGTATAATTTTTTTTCTTGAACCATTGTCTACCATGAAACTATGAATAGGTTTTGATTCAATGTAAGATCATAAAAATAATGATTTGAAATCAAATTCATCTTCCATAATCTCACTTTCATCAAATGTAATTTTATGTCATTGTACATAAATGCTTGTAATTATACCAATAATATTATCCAATGGATGATCATATGTTGGACGAGGATGTTCATTGTATATAATATGAACATTATTAGTATCCTTAGTTTTTATTGTCACATGATTTTGAAGGGGATTGAAAAATATTTTCAAATTTTTATTTACATTAGTTGTGGTGCTAAATCATTTGTAGGTGTGTTAAGTTCAATATTTTTTTCATCAATGAGATCTTATATATTTTGCCTTATCTTGAAGCATTTGTTTTTATAATTCCAACACATCAGTGTTAACCACAATATACATTACTTCCATCCCTATATTCATAGGCATACTTGTATCAATGACTTATGGTGGAGGGAGAAATATAAAGTTGCACTCTAATAACCTTGGTAACAGGATACGAAGAGGTTGAGGTAATTGTGAAAAAATCCTCCTTTGTGAAGTATATAGGACAAGAATATTAGGATTTTTTTATAATGCCTTAACTATTATCTTTGCATCATTATTAATATCATATATAATTTGTTTTAACCTTGTAACTTGATTTGCTTTGGAAATTTTAATTTGAAATATTTTTAGAATTATGCACACATTTGATCTTATTAAAAGCTATGATCTTACTTCTCGGTCTCTAACTGTATGTCATAAGCTATCAAATGATTTTAATTTATTAGACATAATGAGCTTATGGAGATGAGAAAGAATACTTTACTTGAATAAATTTTATAATTCATTTTCATCCATAAGATTGGTCATCTTAAAAAGCATGGTATTATACTGAATCACATAGTCATTGATTGGTTCATTGGATCCTTGCTTAAGTTTTACAATTTGAGCATAAGATAATATCTCACATATTTGATCAAGAAATGTGATAGAAACTAATATTCCAAAGGATTGAGTGTCTTAATTTATTGTAATGGGAGATCACAAAACCATTTCAAATCATATTCATTAAGATTTAATATAAATAACTTAGTCAATAATCTATTTTTAGATGCATAGTCCAAACATAATGTGTGAAAAAATATTATATTTTTATTTGTATCACCTTTGCCATCATAATATTTAATCTTATGAGATATTAAATCCATAATTAAGGGATAATTTTAAATCATTGGGGTTAATTGATTATGTAGTAATGCCCATGAATATATTGAATGATTATCTCTAGAAGCATCCTACTTTAACTATAACACCTTAATCTTTAGATCAATCTACTCAAGGGATCATGTAGTAGGTTAGGATTATGATGTCACATGTGTAGTCATTATAGGATTTACATAGGTTGAATATGTAGGAATAAATATATTAATATGAGATAAACCTTTTATTTCCCCCACACCTGGGGTGGGCATCACATGTGTAGCCAAAGGTGTAGGTTTAATAATAGTAGCAATAGTTGTAGTATGAATACCTATGGTGGGATTAGTAACACCAAAAGGTTGATTATTATCATTGAAGGGATCATATTATTCCTTATATGAGTTATCCCTAATTAACATTTTATGTTCATCTCTTGTTACATATAGTAGTGCATCATGCATTTATGGATTTATGTCTATTTATTGAGTAATTATATATATTCTATCATAAAATATATCAATAAATTCCACATATTCATTTACTTTATTATTATCCATATTAATTATTTTAATATAAATGATAGGTTCAATAATAATATAAAGTCCAACAATAGGTTTTATTCTATCTCTTCTAGTAGTGATATCATGGACCACATATTCCAATATAATCCTTAGGAAAATAATGGTAGTGGGAGGAAAAAAAGGAATAATGCATGTCCCTTGGAATTTAGTGGTAACATGAAGCAATTCAAATTGAATATTATATTAACATGAATTAAGGATTGACTAAATATTTTTCATTATTGATTTTAATCATGTTAATGTATAAAGATTTGATCAATAGAATACATAGTTGTTAAAGATTTAGTATAGTAAATGAAAATAACATATAATTATTAAAATCATAGATTAAATCAATAAATAAAAACTATGAACATATAATATATCTATGTGTAATTTTTGAATGAGAAAAAATCAAAAATTAGGTCTAAAAATCATATTTATATACAAAAATATAGAATGTTAGAAATAATGATGAAACATTGATAGAACCTTAAGGTTTGGATATGTTTGGTATAGAAATGGGTTCACCAATACGTTTTACCTTAATTTTAATTTATATGATCCAATAAGATACAAAATTAAACTAATTCAAATTATAAGGAATATATAAATAAAAAATGAATCTAAATGTAAAAGGGAAATTTTGATTTTGACAAATGCACTTGTAATAAATATAAAATTCCTAAAAGGATGAGATACTTCATGTTTTAATAAAATTTGTAGGTATAATATTAAATATATGATATTAATGTATGTAAATTATAGTATGGGTCACTTAGATGAATATTTGAATCTCTAGATACACCTAGAAAGAATTATCCAACTCTAGATGGTACTAACTTATGCGATGTTCTATAATATGATGGTTTCATTTGGGTGAGATTTTATTCTTTGTTTACAAAAAATACACTAAAATTTATTATAATCCATCTCTATATGTTATCTTTGGGAACTATCTATGTGCGATTCTAAAAACCTCTCTCCTTATCTTTGAAACCTTAGGTCCAATTTTGAATCTAGGTTATAGTCTGCAAAATGGAAATAAGGTGAGATGAGTTGACCTTAACAACTTGACAATGAATGGCGATCATTGAATACATATTTAATAATCTAAGGAGGGACTTAAAATCATATTTACTTCTCCATTTTATATGTATGTGTGCAATATTACTCCTTCAATTAATGCAACCTATGATCTAGCTTTCAATACTTAGAAAATGATAACTTTGGCTTGACTTTCAAGTGCTCTAGACCTAGATATAACCTATTCCTTGTGAATGATGATTTAATTTTAAATAATAGTGCATTCCCTTTGATTGTGCATGTGTATAATAGGATTTCTTGACAAATGTTAGATATGAACAGGCTTAGACCTATCTATAGGTATGTGGGCCTTTTTTTGTACTTTCTCATGTCATTGACATGTGAAATGTATGATCTAACCTATAATAAGGAGTTTAATTTTTAAAGTGACCATTACATGATTTAAGATGAGTCCATCAAGTTTAGACAATTATAGAATTTTAGAACAGTCCAATTCTAATGGTCTTATCTAGGGATACTAATCTAATGATCTGGAGATAGTCTGAATATGATTTTGAACATGATAGACATATACTAGGGAGTTATTGTAAGTGACTACTATAAAATCAAAATTTTGAACCCAAGGAAAGCATTTATATTTTAAATAAGGGTGAATAAAATACATATGGCACAAGTCATGTAAAGTGAAGGTGGGTCAAAACTAACACAGTCAAATATTTAATACCATATTTTAATATCTACAAATAGAAACCAAACTATATTAGGTGTTATCAAACATAATATGTTCATGTTCCATGATTATGACAACATACCCATGATTTAATATAAATAAATAATAAAGAATCTACAATGGTATCATCTAATCCCAATATGATGTACATTATATAACGGTAATCTAGACATGCCTATAAGGTAGCCTCCTTCAAATATCTCAAAGAGATGGATGATTTGAAAGGGGAATAAAATCACATATTGAGAATTGGGGAAAAGGTGTAATGGATGGAGGTAGATAATATTGGTTTCCAAAGATAACATATTTGGAAAAAAATTGTCTATTATCGATAGACTATTTATAAATTGTAGTGGATGTGAGGTGCTTATTTTTGCTAAATACACTCCACAACATGGATGTAAAAAACCAAATAATGGAGGCTAAAAATTTTCATAGGGAAGATTAATATAGTAAAAATATCCCAAGTGATAGTTATATTTACGTTTCAATTATTTTTGGAAGACCTAAAGAAGAATTTAATCCGTTGATTGATGTGTATACTGGACACATTCTTCTAGTACATATAACTAATGAAACTAAAAATATATGGACGAGAATGGAAAATTTGGATAATTACCTTAAATAAAAATCTATAAATTTAGGCTAAAAAGGTGAGGATTCAATTTTAAATACATATGGGGAGAGTAAAAGGCACATAATTTTAACTGTATTATTTAAGTCTTAATAAATTGTGGAGCAAATTAGGTGAAATTACACATTAGATTAATGTGGCTAGTGTCATTTGGGCATGGACACCAAACACAAAATGAAAAGGGGGATAGATTAGAATACAAAAATAGTACATGACGCCATTAAATCATACCTTGCACTACTTGAATATGGTAATGAATTTTAAGGTGGAACTATTGAAAGACATAATATGTAATATCATCTTGGCTTAGGATGTGGGTTTTTTAAAATTTAAATTTCAAAGCATGCTCCAATAATATCTTATAGTTTTATTATTGTTTAATATGAATGGAATATTAACATTTATTTCATATAATTCTTTGTCATACTCGTGGAAGTACAAGACCTTAATAATGTATTGTTATAAGTATCATGGTCAGTTTGAGCCTTAGAAGAAGTTATGGCAAAAAAAGTTTCTAATTATACTGATAATAGAGGTTTTGGTAGAGCTATGAAAATGTTGATGCTAGATAATGTTAACCATGAGGTGACCAAGATTATATATAATTTAAATGATCTACTCAAGGGTGTTTTTATGTATATTTATAGTAAGAAGGATGAGCTGATTTGGGAGGATTCTTGTGATGGTAATTATAATGTAAAGTCAAGGTATATTTTTCTCTCTCAAATAATCTCATGTTTTTTTTCCTTGCATCAAGATTTGGAATAAATATTTGATTCCCAAAATCAATTTCTTCTTATGGCTAGTGGTTCATAATAAAAATATTACCATAGAAAATCTCATGAAAAGAGATCTACCAATTCCTAATAGGTGTGTCATGTGTGCAAGTCATGTGGAATATATGGTTCATCTAATGACGTAATCTTCCATTTCTTTTAAAATTTTATGTTTTTATCTCTTTAAATTTGAGGTGGATTGGGTTAAACCTTCTTCTTTATTTATTTTTGGCATCAATGGTTGGCTCCTTTAAAGAGTGGCAGTCTAAAACATTTATGGTATATGGCTTTACCCCATATCTTTTGGGGTATTTGGAAAGAAAGAAATTAGAGGATATTTAAGGACTTGAAAAGGAGTATTACACTTATGCAATTCAAAATTATTTATTTTATGAAGGAAAATTTTGGTTCTCTCAAAACTAAAAATAAGAAAAAATTCAAAGGAGATTAACTAAATATTATGGCAAATTGGAGCCTTTCAAATGATGGCAGAACTGACCTTGACTAAAATAAAGAGATAATAAGCCTAAATAAATGGATTATCCCTCCTATGGATTAGTTCAAACTCATTTTTTATGGGGCCTTTAAAGGGAACCCTCATAAATTTGCGGGGGGGGGGGGGTGTTATTAGAGATTGCAAATGTTCTTTCATTATTATTTATGTAAGGAATATTAGCATTCAATCCAATCACATTACAGAAGATACGACAAATCTATGGGGATTAAAATGGACAAATATTTTGGTTCCACTCATATTTTTATTCATGTAGATGCTTTAAATTTCATGCAATGCCTTAATAAAAAAACATAGTCCTAGTTAGACCATAATTAATCTTATGGAGGAGGCTATTAACATTATCCAATATCTTCATTACTCAAGAATTATTCATACGTACAGAGAAGAGAATAATATTTTGGATTGGTTTTTTAAAAATGGTGTTGATGAAATAAAATTTATCAAATGTGATAATCTATTATATCTTCTAAGGGAGGAGCTTCAACTTATGGAATTCGAGGTTCGATTTGTTGTTAATGATTTACATAGTGTAAATGTATATGTTTGGTATGATTTGCATGTATATTAGTCCCATAATAATGGAATTCAATATGTTAATGGCTTTCATCAATTTCAAGATTACCATATTTGATAATTACTACCTATCCTTTGGTAATGAGTTCTAAAGTTGGTAAACCATTAAGGCAATCCATACTAAACCCCATTGTAATCTCATTAATACATTGGATTACAAGGATGATGAATTCTTAATGATTTCCATTGTTAGATGAGATGGTAAGATAATTTTCTTATAATCCATAAACAAAGCTTAGTTTTAAAAAATTTAGGTTGGGATTTTTTTAAATATCTCTAGTGTCATTGACATGATGAGTGGTGATAGGAACAAAGTGTTGGAGGTACAATCACTAAGAGCAGGGTAAATTAGCGATGCAATATATTTCAAACTTAAATTATAATCATTACAATTCTTAATAAATAGACACAAGCATTCATAAATCATACAAGATGTTCATAACATCGAATAAGCAAGATGAAGCAAGATCACACACATAACACAAAATATATGTGGGAAACCCTCTTGGGGAATAAAACCCACTCTCAAGCCTATAAACACATGGACTACTTGTCCTATAAGATGATCACAAACAAGAGACCTTTTAGTGAAACACCCACTTCATAAGGAGCACCCACCCCTAAGTATGAACAAGCACCCACTTGTTCTAGATGTTGATCACCCACACAAAACTTATGAAATCAACAACTCTAGTATTTTGATTTCATTCAAATATGATTGGAGAAATAATGTATAACAACTCTCTTCACACTCACTCAAACTTGATCATAAAAACAATGCATTCAAACCACCCTTTTGGATCTTTCTAGTCTTCTTCACTCATTTTTAATCTATTTTGTACTTTAGTCCATCCACTGAGCACACTTTTTCTAATCTCTTTCCTTCATCTTTCTCTTATACTCTCTTAATTCTTCCACATTCAAGTCTAAAAACCTTTACCTTGGTATCCACTATTTATAGAGTCTTCATGAATATTAGCTTCTTGGTCGGCCATAAAAATTACCTTAACCATTAAGACATCTAACATGTTATTACATATCTCAAATACATTGTCACAATTTGGTTATAGCATCTATGGGTCATACGTAAGAAACTACACCTTTCAATTAGGCCTTAGTAGCCCTTATAGGTCTCATAGAGACCTATTCACTCATTTAGCACCACATCAAGCAAATTAAGAATAAATGATCAATCTCAAATACTTGGGTCCATTACATATGACCCCTAAGACTTGTTTATGTGAATAAATTCACCAAAACATTCTTCTACAATAGCATAATTTGCTCAAACAGTTTTTTATACACAAGAACACCATGAATGAATAAATAGTCACCTTTGAAGCTTTGTATCTTTGATTTTACAAACATTCAGACCTTATAACTAGATTCAATGGATGCATCTTGGAGTCTTCTACAAAGTTTCTTTTTACTACATCAAGAAATTCATCTTGGATCAAAAGTTATCACTCAAAAACTAAGCACTATATTTCCTTCACAAATTTGAATATTTGAATTCCAATAGTCACTATACAAACACTAAACATCAAGCACCTTAACCTCATCTCATGCTTCTTAGTAATTGTGGATAAATAAGCACCATCAATCTCCTCTGAGTAACTTGATATTTATCTTGAAATTCTCACCATTTATCTTATATCAAATCTCCCATGATCATGCTACTTGGTAGCTCTGCATGCCTTCTACACATTTGACTTTTGACTCAACCTACACCATCAATCTCTATCAATACAAATGCATATGAGCCATTGATCTTATGTCAACTCAATGAGATAGTGACATTTGTCATTAATGCATGTAATCTTAGATTCTTTGACATTTCGACTAAATACACACCATTGTATCAAGATCTGGAGGATGAATGCTCATGTTAGATCAACTAACTAGTGACCTTAGACTTCAATGAAGTTAAACTTGATGATCACTGGCCCATCATAGCTAAAATTATAAATTTGAACATTTATAACTTGATCTAGAAAACACTTCAAGAGTCTAAATTTTTAGGGTACCTTATTGGCACTATAGACAACATCTCCATGAAATCCTTTAACCTCGATTGACTTTCTAAGTAATAAAAATAAATGCACAAACTTGTTGGTTCATTCATATCTACATAATGTGCAGTGATGTTATAGCTTCTCTTAATCTATCAGATGTATGTTTCTCATTCCAAATGATTAAGTGACATACCAAAGCTTAATTAAGAAATATATGGATGCCTCACAACTTCTTTGTCCGTACAGACCTGCATTTGTGTTATATATTTTCCAAGCTATCAAACACAACTTCTTTGTCATTAATGCACTAGTATCTCTTTCTCTCTTTGACAACAATGAAAAACCTAACATCAATGACCATGCTCAATAATCTCCCCCTTTGTCATTAATGGAAAAACACCCTCATAATGACTTATTACTCATTTTAATTTAATTTCATCATTCTAATCTTTCTCCACCTTTGACATTATTGACAAAGAGTATCTTCCTCATCATGTCAACAGATATGCATCAACATTATTTATTCATTTAAATACTAAAAATATGCTCATGATATTTAAAATCTTTCAATCATATAAATCAATTACTCCTCCTTTGACAAGCATCAATCTAAAGTTGGACATCTTTGATCCTTGGACCTGACAAAATGCTCACAGAGCTTAGAAAGTTCCCCCTAACATCAAGCTCCTTCTTGTGTCATCTACTCTTTGACATAAACCAATATAAAATTGGGTTTTTCTTGATCCTTCTAGTTGTCTACCTATATAACTCACAAGCTCTCTTGCTTATGCATGAATATTAAATACCTTATCAAAATACATGACTTAGTTTGATCAAGTCATCATGTCAATCTTATTTAATTCACAACTTATATCATACATCTTCACACTTCTATCATGATTGAATCATCTTCACATATGCTCCCCCGTAGACAAACATACCTTATAATCAAATTAAAAAAAAAAACACACTTTTGTACTAATTATCAATTTGATCATTACTTAGAGTACACACACTTGCTTCCACACTTGAAATATGTCTCCTAAAAATCATAGGTAGATACACCAACCTATCATAGAGGGACTAAATATCCCAAAACTCAGGAGATTCCCATATCTCCATGCTCTCACTTGACTTGCATTTCTTCCTCATATTTAGATTGTCTTTAAATGAGTTCTCAACCTTAGTATTTTCTTTTATCTTAGGATCTTACTTGATTTCCTTATCCATTTGGGAAGAGAAGGCTTGTTCCTTGATACTTGAACTTATCCCCTATTCTTTCATGGCAAATAATCCATTTTGAGCCTATTTTTCATTTACTTACTTAGGCCTCCATTCACTTACTTAGGCCTCCATTCACTATGACTCATTCTCTTCATGTTAGGATTAATATTTGAAGTAGAATACTGAAAATTCTTATAGAACCTTGTTATGTGACCTATCTCATGACATTTTAAATAGATGATATTTCTCAAATTGTACATACCTAATGATTGAGACATATGATTATTTCTTATAGTTTCATGAATTCATTCATGTACCTAATCATTTGGTCTCCTGATGAAGATATTACAAAACTTTGCAATATGATCAACTCCTTGACACTTGTAGCAAAAGATGTCATTCTTTCCTTGTGAACTTGTTGACTATTTTGAGTGGTTATGTTCTTCATTCTTTCCATTTTCTTGCTCATAATTCCATTCAAATTCATTCCTTGAGGATCTTTTACAATATTTTGACTTTTAACCAAACTGATTGTAGGTGTGATAATGACCATTGAAATTTGCATACCTCATAGCATTTGATTTTCTGATCTAATTTATCTTTATTTTTCCAATACCTTCATTCCTTGATTGATGATTGATCTTCAAAGTCTAAGTGTCCTTGTTCACATCAACATTTATCTTGTCTTGAGTTACATGTTTTTGCTCTTCTTTGTATCTAAAACCATTCTATCACTCGTATGTTTTGACCACTCAAAATATTATCAAGAATATTTGAACACTTTTCAAACTTCATAAATTACTTCACCTTAAAATATGTCTTATCTAACTCAGCTTTTCATGACTCAATTTCAATTACATACCTTAAACTCTCATCTTCTTTAGTTTTTAGGTTTGTAGACATAGTTTTTAATTAACTTTGAGATGCTTGACAATATCTTCTTATTCAATGGTGTCATCATTCAATATTACTTTAAACACATTGAATTTTTATTTATATTCCTTTATTGTGACATCATCTTTTTATTCTTTTTCTTCTTAATCTTCAAATCTTCAAGAGTATTCAGCAATTCATCCTATAAATTAAATCATCAGTTGTATCTTTGCTCATAGCTAGATTTAGTTTCATCTGCAAAGACTCTATCTCTAATTGATACATGACACACTCTTCATCCTTATTCTTTACTTCTTCATTAAGAGTAAAAACCTAAGTTTTAAGCTATTGTGTGATCTCATCATGCTCCTTGACTTCATTACTAAGTCTTCCTTCATAAATTCCAATTTACTCCTCGTAAGATTTGGTCAAGGAATATTATTTTTTATTATTTCTTTGTATTAACTTCATTTCTTCCATAGTATCTAGATATTTATCTTCAAGAGTGACTTTCTCATCTTCCTCATCTGAGCTATATCCACTAAATAAATCTCTTCTTAAAGAACATTCAACTTCATCATCATTAAGAGCTATGAACAATGTCTTTGTGTCCCCATTATGAAAAGAATCATCAATGTCAGATGTATTTACTTATTATTTTGTAGATGAGTTAATGTCTTCTTCATGGTAAAGTCTCTTACTACCTTTGTATGATTACTTCTTTCCATTTTTCTTACTAAATAACTTTTTGTACTTGTTAGGACCCTCAGATTTCTTATGTTAATCCTCATGATATTCCTTATGAGCTTATTTGTGTTCAAAATTGTCTACACCTGGACATCTAGCTACAAAATGACAAAATTTACCACCTGAAAAACATTTGAAAGGAATTTTTCCTTCATACTTACTTGATCCTACATTCAATTTTCTTGTAATCATGGTTTCAAGTTGATCTTCATTAAGATCAAAATCTTCAATACTTAACTTGTTCTTCTTGGCTTTAGTATCCTATATCACTTTGAAGGTTGCTTCCTTCTTAGGAGGTCTATCTTCATCAACTCTCATTTCATAGGTAGTAAGGATGGCATCTAGTTCATCTATCTTCAATTGAGTGAGATCATGACTTTATTCTATAGTAGATACTTTTGAATCAAACTTGAGTGTAAGAATCCTCAATACCTTATGTACTATAGTAGCTTCATCAATCACCTCTCCAAGACCTCTGATCATGTTTACTACCTCATCAACCCTTAGAATATAGGATTCCATAGTATCTTCTTCCTTTATTTTGAGACCTTCAAATTGCCTTTGGTAGGTCTTTAACTTATCCATTTTGACCTTGGACTCTCCTTCATAAATAGTCTATAATTTGACCCAAATTTCCTTGGCAGACTTGTAATGGATCACTTTGGTGAACTAAGCCTTTGATAGACCATAAATTATAACATTCATAGCTTTTGAATTATTCTCACTCAAGTTCTTATCAGCATCACTCACTGGAAGAGTAGTTGGTGTAGTGTAACCATCCATGATAGATTACCAAATATCAAACCCTGGAGACATGATGTATGTCATCATATTTGTACTCCAAAAATCATAATTTAACCCATTTAATAGTGGTGATTATTTTATAGAGAACCCCTGCATCTATTAACTTTCCATAATTTACCTTGGATCACCTTCAAGTGGTTAAAATTATAATGAAGGTCTTGCTCTGATACCAATTATTGTAGGTATAATCACTGAGAGAGGGGGTGAATCAATGATGCAAGATATTTCAAACTTCAATTGTAATCCTTACAATTCTTAATCAATGACCATAAATATTCATAAAGCATATAAGATGTTCATAACAATGAATAACCAAGATGAATCAAGATCACACATATAACAAAAGATCTATGTGAGAAACCATCTTGGGTAATAAAACCCACTCTCAATCCTACAAACATGGACTACTTGTCCTATAATATGATCAAAAATAAGAGACCTTTTAGTAAACCACCCACTTTACAAGTATCACCCACCCCTAATTATGAACAAGCACCCACTTTTTCTAGATGTTGAACACCCACACAACACCTATGAAATCAACAACTCCAAAATTTTAATTACCTTCCAATCTGATTAGAGAAACAATGTATAACATCTCTCTTTACACTCACTCAAACTTTCTCATAAAATCAATGCATTCAAACCACCCTTTTGGATCTTTCTATTCTTCTTCACTCATCCTCAATCTGTTATGTACTTTAGTCCATCCACTAAACACACTTCTTATGATTTCTTTCCTTTATCTCTATCTTTTCCTCTCTTAATTCTTCCACATTCAAGTATAAAAACCATTACCTTGGTGTCCACTATTTATAGAGTCTTCATGAATATTAACTTATTGGCCAGCCATAAGAGTTGCCTTAACCATTAAGACATATAACATGATATTGCATATCTCAAAAACATTATCATAGGTAGGCCATAGCATCTATGGTTCATACTTATGTAATTATGCCTTTAAATTAGGCTTTATTAGCCCTTATAGGTCTCATGAATACCTATTCACTCAATTTATCACTCCATAAAGAAAATTAAGAACAAATGATCAATCTCAAATACCTAGGCCTAGTCCATATGACCCCTAAGGCATTTTCATGTGAATACATACACCAAAAAAATCTTATTCTAAATAAAATTTGATTAAACATTATTATATACATAGGAACACCATGAACAAACAAACAATCAACTTTTAAGCTCTATAACTTTGATTACACAAACATTCATACCTTTTAACTAGATTCAATGGATGCATCTTTTAGTCCTCTAAAACTTTACTTTTTACTACATTAAGAAATTCATCCTGGATCAAAAGTTATAGCTCAAAAACTAAGCATTATTTTTCCTCCCTAAATTTGAATATTTGAATTCCACTGATCACTATACAAACACTAAGCATCAAACACCTTAACCTCATCTCATGATTCCTAGAAACTGTTGACAAATACTCACCATAAATCTCCTCTAAGTAGCTCGATCTTTATCTTATAATTTTCACTATTAATCTTAGATCAAAGATATCATTATTGTGTCACTTGGAAGCTCTACATGCCTTCTACACATTTAACTTTTGACTCAACTCACACCTCAATCTCTATTATTATGAATTCCCATGAATTGTTTATCTTCTATCAACTCAATGAGATAGTGACAATTGTCATCAGCACATGTAATCTTAGATTCTTTGACATTTTGACTAAATATGCACCATTAGATCAAGATCTAGATGATTAATTCTCACCATTAGATCAAGATCTAGATGATTAATTCTCACCATTAGATCAACTGACTAGTGACCTCAAACTTCAATGAAGTTAAACTTGATGGTCACTAGCCCATCACAGTCTATATGTGTAACTTTGAAGGTTTATAACTTGAGCTAGAAAACACTTCACGAGTCCAAATTTTTAAGGTACCTTTTTGGAAATATAGATAACATCTTCATGAAATCCTTTGACCTTGATTGACTTTATAAGTACTATAAATAAATGCACAAACTTGAAGGTTCATTCATATCTGCATGATGTGCAGTGATAATTTGGCTTTTCTTAAACTAGAAGATGCATGTTTCTCATTCTAAATGATCAAGTGACATACCAGAGCTTTACCAATACATTTATGGATGCCTCACAACTTCTTATTTATCCTTAAAGACCTACATTTGTGTTATATATTCTCCAAGCTATCAAACACAACTTCTTTATCATTAATGCACTAGTATCTCATGCTCTCATTGACATTAATGACAACCTTACATCAATGACCATGCTTAAAATAAAGTTGAATTAAATAAGGTTGCCCTGATTAAAAATAAAAATTAATTTTGGACCATTCTAGAGGATGGTGGTCTTATGAACTACATTTATAACATTCAAGGTCATGATACTCATATCTTGGTAGATTTTTCTAGAGGCTAGAAAGGGCATAAAGTGTCTATGAGGGGTGTGACTATATTAGTCACTAAATATCTTGTCTTGTAAGTTATAAGGATGAGTACACATGGGATGAAGTATTTTAAATTAAAAATAGATAAAATGAATATGTGGATCAATTCATATTATAAGGGGAGTAGTCGATTGAATATCAAGTGGGATATCTAAAAGAATATATGCCTTATCCCTAGCATGAAGTTGTTCATCATATTATGAAATGTATAACTATGAAGGTTTATTTTTAGCTTATCAATTATTATCATTTTGCTCTATTTAATATTTTTTTCATAAAATTATGGATATTTTTTCATTTTATTTGTTGTTTTCCTTGGAAAATTTTATTATTTATGTTCAACTTGGAAGGGCTCCTCTGCCTTTGCATCAATCCTTCATCCTTCTTATCTATAACCATTCCAAATCCTTGGTGGTGGGTCCTTTCCCCACTTTAAAACTAGTAGAAGTGGGAGAGAAATACATTTTGGTGAGGAGTGGGGAATTAAGAGAGAAATATTTAAAAATTATCTCCATCAAGATTCCTAGGGTACCCTCTAAACCCTCTTCAAGTAAAAAAAAATGTTGTAGTTTTTTAGTCTGATTTTAATGATGAAGAAGAGGTGATCGAGTTTGATTCTAAGGATTCAAATTATCAATTGTTAGTTAATATTTCTCTTAATTAGGAGGAGAAGGTTATGGATCCTCTGCGACATGAATCCCCAATGGATAAGGAGGAACAAATATGGGTCAAAGTTATATGGAATGTAGATGTTAAAGGTAAAAAGAGAGTGTAGGATTCTAATGAGGATATGTTTCAGGATAGATTTTTGAATTTAATCAAAGATATTTACCTTATAAAAAGTATTCATAAGTGGATTATGAAATAAATTAATGATATGGAATCCTTCAAATAATTCAAGTCTTTTTATGGAGGTAGCACTAGTTAGGATAGACTACAGAAGATAATAGGGGAAGATGAGAATTTTATTTTGAAAATGTTTTGTTAGGAATATCTATCTCAAATATAGAGAGAGAATATGCATATGTAGGATAACATCAATCATATAGTTTATATTATTAAATTAACCATCAAAAATTATGTGTCCAATATCACGGTGTTGAAGAAGGTTATCAAAGCTAGCAGAGTTGAACAAGGTAACCTGAGATCAAGTAAAATATCAAAGACCAAGACAAAGAGAAGTTGTTGGATGTGAATTATAGAGATGTTAGTGATCTAGAGAAATTTCTTGATAGTTTGGTACATAAATTTCTATTTATGTACTTGTATTGCTCTTAGTTATTGATAAATTTTATTTTTATGGTGTTGATGAAAGAGTTTATAAAACTCTCATCTAGGGTAAAATATATAAACCATTACCACAATAAAATCCATTGATGTATTGCTCAAATAATATCTCAATCTATTATACACAAATATATCATACAATGATAAATTCTCTATATCTCCATATGAATAGTTCATCTTGCATATATAAGCAAGGAAGACCAATCATAACTAAGAGATCAAACCTAGGAATAAGAGATAACTATTTTTAAAGGATATAAACAACTTCTAAATATACCCATAATATCTAAGTGGAAAATATGTAATATCTTATAATATATAAAATAATATAAATGAAATATCCACACATAAGTTAGTGGGAATAACTAAATTAAAGGAAAAATAAAGCACCAAGGTGAACATGAGCTAAGGTAAACAACCTACTCTAACACCCCCTCAAGTGAAGCTAGGGAACAAAAATAAAGTGTCATATCCATCGTATGAGTCCTAGTAACAAGGCCTAATAAGGTACTCATGTACAATATATTCATGAAGAAATGCATAAAGATGTCCTCATCAACACCCCCTAAGGACAACTTTTGAAACCCTAAACATACCATGAAACTCAAGGTAACAAGGTGATGTAAATTCATAAAGATGCCAAAAACTTGATGTTGAGTCAAAAGATAATCCAACCAAATAAATCCATCCTAAATGTGTTGATGATTGAAGTGCATATGAATCTCAATATGTTTGGTCCACTAGTGCTCAAAAGGGTTGTAGGAAATGTGAATTGTATTTTAGTTTTCACACCAAATTATAGTAGGTGAAAGGGATGCTCAACACACAAAGATGATTTCAACTATCTATAGAAGGTGCAAGGGATGTTCAACACTTGAATAAGTAGTCAAAAGTAAAAAAGAGTACCACCTAATACAAGGGACACTCAACACCCAAAGAAGCAGTATCTATACACACATCCCCCCATAATGTTGAATGGGTGGAGTGGGTGACAAAATTCACAATAGTAAACTTTGAGGTAATATCTAAATCTATGCTAGGTTGATAATGTTTGATAGTTATAATCTCTTGTTTCTCAATCCTAAGTAAAGGTGTGTCTCCATAGAAGAAGGCAAGGTTTTAAAAAGGGCAACTTGAAAGAGACATGAAATAAACTATAAGTGTGTCAAATTAGACAATGCAAATTTATAAGAATTCTAGGAACAAGTGTGGAGATCATAATAGAGTATATTATTTACTAACTAAAGATTGTGGTAAATGGAAAAAAAATCCATGATGAATGCAAAAAAACACCTAAAATAATTAGCTGGCAAAAAAATGATAACCTGTAAAATGTCAAGACTCTGCTAAAAAAAACATCTGCAAGTAAGAATAATGAGAATAATGTACATGCATATTTTGGATATTAGGCTCTACTAAAAATGCATCTAAGTACAAATCTCCTCAAAACAAAAATGTTTTGAGTGGATCTAACCACCTATCAGATCAAACCTTAGTCTTTGGTCTTTGACACTCAAAAGGAAGTACACCATAATTATTAAATAATGAGTTAGGTTATGGGGGTCTAGGGTTAATGGCACCCAATGGGGTCAAGGGGTAGCACCCCTTATAGGGTCTGGGGTAGATTTGTGTGTCCCTTGTAATTTCCCAAAATTCATCATTTTTTTTTAAAAAGGGCCTCAAGAATAGATGTTGGTTATCACCAAAAATGCATCTGAGAGGAGTATAAATTTTAAAAAACAAAGATAAATAAGAAAATTTTGTTTGTTTGTGAGGGGGTTTGGTCGCCCACCAAATTGGGCCTCACTCTTTGATCATCAACAAGTGAATAATGATAGAATAGAGATAGACCAAGCAAATAACTTATAAATCACTCCTTATATTTCCCAAATATTATGTTTAAAAAATAAATAAATAATTATTCCTCTGTTAATAATGTTCCCACTTAAAAAATACTACCACTTTATAAATCAACTCCATTACTTACATAAATTAGCCTGCTATTACATAAAAGACACCCCATTTTTTACAAATATTATCAAATTCCTTTAAAATAAATTTAAGCAAAATGTAATGACTTATGGGGTATAAGAGGGTCGACCTGTTAACCTCTCTTAAATTTAAAAGCTTTGACAATTTCTTATTCCTAGTTAGTTTATCAAATTTCTGAAATAATTATAAAAGGAAATTAATATTTATTTATTCAAAAAATTAAATTTTGAATAAAAAATAGCCCACACATTTTAATAAAATATATAAAGGATATTGGTAACAAGGAACAAGCCATCCAAGAGATAGACTATCATTGTGGTGTCATTGACACAAATAGGTGGCAATGTGTAATTGTCAGTTGGTTGGGAAAGTGGATCCAGCTAGAGGTACATGTAGGTCATTGGAAAGGCAAATAGAATTGAGTTAGAAATCAATCTTCCTTAAAAAAATGCTGATTGAAAAGCTTTGTAAAAATTATCCCCACATTCAACCTATGATATAACTCAAGTTCAAGTCTCAAATCTCATGGAATCTTATGGGTGGATATACAAAGAAGGTCAGATATCTATCTTTAAGCTCATCAAGACAAGTACAAGCTAGTGAAAGTAAAAAGGAACTGAGGAGGAGTAAGAGGACCGAGCCCAAACTATTTGTTGAGAAAATTTCCAAATTAATACAAACGTAGTTGAGTGAAGATGCAAGGTTCTAACCTAGAAACAAAATTGACTCTTGTGGATCTGTCAGTGGAAAATCCATAGACAAAGTTCTAGACTTAAAGACAATCAATGAGTTAGACAAATGGGATATGAGATGTAATATATGTGTTTCCATCGAATGCAAATAAATTCATAATAATCCAAATTAATGCATATATAGAATCATATAACCTTAATTTAAATGCATCAAAGGAACTAACTATCTAAAAGGAAAATCATGCTATTTTTTAGATGGTAGGAACCCAACAATAGTGAGGATCTTGCACAAATGGATTGAGGATGTCAATGTCGAGTAGATCTATTGAGTGAAGAATGCAAAATAAAAAATATTATGATGCCCTCAAGCATGACCATGATGCCCTCAAAACTAGCTACAACACACTCCTTCAATAGCATAGATAATTCAAATATCTGATGTAGAGATTTACATGTAAAATCTAAAGTATGAGTGAATACACATCATAAATATAGATCTGCACCTCATCAGTGGCATTGTAATAGTTTACAGAATAATAATATCAAAGATGATCCATAAACAATTGAAAAAAATAAATTTTCAACTTTTAAAGAATAGATCATGGAATGTACGGTCCAAATGAAGTCATGTAATAAACTCTAACCTCATAAAACTATATGGGATTCTATAGATAAATAACCACACAAAAAATAGAGGCTAAAAAGAAGAGTTTATTATACAACTAAGGCTTAGACATACTAAGCAATGGATCATGTTGAGTAATGGTTGCTTAAGACCACTCTGATACCATGAAAGAGTTTAGAAAACTCTCACCTAGGATCAAATCTACAAACCATTACCATAGTAAAACTCATTGATGGATAGGTCAAATAATATCTCAGTTTATTATACACAAATAGATCATACAATGAGAAATCATCTATATATCCATATGAATATCTCACCTTGTACATATATGCAAGGAATATCAATCATAACTAAGAGATCAATCATAATCAAGAGATGAAACTAAGAGATCAAATCTAAGACTAAAAGATAACTATCACTAAAGGATAGAAACAACTAAAAAATATCTTCATAATATCTAAGATATAAATATGTAATATCTCATAATATATAAAATAAAATAAATGAAATATACACATATAAGTGGTTAGGAATAACTAAATAAAAGGAAAAAATAAATAACCTAGGTGAATATGAGCTAAGGTAAACAACCTACTCTACTAATTGATTTGTTGTTGATCAATAACATTTTGTTGGCCCATGTTGGTTCTTATTTTTTTTGTTATCAATGCTAGATTTTGACTAGAGCTTTAACCGGTTCTAGAACACAATGGGAGGTCTAGTCTCCCCAAAAAAAACTAGAAATTAAAATAATACCCTTAACTTAATGACTCTTTTTTTTTAAACAGTGAGGATCTAAAGAAAACTACTCATTTTAGAATGTAAATTTAAACTCTAAAACAAACCCTCTTGTTGAAAAAATAACTTCAACAAAAAAACATGAAAACACTACCAATCCAGCTTCCAGATCATCCCTTAATTGATTACATGTGTCTGCCTCTACTAAACAACAATGATTCTATCATCCATTGAGTGCCATTGAGAGTAGAATTCTAAGCATCCAATTGTAATCTTCTAGCTTTCATTTCTTACCTCTCTTCCCTTTCAAGCCATAGTTAGGAGTCTTCATTTCACTGAAGCTCTGAGCAATAGATAAAACCACCTTACTTACTAGCTCTTCTTCTTCTTCCTCCCCACCCTCTTCCTCTTCTTCATAACCTTCCTTCTCTTGAGGACTTTCTATTATTGCAAGATTATTATCCAAGCCCTCTAGCTCAGATTCTAGAGCTTGAGATTCCTTACCCAACTTATAATATGAAGGTTATCCTAAAACCAAATTAATCAACTCCTTTATTGCCTTCAAAACCTCACTCTTTTGAGAATTAATCTAAACTTCTTGAGGGGATTCTGTAGAAGGGACCTTAGCTAAAATAGAATTAGAAGAAACAAACAAGTTATGAACCAAATCATGATTTGGACATCCAACCTTCCTAACCCATTTCTGAACAAACATTGAATGAGAACCTTTAAAACCCTTCTCAGGACAAGTAGCAATCTTATGATCAAATTTATTGTAGTAGAAGCATCCAAATGGCAAACTTTCATAGTTACAAAATTGAGACAAAATACCATGGGAGGAAGTGATTCTAACCAAATGATGCAGGAGTTTAGAAAGGTATACCATTACACAAGCTCTTATAAAATTTAGATGAGCTTTAATGGTATCATCAATTTTGACAAAAACTCCCAATTTACTCACTAGATGTTGAAAAAGATCGGGGTCATGAAAACCAAAGGGAAGATTATAAAATCCTACCATACCAGTGCTTGAAAAATAACTATAGAATCTAGATCAAATAATGGAGCCCATGGGTAAAAAACACCCTTTGTTTCCCAACAAACTAAGGTCCATGTGTCCACACAAAATCTCTATCTTTAGGAGATTAAAACTAAAGCCAAAAAATCCATTAGAAAGCATGGAAATTGAAGGGGTTTTGAGAGAGGGCCAAGAACCTAACACCCAAAGCTGAAGATCTACCCAAGATGGTCATTTCCCAACACATTTGCCTATCAAAGATATATTTCCCCTTTCCACCCCCACCGTAGCAATTTTTGAATCTGCTATATCTAGATTAGGAGGAGAATCTACAAAAATTAATGGAAATATCACCAAGAAATGTTATATCATGGATTTTAGTTTGATAAACTTCTAGTTCTTGATTCCTCTTAAAACCCTCTTCGCCATCTACTTCCTTCTCTGTGGGCTGATTTGAAGGAATATGGCTTCTAGGAATAAGAGTTTGATGAGAACTAGGATGTGCCTTAAAAACAACTTCTTTATAATAAGAACCAAAAAAATGAAATGGATTAGAGTTATTAATGCAGTTTAAAAAAACTACAAGTTTAGAAGAAGCCCTAGCCATGCCTTCTAAGGCTTCATCTTCTCTCTCTCTCTCAAATTGATTCCCCCTTTGGATAAACCCACAAGCATGCTCAGCTGGTTTAGTCTAAAAGGATCTTATAGGGGATCAATACCTAGGCTAAACCTCTCTTTGAACAAAGATATCTGAGCAAAATTTGTAGTAGATCATTGTCCCCTACCTCGAAGAGACCTATCTATAGATCCGTGCTCCATCGATTTTGCCCTAACCCCATCTTCTCCTATGTCCTCACCTCTAGTAAACTCTCACCCCTATCCTACCACCTATAAAGAACTAAATTTATTTGACTGTTTGTGGCCCTCCTTATCTAGATCCATCTCCTCTGAAGCTAATGCCACCTTCCCCTATGCCTGCCCTAAATCCTTTCTACCTTTGCTTCCTTACATCAATGCATCCTTTACAAACATCACTCATTCACTCAGAGAAAGATTCATACTTTTTATATAAGTAAGTTTCATGTTGGTTCTTATTTATTACTTGTCCTTTTTTGGATTTTTTTCTAATATATGTAAAAGGGGACCCTTTAATAACCCTCTTTACCTTTATCCAAAAAATAATGTAACATTGTTAAATATGAATGGAATATTAACATTTATTTTAAAGAACTATTTTTCATAATTTTTAACTAATAATATAAGATTAATGTTTAATTGTGTAATCAAAATATTTTTAAAATTATAATTAACACTATTATACTTACATTTATTGGAGATGTATCAATAGTGGTACACCCTAAGTTTGTGGGTTGACACTACCACCTAAAATAAATTTATTTGAAACTTTTTAAAAAAAAATGACTTTTAGTTTTTCATTGGCATGTTGAAATGGAGGGAAATTCACAATTTGAATGTCTTTAAAAATAATAAGTTTTAAATGCATTAAAAAAATGTTGTCCAATACTTGAACATGACGTAAATATGGTGTACATTGGTACACTAATATTTTTGAATATTACATATTATTATGTGATTGGTTAATAAGAGGTAAATTTTGGAAAACTATTAAATATTAATAAAGGGAAGAAATGCTAGTACTAAAACACCCTAATTTTGGGGGTTTATATTGCCACCTAGATGCTACATATGAATGTTAAGATTAATTCATTTGAAATTTTGGCATTTTTTAATCTATATATTTTATTTTTCAATTTAAATTGAGGTAAAATCACATAAAAAATTAAATTTAATTAATAAGTTTTAAATGCATTAAAAAAAGGGTTTTTAAATACTTGAACATGGTGTAAATATTTTGTATATTGGTGCAACAAGTGTTAAGAATCTGACAAGTCATGATGTGATTGGTTATTATGAGGTAAAGTTTTGAAAACTAGTAGATGGTACTATCAAAACTATCAAGAAATACCATTTCAATAATAAATCATTATGTGTTGAAACCTCAATTCAACTATTGTTACATGTTCATCAATTGGAACTTATCCCCTAACAACTTGGGTGGTATTGTGACAACTATGAGGAGTTATGTGATCATATCATATTTCAGATATTGGAGCACGTTCAACTATTTGTTCATTCCTTATATATATATATATATATATGAATTAAAAAAGATAAAATTAAATTCAGATGTAGTTGAAATCTAACTTCGCACTAGTTGGAATCCAATAATAACAATATTGGAATCTAATATCACTCTAATTAAAACCAAGAATAATAATATTTGAATCTAATATCACACTAGTTAAAAACTAAATGATATCAATATTTAAATCTAATTGCAACACTTAGAATACCAAAAAGTTGAGCTTCATAGGCGTATATCCACATTTAACAAAATGTTGGATTTACACTCATTTTCTTATTATCTGGTCATGTTCTACCCTCCTCTCATGCTTGTTTCTTTCATTTCTACCTCTTATGCTGAGTTTTAGGCTTTATCTCAACAAACTCAATCTTGATCGAGTTAGGTCTATTTTTCCCTTATGTTTATAGTTGTATTGGTCATGGCTACTACAATTATTTTTCCTTCTTGTTTCATTTTCCAACTATATCAGCCCTACTTGATATAGTTGTGTGCCTTTCTATACTAATTCGTCATAGCCAACATAATATTATTTTATGTACATATCTTTATACTATATCAATAGAGATTGTGTCCATAGACATATTACATAGGTTAATTTTAGGATTTTGATCCATATATATAGGGATCTAAGATTTCATTTTTATTAAGAACAAAACAATAATTTGCTCTACTTGTAATGAAAACTTTCCTTGAGTATAAGAAGACTAATTAAATTATAAGAGATTATTATTCTGGAAGCTATGTTTATACAAGATCTTTGGATTTCTTGAGAAGAAATTTGAACCAGAGAGATACACCTAGTATTTGGAGTTCAAAACTAAGGATACTTAGGTCATCATCCTTAACTTTTGATCCTCTACCTATAATATCTCTCATAAAGTGCCACTTGAGCCAAAGGAGAGATTAATGCATTAAAAATTCAACCCAAGTAAGTATCCTTATCTCTAAACTCTTTTTTTTTGTAAATGCATATACTATAGTATGTTTTTAACTTATACTTTATGTGTATCTTAACTTACCTTTTCATTCAAGTATATCCCGAGTTAGATGCCTCTTATTTATGACTTTTAGTTTAGATACCTATTAGTTACCACCAATGACATTTTATATCTTTAGTTTACTTATTTTACATATTGTATCTTGATTTTCAATTATTTGCATATGCTTCCTAATTATATCCTTGATCCTCATTTACAAATAACTCTTTGCTATAATGTATGCCTTATGTTTTGACATGATTAATTATGTATGTTTGATCTATTATGGTCTTATCCATTTTCCTATATTAAAGGATATTTATATTTGTTGAATATCCCACCAAGATCAAATATGGAATACTGAATGCATTATAGCTCAAACAAAATAACAATGATGGATGAATAAGCAGTTGTGAGAGAGAAATCAAGAGTGAAAACCTTCCAAATACTCTATGAATAACTAAAGAGCATAGATGTACAAATAGGTGAGTATATGTGTAACTCACCATATAATAATGGTCAAAGTCCTAGAATAGGAAAGTAAATCCATACCCAGAATAACTGGTAAAAGGAGTTACATTCACTAGCTAAATAGGGCTACCAAATAACTCCTTTTGATGTGCACACCTAAGCAAACTAACTCAAGTGCAATAAAACCCTAAATAAATAAAAAATAAATTCCTACACTAACATGTCAGGATCTAACAGCTCCTAAGAGCACAATTGATTACCTTTGTATATGCAACTAAACACGGAATATTAAAGTTACCATATAGTCACTATTCTTCATTTCCTTATAGGTTAGTACTGACTAGTGAAGGTCAGTCTTGATCGATGATCTAACATAACTGACCCTACACAGATAAAGAATAAGTTCTAAAACTAAATGAACCATAGATCTCATTTATCCTAATTTTCACTTCCATAATACATTCATAAATCATAAAGTCACCCATAAAATTTTAAAACTCATCCCTTGGTTGTACTTGTTCTATTTAATGTATGCCACCTATCAAATCATTATAATTAATCTCAATCTTTTACATTCAGTTGTATGCTTAAATTACATATCTTAATATTTGAATTATAATACATCATTCTATCTTAATTATATTAAGTAATTAACATTAATTATAATTAGGGTAAACATTAATGTGTATGTATTTATTCCATATCTGAACCAAAATGATATTTTAAACCAATATAAACTTTTTGTATCAAGTAATCTAAAAAAAATCTTCTCATTGAGGCTTAAATCTCTATGGAAATCCCATTGATATGCCCCCCTTTTGACATGTGTGGTGTAGCCTATGAATTACTCTTCTCAAATTAAAAGAGTTAACTGCATTATGTAATGTATAAATATGAAATCATGTATAATCATATGCTAATGTGTGGATAAGTTAGCATCATACTAATGTATATATCATTAGATAATATATGAAACATGTCATGTAAGGCTTACATATGTCATGTCAACATAGATATATCAATTAGTCATGCAATAGTAACCATCATTTATATAAGCACTTAATAATATTATACAGTAAAGGTGCATGATGTGAATCATGGCACAACACACAAATGGGTAGGTGTGTGGTATAGATCACAACACCATAAATTCAGCATACTCAGCAAGCTCAAGAAAAAATCCTAATTTTATCCACTTATATGCACAAACTTTCATGGACATGATGTGCCTAATAAATCACATGTAATATCACTCAATGTCACACATGGCCAAGGGCCACACATAGTACACAATTAAATGTCACACACAAGGCCAAGGGCCACATATAGTGGATAATGAAATGTCATAGATAAGGCCAAGGGCCACATACAATGGACAATGAAATGTCACACACAGGACAAGGGTTGCATACAATATAAAATTAAATCTTACACACAAGGAAAAAATTTGCATAAAATGGAAAATGAAATGTAGCACACAAGGCCTAGAGTCACATAGAATGGACAATGAAATGTTACACAAAATGGAACCGGTTGGATATAATGGATGATGAAATGTCACAAACAAGGCAGGGACCACATATAATGGATAATAAAATTTCACACACAAGGTTAATGGCCACATACAATGGAAAATTATATTTCACATAGAAGGCCTAGGGTCACTTATATTAGACAAATATGATTAACCTATTATGAAAGGAAATAATAATGATACATAGAATAAGTCAAACTAGTCTACACTATCAACCTATGTTAATGCCATATCATATAAAAGTATCATACCCATGAGATGTAGCACTATAAATAATATAAAAAAGAGAAAGACATGTAAACAACCAATGTAGCTCAACATGGTAAGTAGAAAGGTCATAAAAAGATATAACATGTATCAATGTCACCTATGAAATAAAATTTCCCCAACATTGGCATAGCCCCAAGTATGGGAATGTCCTACATATATGTATCTGTATATCATGTATAGGTTGTATGTATTGCATCAAAATCATACCATGAACTACATGTGTATGTGAAATATGATATGTAACCTACCAAACATGTGATAAATAACATAAATGAATAATGTAAACTATCAAACATGTCATGCTTAGATCCTAATTTTTTTTTAAAATATTTTGATTTTTTTTAATATTTTGATAAATGAGATGTTAACCAATCAACCAATCTAGGGGATGGTTTTTTGGAGGTATTATATCAAAAAAGAGAATGGTCACCTATAGTGAGTGAATAGTTATTATTGCTTGCATAACACAACCTAATTTTATCATTAAAATCATGAAACCTCATTTTTACTTTGGAGTTTGGTCTTCTGGTTTAATTGAATTTGGGCCTTGGGCCTATGTTATTTATTGATCTGATTGGAAAAGGTCCTTTAGAAATTGTAGGTGTAATGGTATACTTACTTCATTCGTTAAACCAAGCCTAAACATAAAATTTCTATTATATTCACTTAGTCTAAAAAGGTTTGCAATTAGGACCTCATTGATATAACTTGCTTAATCTTCCTAAGTTTTATAAGCCTTGTTCTATTTAAATTCATGTTTTGAACTACATTAAAATTTCCATTTCTAGACCATTTTGCCTCAAATTTATGCATATTATCTGACCATTGCATATTTCTTGCATCATTTCCTTGAAAAATTAGGTTTAGTGTTGTCTCTTTTTAGGTTGATTCACTAGGTATTCACATTGCCTTACTTTTAAAACTCAGTCTCTTTATCAAATATTAATTTATATTGGTTTCAAGTTTTGGCTGAGTGGTACTATTTTATCTACTAAATTTATCCCTATTTGGTCTCTTTTGTCCTTTTGAGTTGATTTGACTAAGAATTTTTAGGTTTTCATTGTAAAACTTGGTCATTTTTTTTAAAATGGTTCAAATTTACCTTTAAGATTGGCAAGATGTTTGGTTTTATTCATTAATCATATTGCATATTACTTCTCTTTATGACTTTTTTCCTTCGGAAATTTTTCATTCAAATTCATATTCTAATGACTATCTCCTTTTCTACAAGACTAGGGTGAGTATGGAGTTGCCACTTATCACATTTGTGCTTCCCCATGACTCTTTTGAGTTAACTAATTTTTAAAGAAAACATTCTTATGGATAGGCATGGAGCTGCCACTTATCTCATTTTTGCTTCCCCTGAGTATTCAGTGTAGTCAAATTCTTTTACGTCTCTTATCACTCATTATCGCACCATTTTTCAAAATCCTAGGCCCTCCTATCTATCTGGCATAGAGGATTTGAACCAATTCCTTTGGTCCTTAGGTGAATGGGATGACACCATGTGGAAAAATATCACTTCACTATGTCCCTAGAGTAGTCTATACATATTAGTAGGCAACAAAGCTCTAGACGCTCAAGATGAGACCACATGTCAAGATCCCATAGATCCAAAATAGTTGAGACACATTGAACATTTTATTATAACCTACAGAGCTTTGAGTGAGTGAGATCATGACACTTGTCAAAATATTGTATCACTGGAGTTATAAATTAGTCAAAATAATTGGGGCTCTTGACCAAATTATGGAGTGTTGAAAAGTAACCATGTGGTGTGACCTTGTCAATAAAATAATGTTGGCATCCATGTCAACAATATATGATTTTAAATTTGATGATCATCTCAGCTCATCAAACTATCAAAACTTGAAAATGGAATGTGTGTCAATCTCACCTAGAATGTTGAATGGTAGAGGGAGCCTCTCAATGGAAATTTGATCATGAAATGTAATATTCAACATTATTCAGGTAGTGACATTAAACTCAGACTTAGCATACACATTAGGGTTAGGTGAATAAGGATGTAAGAGATACAAGAATGCCTTAATTAAGCATTGGTACCTATGCACAAATCATGGCCAAAAGATTTTTGTAAGGATATTTTAGTGACATTCAGCGACACAAAATTAAATTCAAGGTTGGTTAAGTATGGCCTAGTGGTTGATTATCTTGAGATCAAACAAGATCTTCAAAATTAAAATTTTGAATGGCTCAATCCCATTTAATTATTTCAACCACCACTTTGTGGGTTGAGTAATGACACTATGAGATTCAATTTCCTATAAAATACTAGCTCTTCATTTGAATAAGGGTTGGCTCATTGATCAGTTAATAGGTTAGGATAGTTAGGCAGGAGATTAGAGAGTTTTGCTTCTTTCTTTTATGTAATTTTATACTTTTTAGGTAATTTTTTTATTTGCATGAGTTGAGATTATGAGGTTTTATTTATATGTTCATCTAGAGAGTGTAATGAATCATATTTATGCTTCATGAAATACCTTTAATTTAAAATCTCTATTAATTGATATTCTCAGTCTACAATGTATATGGTGGCCATGTTTCCCTCCATTGCATAGCTAACATCACCCTAGACTCTTGTACCATATTTACATGCTAGTTGTGTTCTGGTGACCATTAAAAAATTAGTTTATTAAAGGAGTTGTCTACTTAATAGAAGCATACTTGTTGTTCTACAGAACATGCTCATCTTTCCTTTTCTCCCTACCCTCTCTTTTAATTTTTTTCATGAACATGGTTAGAATACCTTTAAAATTGATTTGAAATGTAGTTGGTTTCTAAAGTATTACATAGAATGCATTATATTTATTTAATTTTTAGTATTGATGTATTTTTGTTTTTAATTAAGTAGTGACTACAATCTAATTTAACTAGTCTTGTCAATCTAAGCTTCTTTTTGTAAGTGTTAACTAGAAAAGGACCCTTGACCTATAATAGACCATAGCAGCCAACTGGGTGATAATATTTAACCTAAAACTAATAAAAAATACCTTAGGGAGGATAAACTAAGAACACTCTATTCAGGAGAGGTCAAGTGAAGTCATCACTTAGCTTGCAATGTTGGTATGTGCTAAAACGCATATTAATAATAGCATCATGTGTATCTGTATTTAAGTCTTAAAATTTATCTTATGCTATAGTATAACAATCATCCTCATCATGATTCATAGTATTTTATGTTTGATGGGTAGTTCTAGGAAACATAGTATCATGTGGAATCCATTGTATAGTAATAGAAACATTTTTATATGCTCGTTATGGAACATGCCAAACTTTTAGTAACACTAGCTTAGGATGTGGAGTAAATACTTATTTTTGTGAGTCTTGAATAACTCTCTAATGTAATGGGTTATCAAGTAATGGTCATCTAATAAATTTGACTACTTTCCTTTGAAATTTATGTGTAGAATGAAACTTAGCAGATTGCATAACTAAGTATAATGATCCTAAAGAGGTGGAGTAACTAATTATGAAGAATGATATTAAATAGTTGTATAAACCAACTATGGTCGTGGTGGGTTGGAGGAGGAAATGCCTTTGGCTGAATAAGATACTCATATAGAATACCTAAAATTATCACTACTTTATTAAAATTTATATACCTAAAAAATATATGTAGTAAACATGGCACTGCATAAAGCTTTTGTATCCAAAGGATTCCTAATAACATTTCAAATACCCATGTACGTAGTAAAACTAGGAATAATGTGTAAACTACTATGACACCTACCTTAAGAGGTAGCACAATTCCTCCCAAGGTGTTTTCTATTTATCCATCAAATCCTTTTACTATCTTTATTATTTCCATTAAATCTACATGTGTGTATCTAAGAGTATTAATAAGTGTCATTGTATAATTTTTTTTCTTGAACCATTGTCTACCATGAAACTATGAATAGGTTTTGATTCAATGTAAGATCATAAAAATAATGATTTGAAATCAAATTCATCTTCCATAATCTCACTTTCATCAAATGTAATTTTATGTCATTGTACATAAATGCTTGTAATTATACCAATAATATTATCCAATGGATGATCATATGTTGGACGAGGATGTTCATTGTATATAATATGAACATTATTAGTATCCTTAGTTTTTATTGTCACATGATTTTGAAGGGGATTGAAAAATATTTTCAAATTTTTATTTACATTAGTTGTGGTGCTAAATCATTTGTAGGTGTGTTAAGTTCAATATTTTTTTCATCAATGAGATCTTATATATTTTGCCTTATCTTGAAGCATTTGTTTTTATAATTCCAACACATCAGTGTTAACCACAATATACATTACTTCCATCCCTATATTCATAGGCATACTTGTATCAATGACTTATGGTGGAGGGAGAAATATAAAGTTGCACTCTAATAACCTTGGTAACAGGATACGAAGAGGTTGAGGTAATTGTGAAAAAATCCTCCTTTGTGAAGTATATAGGACAAGAATATTAGGATTTTTTTATAATGCCTTAACTATTATCTTTGCATCATTATTAATATCATATATAATTTGTTTTAACCTTGTAACTTGATTTGCTTTGGAAATTTTAATTTGAAATATTTTTAGAATTATGCACACATTTGATCTTATTAAAAGCTATGATCTTACTTCTCGGTCTCTAACTGTATGTCATAAGCTATCAAATGATTTTAATTTATTAGACATAATGAGCTTATGGAGATGAGAAAGAATACTTTACTTGAATAAATTTTATAATTCATTTTCATCCATAAGATTGGTCATCTTAAAAAGCATGGTATTATACTGAATCACATAGTCATTGATTGGTTCATTGGATCCTTGCTTAAGTTTTACAATTTGAGCATAAGATAATATCTCACATATTTGATCAAGAAATGTGATAGAAACTAATATTCCAAAGGATTGAGTGTCTTAATTTATTGTAATGGGAGATCACAAAACCATTTCAAATCATATTCATTAAGATTTAATATAAATAACTTAGTCAATAATCTATTTTTAGATGCATAGTCCAAACATAATGTGTGAAAAAATATTATATTTTTATTTGTATCACCTTTGCCATCATAATATTTAATCTTATGAGATATTAAATCCATAATTAAGGGATAATTTTAAATCATTGGGGTTAATTGATTATGTAGTAATGCCCATGAATATATTGAATGATTATCTCTAGAAGCATCCTACTTTAACTATAACACCTTAATCTTTAGATCAATCTACTCAAGGGATCATGTAGTAGGTTAGGATTATGATGTCACATGTGTAGTCATTATAGGATTTACATAGGTTGAATATGTAGGAATAAATATATTAATATGAGATAAACCTTTTATTTCCCCCACACCTGGGGTGGGCATCACATGTGTAGCCAAAGGTGTAGGTTTAATAATAGTAGCAATAGTTGTAGTATGAATACCTATGGTGGGATTAGTAACACCAAAAGGTTGATTATTATCATTGAAGGGATCATATTATTCCTTATATGAGTTATCCCTAATTAACATTTTATGTTCATCTCTTGTTACATATAGTAGTGCATCATGCATTTATGGATTTATGTCTATTTATTGAGTAATTATATATATTCTATCATAAAATATATCAATAAATTCCACATATTCATTTACTTTATTATTATCCATATTAATTATTTTAATATAAATGATAGGTTCAATAATAATATAAAGTCCAACAATAGGTTTTATTCTATCTCTTCTAGTAGTGATATCATGGACCACATATTCCAATATAATCCTTAGGAAAATAATGGTAGTGGGAGGAAAAAAAGGAATAATGCATGTCCCTTGGAATTTAGTGGTAACATGAAGCAATTCAAATTGAATATTATATTAACATGAATTAAGGATTGACTAAATATTTTTCATTATTGATTTTAATCATGTTAATGTATAAAGATTTGATCAATAGAATACATAGTTGTTAAAGATTTAGTATAGTAAATGAAAATAACATATAATTATTAAAATCATAGATTAAATCAATAAATAAAAACTATGAACATATAATATATCTATGTGTAATTTTTGAATGAGAAAAAATCAAAAATTAGGTCTAAAAATCATATTTATATACAAAAATATAGAATGTTAGAAATAATGATGAAACATTGATAGAACCTTAAGGTTTGGATATGTTTGGTATAGAAATGGGTTCACCAATACGTTTTACCTTAATTTTAATTTATATGATCCAATAAGATACAAAATTAAACTAATTCAAATTATAAGGAATATATAAATAAAAAATGAATCTAAATGTAAAAGGGAAATTTTGATTTTGACAAATGCACTTGTAATAAATATAAAATTCCTAAAAGGATGAGATACTTCATGTTTTAATAAAATTTGTAGGTATAATATTAAATATATGATATTAATGTATGTAAATTATAGTATGGGTCACTTAGATGAATATTTGAATCTCTAGATACACCTAGAAAGAATTATCCAACTCTAGATGGTACTAACTTATGCGATGTTCTATAATATGATGGTTTCATTTGGGTGAGATTTTATTCTTTGTTTACAAAAAATACACTAAAATTTATTATAATCCATCTCTATATGTTATCTTTGGGAACTATCTATGTGCGATTCTAAAAACCTCTCTCCTTATCTTTGAAACCTTAGGTCCAATTTTGAATCTAGGTTATAGTCTGCAAAATGGAAATAAGGTGAGATGAGTTGACCTTAACAACTTGACAATGAATGGCGATCATTGAATACATATTTAATAATCTAAGGAGGGACTTAAAATCATATTTACTTCTCCATTTTATATGTATGTGTGCAATATTACTCCTTCAATTAATGCAACCTATGATCTAGCTTTCAATACTTAGAAAATGATAACTTTGGCTTGACTTTCAAGTGCTCTAGACCTAGATATAACCTATTCCTTGTGAATGATGATTTAATTTTAAATAATAGTGCATTCCCTTTGATTTTGCATGTGTATAATAGGATTTCTTGACAAATGTTAGATATGAACAGGCTTAGACCTATCTATAGGTATGTGGGCCTTTTTTTGTACTTTCTCATGTCATTGACATGTGAAATGTATGATCTAACCTATAATAAGGAGTTTAATTTTTAAAGTGACCATTACATGATTTAAGATGAGTCCATCAAGTTTAGACAATTATAGAATTTTAGAACAGTCCAATTCTAATGGTCTTATCTAGGGATACTAATCTAATGATCTGGAGATAGTCTGAATATGATTTTGAACATGATAGACATATACTAGGGAGTTATTGTAAGTGACTACTATAAAATCAAAATTTTGAACCCAAGGAAAGCATTTATATTTTAAATAAGGGTGAATAAAATACATATGGCACAAGTCATGTAAAGTGAAGGTGGGTCAAAACTAACACAGTCAAATATTTAATACCATATTTTAATATCTACAAATAGAAACCAAACTATATTAGGTGTTATCAAACATAATATGTTCATGTTCCATGATTATGACAACATACCCATGATTTAATATAAATAAATAATAAAGAATCTACAATGGTATCATCTAATCCCAATATGATGTACATTATATAACGGTAATCTAGACATGCCTATAAGGTAGCCTCCTTCAAATATCTCAAAGAGATGGATGATTTGAAAGGGGAATAAAATCACATATTGAGAATTGGGGAAAAGGTGTAATGGATGGAGGTAGATAATATTGGTTTCCAAAGATAACATATTTGGAAAAAAATTGTCTATTATCGATAGACTATTTATAAATTGTAGTGGATGTGAGGTGCTTATTTTTGCTAAATACACTCCACAACATGGATGTAAAAAACCAAATAATGGAGGCTAAAAATTTTCATAGGGAAGATTAATATAGTAAAAATATCCCAAGTGATAGTTATATTTACGTTTCAATTATTTTTGGAAGACCTAAAGAAGAATTTAATCCGTTGATTGATGTGTATACTGGACACATTCTTCTAGTACATATAACTAATGAAACTAAAAATATATGGACGAGAATGGAAAATTTGGATAATTACCTTAAATAAAAATCTATAAATTTAGGCTAAAAAGGTGAGGATTCAATTTTAAATACATATGGGGAGAGTAAAAGGCACATAATTTTAACTGTATTATTTAAGTCTTAATAAATTGTGGAGCAAATTAGGTGAAATTACACATTAGATTAATGTGGCTAGTGTCATTTGGGCATGGACACCAAACACAAAATGAAAAGGGGGATAGATTAGAATACAAAAATAGTACATGACGCCATTAAATCATACCTTGCACTACTTGAATATGGTAATGAATTTTAAGGTGGAACTATTGAAAGACATAATATGTAATATCATCTTGGCTTAGGATGTGGGTTTTTTAAAATTTAAATTTCAAAGCATGCTCCAATAATATCTTATAGTTTTATTATTGTTTAATATGAATGGAATATTAACATTTATTTCATATAATTCTTTGTCATACTCGTGGAAGTACAAGACCTTAATAATGTATTGTTATAAGTATCATGGTCAGTTTGAGCCTTAGAAGAAGTTATGGCAAAAAAAGTTTCTAATTATACTGATAATAGAGGTTTTGGTAGAGCTATGAAAATGTTGATGCTAGATAATGTTAACCATGAGGTGACCAAGATTATATATAATTTAAATGATCTACTCAAGGGTGTTTTTATGTATATTTATAGTAAGAAGGATGAGCTGATTTGGGAGGATTCTTGTGATGGTAATTATAATGTAAAGTCAAGGTATATTTTTCTCTCTCAAATAATCTCATGTTTTTTTTCCTTGCATCAAGATTTGGAATAAATATTTGATTCCCAAAATCAATTTCTTCTTATGGCTAGTGGTTCATAATAAAAATATTACCATAGAAAATCTCATGAAAAGAGATCTACCAATTCCTAATAGGTGTGTCATGTGTGCAAGTCATGTGGAATATATGGTTCATCTAATGACGTAATCTTCCATTTCTTTTAAAATTTTATGTTTTTATCTCTTTAAATTTGAGGTGGATTGGGTTAAACCTTCTTCTTTATTTATTTTTGGCATCAATGGTTGGCTCCTTTAAAGAGTGGCAGTCTAAAACATTTATGGTATATGGCTTTACCCCATATCTTTTGGGGTATTTGGAAAGAAAGAAATTAGAGGATATTTAAGGACTTGAAAAGGAGTATTACACTTATGCAATTCAAAATTATTTATTTTATGAAGGAAAATTTTGGTTCTCTCAAAACTAAAAATAAGAAAAAATTCAAAGGAGATTAACTAAATATTATGGCAAATTGGAGCCTTTCAAATGATGGCAGAACTGACCTTGACTAAAATAAAGAGATAATAAGCCTAAATAAATGGATTATCCCTCCTATGGATTAGTTCAAACTCATTTTTTATGGGGCCTTTAAAGGGAACCCTCATAAATTTGCGGGGGGGGGGGGGGGGTGTTATTAGAGATTGCAAATGTTCTTTCATTATTATTTATGTAAGGAATATTAGCATTCAATCCAATCACATTACAGAAGATACGACAAATCTATGGGGATTAAAATGGACAAATATTTTGGTTCCACTCATATTTTTATTCATGTAGATGCTTTAAATTTCATGCAATGCCTTAATAAAAAAACATAGTCCTAGTTAGACCATAATTAATCTTATGGAGGAGGCTATTAACATTATCCAATATCTTCATTACTCAAGAATTATTCATACGTACAGAGAAGAGAATAATATTTTGGATTGGTTTTTTAAAAATGGTGTTGATGAAATAAAATTTATCAAATGTGATAATCTATTATATCTTCTAAGGGAGGAGCTTCAACTTATGGAATTCGAGGTTCGATTTGTTGTTAATGATTTACATAGTGTAAATGTATATGTTTGGTATGATTTGCATGTATATTAGTCCCATAATAATGGAATTCAATATGTTAATGGCTTTCATCAATTTCAAGATTACCATATTTGATAATTACTACCTATCCTTTGGTAATGAGTTCTAAAGTTGGTAAACCATTAAGGCAATCCATACTAAACCCCATTGTAATCTCATTAATACATTGGATTACAAGGATGATGAATTCTTAATGATTTCCATTGTTAGATGAGATGGTAAGATAATTTTCTTATAATCCATAAACAAAGCTTAGTTTTAAAAAATTTAGGTTGGGATTTTTTTAAATATCTCTAGTGTCATTGACATGATGAGTGGTGATAGGAACAAAGTGTTGGAGGTACAATCACTAAGAGCAGGGTAAATTAGCGATGCAATATATTTCAAACTTAAATTATAATCATTACAATTCTTAATAAATAGACACAAGCATTCATAAATCATACAAGATGTTCATAGCATCGAATAAGCAAGATGAAGCAAGATCACACACATAACACAAAATATATGTGGGAAACCCTCTTGGGGAATAAAACCCACTCTCAAGCCTATAAACACATGGACTACTTGTCCTATAAGATGATCACAAACAAGAGACCTTTTAGTGAAACACCCACTTCATAAGGAGCACCCACCCCTAAGTATGAACAAGCACCCACTTGTTCTAGATGTTGATCACCCACACAAAACTTATGAAATCAACAACTCTAGTATTTTGATTTCATTCAAATATGATTGGAGAAATAATGTATAACAACTCTCTTCACACTCACTCAAACTTGATCATAAAAACAATGCATTCAAACCACCCTTTTGGATCTTTCTAGTCTTCTTCACTCATTTTTAATCTATTTTGTACTTTAGTCCATCCACTGAGCACACTTTTTCTAATCTCTTTCCTTCATCTTTCTCTTATACTCTCTTAATTCTTCCACATTCAAGTCTAAAAACCTTTACCTTGGTATCCACTATTTATAGAGTCTTCATGAATATTAGCTTCTTGGTCGGCCATAAAAATTACCTTAACCATTAAGACATCTAACATGTTATTACATATCTCAAATACATTGTCACAATTTGGTTATAGCATCTATGGGTCATACGTAAGAAACTACACCTTTCAATTAGGCCTTAGTAGCCCTTATAGGTCTCATAGAGACCTATTCACTCATTTAGCACCACATCAAGCAAATTAAGAATAAATGATCAATCTCAAATACTTGGGTCCATTACATATGACCCCTAAGACTTGTTTATGTGAATAAATTCACCAAAACATTCTTCTACAATAGCATAATTTGCTCAAACAGTTTTTTATACACAAGAACACCATGAATGAATAAATAGTCACCTTTGAAGCTTTGTATCTTTGATTTTACAAACATTCAGACCTTATAACTAGATTCAATGGATGCATCTTGGAGTCTTCTACAAAGTTTCTTTTTACTACATCAAGAAATTCATCTTGGATCAAAAGTTATCACTCAAAAACTAAGCACTATATTTCCTTCACAAATTTGAATATTTGAATTCCAATAGTCACTATACAAACACTAAACATCAAGCACCTTAACCTCATCTCATGCTTCTTAGTAATTGTGGATAAATAAGCACCATCAATCTCCTCTGAGTAACTTGATATTTATCTTGAAATTCTCACCATTTATCTTATATCAAATCTCCCATGATCATGCTACTTGGTAGCTCTGCATGCCTTCTACACATTTGACTTTTGACTCAACCTACACCATCAATCTCTATCAATACAAATGCATATGAGCCATTGATCTTATGTCAACTCAATGAGATAGTGACATTTGTCATTAATGCATGTAATCTTAGATTCTTTGACATTTCGACTAAATACACACCATTGTATCAAGATCTGGAGGATGAATGCTCATGTTAGATCAACTAACTAGTGACCTTAGACTTCAATGAAGTTAAACTTGATGATCACTGGCCCATCATAGCTAAAATTATAAATTTGAACATTTATAACTTGATCTAGAAAACACTTCAAGAGTCTAAATTTTTAGGGTACCTTATTGGCACTATAGACAACATCTCCATGAAATCCTTTAACCTCGATTGACTTTCTAAGTAATAAAAATAAATGCACAAACTTGTTGGTTCATTCATATCTACATAATGTGCAGTGATGTTATAGCTTCTCTTAATCTATCAGATGTATGTTTCTCATTCCAAATGATTAAGTGACATACCAAAGCTTAATTAAGAAATATATGGATGCCTCACAACTTCTTTGTCCGTACAGACCTGCATTTGTGTTATATATTTTCCAAGCTATCAAACACAACTTCTTTGTCATTAATGCACTAGTATCTCTTTCTCTCTTTGACAACAATGAAAAACCTAACATCAATGACCATGCTCAATAATCTCCCCCTTTGTCATTAATGGAAAAACACCCTCATAATGACTTATTACTCATTTTAATTTAATTTCATCATTCTAATCTTTCTCCACCTTTGACATTATTGACAAAGAGTATCTTCCTCATCATGTCAACAGATATGCATCAACATTATTTATTCATTTAAATACTAAAAATATGCTCATGATATTTAAAATCTTTCAATCATATAAATCAATTACTCCTCCTTTGACAAGCATCAATCTAAAGTTGGACATCTTTGATCCTTGGACCTGACAAAATGCTCACAGAGCTTAGAAAGTTCCCCCTAACATCAAGCTCCTTCTTGTGTCATCTACTCTTTGACATAAACCAATATAAAATTGGGTTTTTCTTGATCCTTCTAGTTGTCTACCTATATAACTCACAAGCTCTCTTGCTTATGCATGAATATTAAATACCTTATCAAAATACATGACTTAGTTTGATCAAGTCATCATGTCAATCTTATTTAATTCACAACTTATATCATACATCTTCACACTTCTATCATGATTGAATCATCTTCACATATGCTCCCCCGTAGACAAACATACCTTATAATCAAATTAAAAAAAAAACACACACTTTTGTACTAATTATCAATTTGATCATTACTTAGAGTACACACACTTGCTTCCACACTTGAAATATGTCTCCTAAAAATCATAGGTAGATACACCAACCTATCATAGAGGGACTAAATATCCCAAAACTCAGGAGATTCCCATATCTCCATGCTCTCACTTGACTTGCATTTCTTCCTCATATTTAGATTGTCTTTAAATGAGTTCTCAACCTTAGTATTTTCTTTTATCTTAGGATCTTACTTGATTTCCTTATCCATTTGGGAAGAGAAGGCTTGTTCCTTGATACTTGAACTTATCCCCTATTCTTTCATGGCAAATAATCCATTTTGAGCCTATTTTTCATTTACTTACTTAGGCCTCCATTCACTTACTTAGGCCTCCATTCACTATGACTCATTCTCTTCATGTTAGGATTAATATTTGAAGTAGAATACTGAAAATTCTTATAGAACCTTGTTATGTGACCTATCTCATGACATTTTAAATAGATGATATTTCTCAAATTGTACATACCTAATGATTGAGACATATGATTATTTCTTATAGTTTCATGAATTCATTCATGTACCTAATCATTTGGTCTCCTGATGAAGATATTACAAAACTTTGCAATATGATCAACTCCTTGACACTTGTAGCAAAAGATGTCATTCTTTCCTTGTGAACTTGTTGACTATTTTGAGTGGTTATGTTCTTCATTCTTTCCATTTTCTTGCTCATAATTCCATTCAAATTCATTCCTTGAGGATCTTTTACAATATTTTGACTTTTAACCAAACTGATTGTAGGTGTGATAATGACCATTGAAATTTGCATACCTCATAGCATTTGATTTTCTGATCTAATTTATCTTTATTTTTCCAATACCTTCATTCCTTGATTGATGATTGATCTTCAAAGTCTAAGTGTCCTTGTTCACATCAACATTTATCTTGTCTTGAGTTACATGTTTTTGCTCTTCTTTGTATCTAAAACCATTCTATCACTCGTATGTTTTGACCACTCAAAATATTATCAAGAATATTTGAACACTTTTCAAACTTCATAAATTACTTCACCTTAAAATATGTCTTATCTAACTCAGCTTTTCATGACTCAATTTCAATTACATACCTTAAACTCTCATCTTCTTTAGTTTTTAGGTTTGTAGACATAGTTTTTAATTAACTTTGAGATGCTTGACAATATCTTCTTATTCAATGGTGTCATCATTCAATATTACTTTAAACACATTGAATTTTTATTTATATTCCTTTATTGTGACATCATCTTTTTATTCTTTTTCTTCTTAATCTTCAAATCTTCAAGAGTATTCAGCAATTCATCCTATAAATTAAATCATCAGTTGTATCTTTGCTCATAGCTAGATTTAGTTTCATCTGCAAAGACTCTATCTCTAATTGATACATGACACACTCTTCATCCTTATTCTTTACTTCTTCATTAAGAGTAAAAACCTAAGTTTTAAGCTATTGTGTGATCTCATCATGCTCCTTGACTTCATTACTAAGTCTTCCTTCATAAATTCCAATTTACTCCTCGTAAGATTTGGTCAAGGAATATTATTTTTTATTATTTCTTTGTATTAACTTCATTTCTTCCATAGTATCTAGATATTTATCTTCAAGAGTGACTTTCTCATCTTCCTCATCTGAGCTATATCCACTAAATAAATCTCTTCTTAAAGAACATTCAACTTCATCATCATTAAGAGCTATGAACAATGTCTTTGTGTCCCCATTATGAAAAGAATCATCAATGTCAAATGTATTTACTTATTATTTTGTAGATGAGTTAATGTCTTCTTCATGGTAAAGTCTCTTACTACCTTTGTATGATTACTTCTTTCCATTTTTCTTACTAAATAACTTTTTGTACTTGTTAGGACCCTCAGATTTCTTATGTTAATCCTCATGATATTCCTTATGAGCTTATTTGTGTTCAAAATTGTCTACACCTGGACATCTAGCTACAAAATGACAAAATTTACCACCTGAAAAACATTTGAAAGGAATTTTTCCTTCATACTTACTTGATCCTACATTCAATTTTCTTGTAATCATGGTTTCAAGTTGATCTTCATTAAGATCAAAATCTTCAATACTTAACTTGTTCTTCTTGGCTTTAGTATCCTATATCACTTTGAAGGTTGCTTCCTTCTTAGGAGGTCTATCTTCATCAACTCTCATTTCATAGGTAGTAAGGATGGCATCTAGTTCATCTATCTTCAATTGAGTGAGATCATGACTTTATTCTATAGTAGATACTTTTGAATCAAACTTGAGTGTAAGAATCCTCAATACCTTATGTACTATAGTAGCTTCATCAATCACCTCTCCAAGACCTCTGATCATGTTTACTACCTCATCAACCCTTAGAATATAGGATTCCATAGTATCTTCTTCCTTTATTTTGAGACCTTCAAATTGCCTTTGGTAGGTCTTTAACTTATCCATTTTGACCTTGGACTCTCCTTCATAAATAGTCTATAATTTGACCCAAATTTCCTTGGCAGACTTGTAATGGATCACTTTGGTGAACTAAGCCTTTGATAGACCATAAATCATAACATTCATAGCTTTTGAATTATTCTCACTCAAGTTCTTATCAGCATCACTCACTGGAAGAGTAGTTGGTGTAGTGTAACCATCCATGATAGATTACCAAATATCAAACCCTGGAGACATGATGTATGTCATCATATTTGTACTCCAAAAATCATAATTTAACCCATTTAATAGTGGTGATTATTTTATAGAGAACCCCTGCATCTATTAACTTTCCATAATTTACCTTGGATCACCTTCAAGTGGTTAAAATTATAATGAAGGTCTTGCTCTGATACCAATTATTGTAGGTATAATCACTGAGAGAGGGGGTGAATCAATGATGCAAGATATTTCAAACTTCAATTGTAATCCTTACAATTCTTAATCAATGACCATAAATATTCATAAAGGATATAAGATGTTCATAACAATGAATAACCAAGATGAATCAAGATCACACATATAACAAAAGATCTATGTGAGAAACCATCTTGGGTAATAAAACCCACTCTCAATCCTACAAACATGGACTACTTGTCCTATAATATGATCAAAAATAAGAGACCTTTTAGTAAACCACCCACTTTACAAGTATCACCCACCCCTAATTATGAACAAGCACCCACTTTTTCTAGATGTTGAACACCCACACAACACCTATGAAATCAACAACTCCAAAATTTTAATTACCTTCCAATCTGATTAGAGAAACAATGTATAACATCTCTCTTTACACTCACTCAAACTTTATCATAAAATCAATGCATTCAAACCACCCTTTTGGATCTTTCTATTCTTCTTCACTCATCCTCAATCTGTTATGTACTTTAGTCCATCCACTAAACACACTTCTTATGATTTCTTTCCTTTATCTCTATCTTTTCCTCTCTTAATTCTTCCACATTCAAGTATAAAAACCATTACCTTGGTGTCCACTATTTATAGAGTCTTCATGAATATTAACTTATTGGCCAGCCATAAGAGTTGCCTTAACCATTAAGACATATAACATGATATTGCATATCTCAAAAACATTATCATAGGTAGGCCATAGCATCTATGGTTCATACTTATGTAATTATGCCTTTAAATTAGGCTTTATTAGCCCTTATAGGTCTCATGAATACCTATTCACTCAATTTATCACTCCATAAAGAAAATTAAGAACAAATGATCAATCTCAAATACCTAGGCCTAGTCCATATGACCCCTAAGGCATTTTCATGTGAATACATACACCAAAAAAATCTTATTCTAAATAAAATTTGATTAAACATTATTATATACATAGGAACACCATGAACAAACAAACAATCAACTTTTAAGCTCTATAACTTTGATTACACAAACATTCATACCTTTTAACTAGATTCAATGGATGCATCTTTTAGTCCTCTAAAACTTTACTTTTTACTACATTAAGAAATTCATCCTGGATCAAAAGTTATAGCTCAAAAACTAAGCATTATTTTTCCTCCCTAAATTTGAATATTTGAATTCCACTGATCACTATACAAACACTAAGCATCAAACACCTTAACCTCATCTCATGATTCCTAGAAACTGTTGACAAATACTCACCATAGATCTCCTCTAAGTAGCTCGATCTTTATCTTATAATTTTCACTATTAATCTTAGATCAAAGATATCATTATTGTGTCACTTGGAAGCTCTACATGCCTTCTACACATTTAACTTTTGACTCAACTCACACCTCAATCTCTATTATTATGAATTCCCATGAATTGTTTATCTTCTATCAACTCAATGAGATAGTGACAATTGTCATCAGCACATGTAATCTTAGATTCTTTGACATTTTGACTAAATATGCACCATTAGATCAAGATCTAGATGATTAATTCTCACCATTAGATCAAGATCTAGATGATTAATTCTCACCATTAGATCAACTGACTAGTGACCTCAAACTTCAATGAAGTTAAACTTGATGGTCACTAGCCCATCACAGTCTATATGTGTAACTTTGAAGGTTTATAACTTGAGCTAGAAAACACTTCACGAGTCCAAATTTTTAAGGTACCTTTTTGGAAATATAGATAACATCTTCATGAAATCCTTTGACCTTGATTGACTTTATAAGTACTATAAATAAATGCACAAACTTGAAGGTTCATTCATATCTGCATGATGTGCAGTGATAATTTGGCTTTTCTTAAACTAGAAGATGCATGTTTCTCATTCTAAATGATCAAGTGACATACCAGAGCTTTACCAATACATTTATGGATGCCTCACAACTTCTTATTTATCCTTAAAGACCTACATTTGTGTTATATATTCTCCAAGCTATCAAACACAACTTCTTTATCATTAATGCACTAGTATCTCATGCTCTCATTGACATTAATGACAACCTTACATCAATGACCATGCTTAAAATAAAGTTGAATTAAATAAGGTTGCCCTGATTAAAAATAAAAATTAATTTTGGACCATTCTAGAGGATGGTGGTCTTATGAACTACATTTATAACATTCAAGGTCATGATACTCATATCTTGGTAGATTTTTCTAGAGGCTAGAAAGGGCATAAAGTGTCTATGAGGGGTGTGACTATATTAGTCACTAAATATCTTGTCTTGTAAGTTATAAGGATGAGTACACATGGGATGAAGTATTTTAAATTAAAAATAGATAAAATGAATATGTGGATCAATTCATATTATAAGGGGAGTAGTCGATTGAATATCAAGTGGGATATCTAAAAGAATATATGCCTTATCCCTAGCATGAAGTTGTTCATCATATTATGAAATGTATAACTATGAAGGTTTATTTTTAGCTTATCAATTATTATCATTTTGCTCTATTTAATATTTTTTTCATAAAATTATGGATATTTTTTCATTTTATTTGTTGTTTTCCTTAGAAAATTTTATTATTTATGTTCAACTTGGAAGGGCTCCTCTGCCTTTGCATCAATCCTTCATCCTTCTTATCTATAACCATTCCAAATCCTTGGTGGTGGGTCCTTTCCCCACTTTAAAACTAGTAGAAGTGGGAGAGAAATACATTTTGGTGAGGAGTGGGGAATTAAGAGAGAAATATTTAAAAATTATCTCCATCAAGATTCCTAGGGTACCCTCTAAACCCTCTTCAAGTAAAAAAAAATGTTGTAGTTTTTTAGTCTGATTTTAATGATGAAGAAGAGGTGATCGAGTTTGATTCTAAGGATTCAAATTATCAATTGTTAGTTAATATTTCTCTTAATTAGGAGGAGAAGGTTATGGATCCTCTGCGACATGAATCCCCAATGGATAAGGAGGAACAAATATGGGTCAAAGTTATATGGAATGTAGATGTTAAAGGTAAAAAGAGAGTGTAGGATTCTAATGAGGATATGTTTCAGGATAGATTTTTGAATTTAATCAAAGATATTTACCTTATAAAAAGTATTCATAAGTGGATTATGAAATAAATTAATGATATGGAATCCTTCAAATAATTCAAGTCTTTTTATGGAGGTAGCACTAGTTAGGATAGACTACAGAAGATAATAGGGGAAGATGAGAATTTTATTTTGAAAATGTTTTGTTAGGAATATCTATCTCAAATATAGAGAGAGAATATGCATATGTAGGATAACATCAATCATATAGTTTATATTATTAAATTAACCATCAAAAATTATGTGTCCAATATCACGGTGTTGAAGAAGGTTATCAAAGCTAGCAGAGTTGAACAAGGTAACCTGAGATCAAGTAAAATATCAAAGACCAAGACAAAGAGAAGTTGTTGGATGTGAATTATAGAGATGTTAGTGATCTAGAGAAATTTCTTGATAGTTTGGTACATAAATTTCTATTTATGTACTTGTATTGCTCTTAGTTATTGATAAATTTTATTTTTATGGTGTTGATGAAAGAGTTTATAAAACTCTCATCTAGGGTAAAATATATAAACCATTACCACAATAAAATCCATTGATGTATTGCTCAAATAATATCTCAATCTATTATACACAAATATATCATACAATGATAAATTCTCTATATCTCCATATGAATAGTTCATCTTGCATATATAAGCAAGGAAGACCAATCATAACTAAGAGATCAAACCTAGGAATAAGAGATAACTATTTTTAAAGGATATAAACAACTTCTAAATATACCCATAATATCTAAGTGGAAAATATGTAATATCTTATAATATATAAAATAATATAAATGAAATATCCACACATAAGTTAGTGGGAATAACTAAATTAAAGGAAAAATAAAGCACCAAGGTGAACATGAGCTAAGGTAAACAACCTACTCTAACACCCCCTCAAGTGAAGCTAGGGAACAAAAATAAAGTGTCATATCCATCGTATGAGTCCTAGTAACAAGGCCTAATAAGGTACTCATGTACAATATATTCATGAAGAAATGCATAAAGATGTCCTCATCAACACCCCCTAAGGACAACTTTTGAAACCCTAAACATACCATGAAACTCAAGGTAACAAGGTGATGTAAATTCATAAAGATGCCAAAAACTTGATGTTGAGTCAAAAGATAATCCAACCAAATAAATCCATCCTAAATGTGTTGATGATTGAAGTGCATATGAATCTCAATATGTTTGGTCCACTAGTGCTCAAAAGGGTTGTAGGAAATGTGAATTGTATTTTAGTTTTCACACCAAATTATAGTAGGTGAAAGGGATGCTCAACACACAAAGATGATTTCAACTATCTATAGAAGGTGCAAGGGATGTTCAACACTTGAATAAGTAGTCAAAAGTAAAAAAGAGTACCACCTAATACAAGGGACACTCAACACCCAAAGAAGCAGTATCTATACACACATCCCCCCATAATGTTGAATGGGTGGAGTGGGTGACAAAATTCACAATAGTAAACTTTGAGGTAATATCTAAATCTATGCTAGGTTGATAATGTTTGATAGTTATAATCTCTTGTTTCTCAATCCTAAGTAAAGGTGTGTCTCCATAGAAGAAGGCAAGGTTTTAAAAAGGGCAACTTGAAAGAGACATGAAATAAACTATAAGTGTGTCAAATTAGACAATGCAAATTTATAAGAATTCTAGGAACAAGTGTGGAGATCATAATAGAGTATATTATTTACTAACTAAAGATTGTGGTAAATGGAAAAAAAATCCATGATGAATGCAAAAAAACACCTAAAATAATTAGCTGGCAAAAAAATGATAACCTGTAAAATGTCAAGACTCTGCTAAAAAAAACATCTGCAAGTAAGAATAATGAGAATAATGTACATGCATATTTTGGATATTAGGCTCTACTAAAAATGCATCTAAGTACAAATCTCCTCAAAAAAAAAATGTTTTGAGTGGATCTAACCACCTATCAGATCAAACCTTAGTCTTTGGTCTTTGACACTCAAAAGGAAGTACACCATAATTATTAAATAATGAGTTAGGTTATGGGGGTCTAGGGTTAATGGCACCCAATGGGGTCAAGGGGTAGCACCCCTTATAGGGTCTGGGGTAGATTTGTGTGTCCCTTGTAATTTCCCAAAATTCATCATTTTTTTTTAAAAAGGGCCTCAAGAATAGATGTTGGTTATCACCAAAAATGCATCTGAGAGGAGTATAAATTTTAAAAAACAAAGATAAATAAGAAAATTTTGTTTGTTTGTGAGGGGGTTTGGTCGCCCACCAAATTGGGCCTCACTCTTTGATCATCAACAAGTGAATAATGATAGAATAGAGATAGACCAAGCAAATAACTTATAAATCACTCCTTATATTTCCCAAATATTATGTTTAAAAAATAAATAAATAAATAATTATTCCTCTGTTAATAATGTTCCCACTTAAAAAATACTACCACTTTATAAATCAACTCCATTACTTACATAAATTAGCCTGCTATTACATAAAAGACACCCCATTTTTTACAAATATTATCAAATTCCTTTAAAATAAATTTAAGCAAAATGTAATGACTTATGGGGTATAAGAGGGTCGACCTGTTAACCTCTCTTAAATTTAAAAGCTTTGACAATTTCTTATTCCTAGTTAGTTTATCAAATTTCTGAAATAATTATAAAAGGAAATTAATATTTATTTATTCAAAAAATTAAATTTTGAATAAAAAATAGCCCACACATTTTAATAAAATATATAAAGGATATTGGTAACAAGGAACAAGCCATCCAAGAGATAGACTATCATTGTGGTGTCATTGACACAAATAGGTGGCAATGTGTAATTGTCAGTTGGTTGGGAAAGTGGATCCAGCTAGAGGTACATGTAGGTCATTGGAAAGGCAAATAGAATTGAGTTAGAAATCAATCTTCCTTAAAAAAATGCTGATTGAAAAGCTTTGTAAAAATTATCCCCACATTCAACCTATGATATAACTCAAGTTCAAGTCTCAAATCTCATGGAATCTTATGGGTGGATATACAAAGAAGGTCAGATATCTATCTTTAAGCTCATCAAGACAAGTACAAGCTAGTGAAAGTAAAAAGGAACTGAGGAGGAGTAAGAGGACCGAGCCCAAACTATTTGTTGAGAAAATTTCCAAATTAATACAAACGTAGTTGAGTGAAGATGCAAGGTTCTAACCTAGAAACAAAATTGACTCTTGTGGATCTGTCAGTGGAAAATCCATAGACAAAGTTCTAGACTTAAAGACAATCAATGAGTTAGACAAATGGGATATGAGATGTAATATATGTGTTTCCATCGAATGCAAATAAATTCATAATAATCCAAATTAATGCATATATAGAATCATATAACCTTAATTTAAATGCATCAAAGGAACTAACTATCTAAAAGGAAAATCATGCTATTTTTTAGATGGTAGGAACCCAACAATAGTGAGGATCTTGCACAAATGGATTGAGGATGTCAATGTCGAGTAGATCTATTGAGTGAAGAATGCAAAATAAAAAATATTATGATGCCCTCAAGCATGACCATGATGCCCTCAAAACTAGCTACAACACACTCCTTCAATAGCATAGATAATTCAAATATCTGATGTAGAGATTTACATGTAAAATCTAAAGTATGAGTGAATACACATCATAAATATAGATCTGCACCTCATCAGTGGCATTGTAATAGTTTACAGAATAATAATATCAAAGATGATCCATAAACAATTGAAAAAAATAAATTTTCAACTTTTAAAGAATAGATCATGGAATGTACGGTCCAAATGAAGTCATGTAATAAACTCTAACCTCATAAAACTATATGGGATTCTATAGATAAATAACCACACAAAAAATAGAGGCTAAAAAGAAGAGTTTATTATACAACTAAGGCTTAGACATACTAAGCAATGGATCATGTTGAGTAATGGTTGCTTAAGACCACTCTGATACCATGAAAGAGTTTAGAAAACTCTCACCTAGGATCAAATCTACAAACCATTACCATAGTAAAACTCATTGATGGATAGGTCAAATAATATCTCAGTTTATTATACACAAATAGATCATACAATGAGAAATCATCTATATATCCATATGAATATCTCACCTTGTACATATATGCAAGGAATATCAATCATAACTAAGAGATCAATCATAATCAAGAGATGAAACTAAGAGATCAAATCTAAGACTAAAAGATAACTATCACTAAAGGATAGAAACAACTAAAAAATATCTTCATAATATCTAAGATATAAATATGTAATATCTCATAATATATAAAATAAAATAAATGAAATATACACATATAAGTGGTTAGGAATAACTAAATAAAAGGAAAAAATAAATAACCTAGGTGAATATGAGCTAAGGTAAACAACCTACTCTACTAATTGATTTGTTGTTGATCAATAACATTTTGTTGGCCCATGTTGGTTCTTATTTTTTTTGTTATCAATGCTAGATTTTGACTAGAGCTTTAACCGGTTCTAGAACACAATGGGAGGTCTAGTCTCCCCAAAAAAAACTAGAAATTAAAATAATACCCTTAACTTAATGACTCTTTTTTTTTAAACAGTGAGGATCTAAAGAAAACTACTCATTTTAGAATGTAAATTTAAACTCTAAAACAAACCCTCTTGTTGAAAAAATAACTTCAACAAAAAAACATGAAAACACTACCAATCCAGCTTCCAGATCATCCCTTAATTGATTACATGTGTCTGCCTCTACTAAACAACAATGATTCTATCATCCATTGAGTGCCATTGAGAGTAGAATTCTAAGCATCCAATTGTAATCTTCTAGCTTTCATTTCTTACCTCTCTTCCCTTTCAAGCCATAGTTAGGAGTCTTCATTTCACTGAAGCTCTGAGCAATAGATAAAACCACCTTACTTACTAGCTCTTCTTCTTCTTCCTCCCCACCCTCTTCCTCTTCTTCATAACCTTCCTTCTCTTGAGGACTTTCTATTATTGCAAGATTATTATCCAAGCCCTCTAGCTCAGATTCTAGAGCTTGAGATTCCTTACCCAACTTATAATATGAAGGTTATCCTAAAACCAAATTAATCAACTCCTTTATTGCCTTCAAAACCTCACTCTTTTGAGAATTAATCTAAACTTCTTGAGGGGATTCTGTAGAAGGGACCTTAGCTAAAATAGAATTAGAAGAAACAAACAAGTTATGAACCAAATCATGATTTGGACATCCAACCTTCCTAACCCATTTCTGAACAAACATTGAATGAGAACCTTTAAAACCCTTCTCAGGACAAGTAGCAATCTTATGATCAAATTTATTGTAGTAGAAGCATCCAAATGGCAAACTTTCATAGTTACAAAATTGAGACAAAATACCATGGGAGGAAGTGATTCTAACCAAATGATGCAGGAGTTTAGAAAGGTATACCATTACACAAGCTCTTATAAAATTTAGATGAGCTTTAATGGTATCATCAATTTTGACAAAAACTCCCAATTTACTCACTAGATGTTGAAAAAGATCGGGGTCATGAAAACCAAAGGGAAGATTATAAAATCCTACCATACCAGTGCTTGAAAAATAACTATAGAATCTAGATCAAATAATGGAGCCCATGGGTAAAAAACACCCTTTGTTTCCCAACAAACTAAGGTCCATGTGTCCACACAAAATCTCTATCTTTAGGAGATTAAAACTAAAGCCAAAAAATCCATTAGAAAGCATGGAAATTGAAGGGGTTTTGAGAGAGGGCCAAGAACCTAACACCCAAAGCTGAAGATCTACCCAAGATGGTCATTTCCCAACACATTTGCCTATCAAAGATATATTTCCCCTTTCCACCCCCACCGTAGCAATTTTTGAATCTGCTATATCTAGATTAGGAGGAGAATCTACAAAAATTAATGGAAATATCACCAAGAAATGTTATATCATGGATTTTAGTTTGATAAACTTCTAGTTCTTGATTCCTCTTAAAACCCTCTTCGCCATCTACTTCCTTCTCTGTGGGCTGATTTGAAGGAATATGGCTTCTAGGAATAAGAGTTTGATGAGAACTAGGATGTGCCTTAAAAACAACTTCTTTATAATAAGAACCAAAAAAATGAAATGGATTAGAGTTATTAATGCAGTTTAAAAAAACTACAAGTTTAGAAGAAGCCCTAGCCATGCCTTCTAAGGCTTCATCTTCTCTCTCTCTCTCAAATTGATTCCCCCTTTGGATAAACCCACAAGCATGCTCAGCTGGTTTAGTCTAAAAGGATCTTATAGGGGATCAATACCTAGGCTAAACCTCTCTTTGAACAAAGATATCTGAGCAAAATTTGTAGTAGATCATTGTCCCCTACCTCGAAGAGACCTATCTATAGATCCGTGCTCCATCGATTTTGCCCTAACCCCATCTTCTCCTATGTCCTCACCTCTAGTAAACTCTCACCCCTATCCTACCACCTATAAAGAACTAAATTTATTTGACTGTTTGTGGCCCTCCTTATCTAGATCCATCTCCTCTGAAGCTAATGCCACCTTCCCCTATGCCTGCCCTAAATCCTTTCTACCTTTGCTTCCTTACATCAATGCATCCTTTACAAACATCACTCATTCACTCAGAGAAAGATTCATACTTTTTATATAAGTAAGTTTCATGTTGGTTCTTATTTATTACTTGTCCTTTTTTGGATTTTTTTCTAATATATGTAAAAGGGGACCCTTTAATAACCCTCTTTACCTTTATCCAAAAAATAATGTAACATTGTTAAATATGAATGGAATATTAACATTTATTTTAAAGAACTATTTTTCATAATTTTTAACTAATAATATAAGATTAATGTTTAATTGTGTAATCAAAATATTTTTAAAATTATAATTAACACTATTATACTTACATTTATTGGAGATGTATCAATAGTGGTACACCCTAAGTTTGTGGGTTGACACTACCACCTAAAATAAATTTATTTGAAACTTTTTAAAAAAAAATGACTTTTAGTTTTTCATTGGCATGTTGAAATGGAGGGAAATTCACAATTTGAATGTCTTTAAAAATAATAAGTTTTAAATGCATTAAAAAAATGTTGTCCAATACTTGAACATGACGTAAATATGGTGTACATTGGTACACTAATATTTTTGAATATTACATATTATTATGTGATTGGTTAATAAGAGGTAAATTTTGGAAAACTATTAAATATTAATAAAGGGAAGAAATGCTAGTACTAAAACACCCTAATTTTGGGGGTTTATATTGCCACCTAGATGCTACATATGAATGTTAAGATTAATTCATTTGAAATTTTGGCATTTTTTAATCTATATATTTTATTTTTCAATTTAAATTGAGGTAAAATCACATAAAAAATTAAATTTAATTAATAAGTTTTAAATGCATTAAAAAAAGGGTTTTTAAATACTTGAACATGGTGTAAATATTTTGTATATTGGTGCAACAAGTGTTAAGAATCTGACAAGTCATGATGTGATTGGTTATTATGAGGTAAAGTTTTGAAAACTAGTAGATGGTACTATCAAAACTATCAAGAAATACCATTTCAATAATAAATCATTATGTGTTGAAACCTCAATTCAACTATTGTTACATGTTCATCAATTGGAACTTATCCCCTAACAACTTGGGTGGTATTGTGACAACTATGAGGAGTTATGTGATCATATCATATTTCAGATATTGGAGCACGTTCAACTATTTGTTCATTCCTTATATATATATATATATATATATGAATTAAAAAAGATAAAATTAAATTCAGATGTAGTTGAAATCTAACTTCGCACTAGTTGGAATCCAATAATAACAATATTGGAATCTAATATCACTCTAATTAAAACCAAGAATAATAATATTTGAATCTAATATCACACTAGTTAAAAACTAAATGATATCAATATTTAAATCTAATTGCAACACTTAGAATACCAAAAAGTTGAGCTTCATAGGCGTATATCCACATTTAACAAAATGTTGGATTTACACTCATTTTCTTATTATCTGGTCATGTTCTACCCTCCTCTCATGCTTGTTTCTTTCATTTCTGCCTCTTATGCTGAGTTTTAGGCTTTATCTCAACAAACTCAATCTTGATCGAGTTAGGTCTATTTTTCCCTTATGTTTATAGTTGTATTGGTCATGGCTACTACAATTATTTTTCCTTCTTGTTTCATTTTCCAACTATATCAGCCCTACTTGATATAGTTGTGTGCCTTTCTATACTAATTCGTCATAGCCAACATAATATTATTTTATGTACATATCTTTATACTATATCAATAGAGATTGTGTCCATAGACATATTACATAGGTTAATTTTAGGATTTTGATCCATATATATAGGGATCTAAGATTTCATTTTTATTAAGAACAAAACAATAATTTGCTCTACTTGTAATGAAAACTTTCCTTGAGTATAAGAAGACTAATTAAATTATAAGAGATTATTATTCTGGAAGCTATGTTTATACAAGATCTTTGGATTTCTTGAGAAGAAATTTGAACCAGAGAGATACACCTAGTATTTGGAGTTCAAAACTAAGGATACTTAGGTCATCATCCTTAACTTTTGATCCTCTACCTATAATATCTCTCATAAAGTGCCACTTGAGCCAAAGGAGAGATTAATGCATTAAAAATTCAACCCAAGTAAGTATCCTTATCTCTAAACTCTTTTTTTTTGTAAATGCATATACTATAGTATGTTTTTAACTTATACTTTATGTGTATCTTAACTTACCTTTTCATTCAAGTATATCCCGAGTTAGATGCCTCTTATTTATGACTTTTAGTTTAGATACCTATTAGTTACCACCAATGACATTTTATATCTTTAGTTTACTTATTTTACATATTGTATCTTGATTTTCAATTATTTGCATATGCTTCCTAATTATATCCTTGATCCTCATTTACAAATAACTCTTTGCTATAATGTATGCCTTATGTTTTGACATGATTAATTATGTATGTTTGATCTATTATGGTCTTATCCATTTTCCTATATTAAAGGATATTTATATTTGTTGAATATCCCACCAAGATCAAATATGGAATACTGAATGCATTATAGCTCAAACAAAATAACAATGATGGATGAATAAGCAGTTGTGAGAGAGAAATCAAGAGTGAAAACCTTCCAAATACTCTATGAATAACTAAAGAGCATAGATGTACAAATAGGTGAGTATATGTGTAACTCACCATATAATAATGGTCAAAGTCCTAGAATAGGAAAGTAAATCCATACCCAGAATAACTGGTAAAAGGAGTTACATTCACTAGCTAAATAGGGCTACCAAATAACTCCTTTTGATGTGCACACCTAAGCAAACTAACTCAAGTGCAATAAAACCCTAAATAAATAAAAAATAAATTCCTACACTAACATGTCAGGATCTAACAGCTCCTAAGAGCACAATTGATTACCTTTGTATATGCAACTAAACACGGAATTAAACCAGAATGAACAAGTAACTAGAAATCAAAAATAACACAAAATATGAGAGACAATACACAATTGTATTTATACTCATCCGAAAGGAAATACAATGAAGAAGTGCCACACTCTTCTTCCACCTCTTAGGCTTCCCACACCTTGGGTGTACAATACTTTACAGTTCACTCTCTCAATTATGGTCACAACAAACAACTCAAACACAGAGTTGTTGTTCACCTTCACCAGTCAGTAACAATACTGCCAGTCCACCAAGTACTCAAATTACTCCAATTAGATCTCCTTTGCACAACCTACAAATCAACTGATGTTACTTACCATGTAGATCTTACCTAATCTTGCAACAACTTGTAGATCAACTGATCTTACAATTGGAAGGATCTCTTCTTTGTCCTTAATTACAATACATGCCCATGGGTCTATTAAATAGATCCCATACAAACAATAATTAGACTTATAATTACAATAATTAGACACGCAGCTCTAAGACTAAAATTAGTCTTTACATGCAAACAACTGGTTCGTTAAACAAACTGTTCGTGAAACTAACAGTTTTGGAACCACACAAGCGACTGATGTCGGTCATTATCTTTCTGGAGATGACCAACGTTGGCCAATCCATGACTGATGTTGGTAGCTTCCTATCCACCCCTGACTGATGTCAGTTAGCTTGACTGACACCAGTGACTGTGACACTCAGCAACCTCCTCCATGTTTGCATATAGTGAAGCTTTTAGCTCCATAACCTAACAATCTCCCACTTGGAGGATAAAAACTGCACCTATACCTGTACCTGTACATTATCTAATTTGTTTCTTGGCTTGTATCCCTCTTCAAGTTCAATCTTGAAGACCAACAGAAGTTTGAATGAAGATTTAACTTCTCCTTTGTTCTCGGCCTTGTTAACATACCTGCAGGGTTCTCATCCTTGCTAGTCACCGTGACTGCAACAACCTTTTACAACTTTGAAATCTAGCTAATTGCCATACCACCAACAGTGAAGACATGTCCTATGGTGCTTCTCCTATCATCTAAGTCACCTGCCATATCCAAATCTACATACCCATGTAGAGAAGTGCTTAACCCTGCATAGCATACATACCTGCTGCTGGTCCCTCTCAGATACCTGAGAATCCACTGAACTACTTTCCAGTGCTTCTTCCCTAGATTGGCTACAAACTTGCTGACAACTCCCATTACTTGGGCAATCTTAGGTCTAGTACACGTGTACTCAACCTCATCATGTGATTTGGGACACTATTCTATGAACTGTCCATCCATAGGTGTGCTAACCGGTTCTGTATCCTGCATCTTGAACCTCACCACTACCTTATTCACACAATCATCTGAAGACAAAATCAATTTGTGATCTTCCCTATCTCTAGGAATACTCATGCCAAAGAATCTTGCTGCTCCCAAATTCTTCATGGCACACCTCTGAACTAACTTTACCTTTAGCTCAGCAACTCCCTGCATGTGTGACCCTGCAACAAGCATACACACCACATACAATAACAAGATAATGTAGCTAATATTATCTAACCTGGTAAAGGAAACACAATGCTTAAACCTCCATTTTCCTACAGCTTGCTCAAGACCATATACCCTGGCCTTCCATCTCACGTGTCCATTCTCTCTCTTCTTTAGCTTGGGAATTCATTCATCTTTCAGTGCTTTCTTTCCGGCTGGCAACTCTACCAAATCTCCCATTTGGTTCTCTTCCAAGGAATCAACTTCCTCATTCATGCCATGCTCCCACTGTTTCCTAGATTCTACCTTCTCTTCTTCTTTAAAACTTCTTGGTTTTTGACAATCAGTGAGCAACAAGTAGTCTAAAGAAGGGGAATAATGAATTTAGGGCTTACTTACCCTTTTAGTCCTCCTCATGGGCATTTGAGACTCCTTAATAGCTTGTTGTCTACCCAAAATCCATTTTTTGGTCGACCCTGGTCTGCACCCGATCGATGTCGAATCCTCCTAATCACCGACGTTAGTTCCCTGACTGACGTCAATGTCCTAGTTACTGACATCAATTCCCTAACTGATGTTGATCTCCACCTACCTAACACCATTAACTCTAGTCTGCACATGACCGACATTGGTACCTACCTATTTGACATCGATTCCACCTTATCAACGTCAATAACTGTGTTTTACTGTGAGTGATGACTTTTTACCTGCGATCTTACATTAAATCAAAACCTTGTCCAAACTACCTTGCTCAGAATTATTCAGCCCCTTGAGCTGATCTCTATCTGTCATCTTCTCCTTAAACACCAAGGCTTTCATGTTCTTGTCAAAAACATCAAATTTCCTTTTTGTGTAATAGACCCGATCCTTTCTTGTAGCATCAGTAACAAGAAACCTCACTTTCTTCTATTGCTTACAGAAATCTCTATCTATGCTTTCTAGATCTGAACTCTTACCCTTTGACTCAAGAACATGCACCCCCTTCTTATTCATGTGACCAAGCCTATGGAGCCACATCTTCAAATCTACATCTGAAGTAGATAAACTAGAAGGAGAATTAGTAATACAAGTAGATAGATAAAGAGTACCTACTTTATTACCTCTTGCTAAAACAAGTGCACCCTTGGAAACTTTCCAAGAGTCCACTGTGAGAGTTACTGTGCATCCCTCATCACCCAACTTTCCTACAAAAATCAAGTTCTGCTTCAGAACTAGGACATGCATGACATCCTTCAACACCCATGTGTTGCTCGTCTGCAATTTCAGCTTCACTTTCCCTTTGCCAACCATTTGACAAGGCTTACCATCCCCTAAACAAACTTTTCCAAAGTCTCCTTGGACATAATCATGAAAAAATTCCCTATTTGGGGATGCATGGAAAGAGGCACCAAAATCTAAAACCCAAGATTCTACTTTATCCAAGGAACATACAAGAGCATCATGTACAACAATACCTGCATCACCTGCTTCTTCATTTCCTTCATGTTGATCTTCTTTCACCCAGCAATCTTTCTTTATGTGCCCTTGCTTGCCACAATTCTAGCAGATTACACTGCCATTTCTAGATTTGGATCTCCTGCCTTTCTTTGACTTCCCTTGCTTACTCTTCTCTCTTTGCCTTCCCCTAATTTCAACACTTAAAGCATTCCCTGATGATTCACCTATGCTTTTCCTGCGAATTTCTTCATTCAAGATTACACTAACAACATCATCAACTTTTAAGATATTTGAATTAGATGCAGTATTACTTACTGCCATTACCAAACTATCCCAACTTTCAGGTAAAGAGTATAAGATTAAGAGTGCCTTAATTTCATCATCAAAAACAATATTGACTGAATTTAACTGGTTTACCAAACCATGGAAATCACTAAGATGACTATGTATAGATCCACCTTCCTGCATTTGCAAATTAAATAATTGTTTCATAAGAAATACCTTATTTGAAGCTAAGGGTTTTTCATATAAATTTGCCAAAGATTCCATCAACTCAACCGTTGACTTTGCCTGTGATAAGTTGGAAATCACAGACGATGCAAGGCTCAACCTTATAGATCCCAGAGCCTTTCGATCAAGAACATTCCATTCTTCATCTTTCATATCTGTGGGCTTGCATGCAACCCCACCCAACGGTAAGTATAGATCTTTCTGATACAGATAATCTTCTATCTACATCCTCCATAATTGATAATTCTTGCCATTGAATTTCTCCGTTTTTAGCTTACTTTCTTCTGCCATTGCTATACTCCCACTCAAATAGAAACCTCTGTCAGTGACATGTAATCAACAAACACTTAACACACTCTGAAACCAAGGTGTTAGTGAACCCAACCAAAGCTCTGATGCCACTTGTCAGGATCTAACAGCTCCTAAGAGCATAATTGATTACCTTTGTATATGCAACTAAACATGGAATTAAACCAGAATGAACAAGTAACTAAAAATCAAAAATAACACAAAATATGAGAGATAATACACAATTGTATTAATACTCATCCAAAAGGAAATACAATGAAGAAGTGTCACACTCTTCTTCCACCTCTTAGGCTTCCCACACCTTGGGTGTACAATAATTCTCCTTTAGATTTCACTCTCTCAATTATGGTCACAACAAACAACTCAAACATAGAGTTGTTATTCACCTCCACCAGTCAGTAACAATACTACCAGTCCACCAAGTACTCTAAGTACTCTAAGTAGATCTCCTTTGCACAACCTACAAATCAACTGATCTTACTTACCATGTAGATCTTACCTGATCTTGCAACAACTTGCAGATCAACTGATCTTACAATTGGAAGGATCTCTTCCTTATCCTTAATTACAATTCATGCCCATGGGTCTATTAAATAGATCCCATACAAACAATAACTAGACTTCTAATTATAATAATTAGACACGCAGCTCCAAGACTAAAATTAGTCTTTACATGCAAACAACTAGTTTGTTAAACAAATTGTTCATGAAACTAACAGTTTTGGAACCGCACAGGTGATCGACGTCGGTCGCTGTCTGGCTGGAGATGACTGACATCGGCCGATCCATGACCGATATTGGTAGCTTCCTATCCACCCCTGACCGACATCGATTGGCCTGACCGATGTCGGTGACTGTGACACTCAGCAACCTCCTCCATGTTTGCATACAGTGAAGCTTTTAGCTCCACAACCTAACATAACATGCCCACTTAAGCATAGCTTAGGTCGGTAGAGGAAATAGGTCTTGGTAATAAGGCCTAATGAGGTACCCATGAACAAAGTAACCCTCATAAAGTGGAGAAAAGGAGAAAACCTATAAGAAAAAACTTGCCCCCCGAAAAAAAATAGATTAAGAATAATTGAGGGCTAAAAATATCCATATAAGATGATGTTGAGGTTGTTTGTACTCCAAGTATAGCTCACAAGATGACCAATGTCAATAACAATATCCTCTACCTAAAGACTGTAAAAGTTCCATCCATATTGAATAATGTTTCTTCATTTCACCAAAGAAATAACACAAGTTACATATTAAAATTATACCCATTCCACAAATCATGATGAAGATAGTAGTATAAAGATATCTAAAAGAGGTCCAAAAATAAGGCACGGCATAGGTCTAGCAAGATTGTGCATAAGAACTGGATGTAATGCCATTGAAGTGAACCTATAAAAATAAGGACATAGAACATTCACTAGAAGAATGTCCATGTGAAGAGGAGAGCTCAGCTCAAAAACCATTGAAACTAAATAAGATATTATAGATGAACCACATATATCTGCAATGTGAATATCTATAGGAAATTATGAGTTATTGAAGCTCTGAATGGGTGTACTCACACTAAAAATAGTAGACTCCTTTGAAGTACAAGACTATGAAGGCTCTAAAAGAGCAACATCATGAATAGGTATTGAAGTAGAATCTATAATGGGACAACTGAGGTCAGGTAAAATGTCATCTTATAATGTAGGCTCGATAGAAGGAAGATCATATTCCACCATGAATGTCTCATCACAATAAATATGAAAGGGAGGAGGGACTATAATAGTCTCTAAAGAGATAAAAAGAAGAAGAGGAGGAGTGATATCAATCTCAGTAGGACCTCCAAAAAGAGACTAAAGAATTCTCTAAATAGTGTAGGAACATAATATATGTTCCACATGGCAATGAAGATCCATGGAATCATGTAACAATAAGTTACTAAGAAACTTGTCACAAGAATTAGCCCACTTATTGAATTGAATCGGATCAATGGGAGCATGAATCTATCCATATAGGAAAGGAATATGATTCTTGATTATGATAAAGTATTCCATGTAAGCACACCAAGAATCATAGTTGGAATTTCTAATAAGAACCACTGGTGTAGAATCAACTCTCCCCATCAATTGGTATCTCTCAACTAGAGTCGACAAGACTGAGATAAAACACCAAAGAACTGTAATGAGAAAAACACTACACAAGTGAAAATGCACAATCAATGAATGGATGTTATGATCTACTAATAATGTGTCCAATAATGTGAGAATAATAACTATAAATGACACCAAAGTGACACACAAGTCATGGAAACTAAGTGTGCACATAAGAGAGAAATTAGGGCCCATAATAACCCCTCAAAGACAATCAGTAATGACCTCTCATGTTTTTTAAATTAACACAATGCAGTTAAATGTATGGACATCAAACTCAATCAATAATGTGTCCAAATAGGTACAATAAAATAGTGCAAAGTAAAAAATCAAACTGGTAAATATGAGGGCATCAGACTCTAATGATAATGCATCCATTTACAAATCTCAACAAGACATAAAATGTTGTTTTAATGGGATCTAATTGCATGTCAAATCGAACCTCACCCTTTAGTGGAATAAAGTGCACTAAAATTACTAAATAGGGGGCCACAATGTGGGGGTTTGGGGTAGCATCCCCAATAGGGTCAAAGGGTAGATCCCCTTATGGCCAGGTACATTTCCTATCATGGTACATGGCAGGGTCAAGGGTCAATGCCCCTGACATCACATGCAATTTAGAGCTTGTGTTGTCCTTGGAATTGCCCAAAATTCACTAATTTTATCAAATCAATGGGTCCCCATAATAGACATCAGTTACCACCAAAAATGCATCCAGGAGGAGAGAACAAGTGTATAATAGTGAGTAAACAATAAAAGAAGGAGAATATAGTAGTTTGCTTGTGAGGGGTTTTGGTCACCTTCCAAACTGAACCTCACCCTCCATTTTTGACAAGTGGAAAAAAAGAAGTATATGACTTGGAAAATAGCTTTACAATCTCTTTTTAACAAAACCCCCCAAATATCTCTCAAGATATTATTTTTACAAAAATAATTTTAAAAAAAATTGTTTTTTTTCAAAACAATGTCCACTATTAATAATGACCTCATGTAAAGGTGAGAATCATAAAATACCCCACTCATAATAAATTTAATCCCTCATTTACCCCATCATTATAAAATATTGGTTTTGTATAAAAAACAATCAAAAACTCTTCCACTAGTTTAAAAACATCCCCATCATTAAAGGTAAATCCCACTTAACTTCCCTCCAATACAATAAAAAAAGCTTGTGTCAAAAGCATTATGCAATAATATCTTCAAATAAATATTAACTATTTACCAAAGTAACAACTTTTACACTTATTTATTAAAAGGCACATCATGGCTTTTTACCAAAACCATTTTTATGTGCAGCAATGGGTTTTACCTAAAATAACAACATGCAACTAGTGGTTTTGGTGATGCATAAGGGTCATAGACCAACATGCAAATGAGGAAGACTAGTTTTGAAAAATAACTAATTAGGCTTAAATTAAATGGTGAGTTTGGCATGAAGTATCTTCTACCAAAATGTTTGCATAACCAGATCATTAATGTCAAGTAGGAGAGGCTAAGAGTGGGCATCAAGCTAGTGAATAGCATCCTAAGAAGTAGATAGTCAACTTCTATAAAGGATGGTTTGATATTTAACCAACGATATCTAGTTTAAAACCAATGTGTAAATGGTAAAAGATAAAGATGAGTGGTTTCTAAAACTAGAAAGGAGAGTAAATGATGAGCAGGAGAGGTTTGACAGTTGAAATGGTAGGGCTAGTATGCTGAGTGACATCGACCAGGTAGTATCTAATAAATGATCTAAAGAATAGGATTTGAAGACCTTCAAAGCTCCATACCCCACTACCTAGATGGGTTGTAAATAAGATGGTGAGCTAGTGTAAGAGGTTTTGACTAGTGACAAGACTTGGATGATGTCCAACAAGATCATGTAGCTCAGATCTTGATCTGGTCTCCTTAATGCAAAATAAATGTAGGTTCTTAAACCTCTAATGGTAATAATGTGAATAAATAATCAGTTATGTGTATTAGTTTTGGATCTGCAATAATGTTATATAGCCAATGCAGATTTTAATACAAATAATGCTAAATTTCAGTAGATAAAACTTATCAAAATGGATGTAGAAGAACAAAACCAATTTTATTTCAATAAGCTCAAAATTTCATACAACTCAAATAACACACAAAACCAGACATGTAGTTTATCAAACCTGACACTCTGATACCATGTCAAAGATCTCACCAAGATCAAATATGGAATACCTAATGCATTGTATCTTGAATAAAGTAATAATGGTGAATGAAGAAGCAATTGTGAGATATAAATCAAGAGTGAAAACTATGAAAATCCTCCATGAATAGTTGAATAACATAGATATACAAATAGGCAAGTAGATTTGTAACTCCCCCTAAAATAATGGTCAAAGTCCTAGAATAGGAAAGTAACTCCATAACTAAAATAATTGGTAAAAGGAGTTACTTCCACTATCTAAATAGGGCTACCAAACTCCCTATGACATGTACACCTAAACAAGCTAACTCAATTATAATAAAAAACTAAATAAATAAATAAATAGAAAATAAAGTACTACACTAACAATATTGTTGTTTATATTCACCCTAAATAAAATCTAGTGAAATCAATGTGAATCTTACCCCACTATTGTGTTGGGTCATATTCACATTTATATTTCCTAGCTTCTTAGTGTTATTTATTTTTCAAGCATCCTTTGCTTACCAAATTTACTTTTCTCTTCATATCAGCTTCACCATCATTGTATTCTAGTAAACTTGATGTAAAACTTACCCACAATTTTTTGGGGTCATTTTACCATTACTATTTCCTAATTTCATAGCATTTCTTTGTCAAAATAAGCCAATAGGTGATCTTATGGTAGAGTGAGCACACAAGTATTCTGAAACAATGATGACCTTGTCTCTATTCAAAAACATACAAGAAGATGTGCAATAATTACCTTCTGTATTAAATGCCTTGCTTACCAATTATATGCTCTGCACTATTTTAGTTTCCTTTGGTTAATTATAATAGAATGGTGAAGAGGAATATAAAGGAGTAGGGGGAGTTAACTCACTGGATAACTCATGGTGGAACAAAGTGTAACTCACTATGGAACTCATAAGAGAACTCATAGTGGTACTTAGTAGAACTCCAAATGGAACTCTAGGTGGAAATCACCCTCTCACCCACTTAACCTCTTATCACACCTAAGTAAGCTAAAGCTACAAGTGTAAGAATTATCCATTTAATAATTAAATGGAATAATTAATATCCTACACCAACAACCCCCCTTAAGCATAGCTTAGGTGGGCAGAAAAGAAAAGATGGGTCCCCCAAAAGAGAGACAAAAAGGAGAAAACCAAGTGAGAAAAAACTCTCCCCCAAAAGAGAGACAAAGAAAAGAAGGGACTAGAAAGCCCACTCCAACACCCCCCCCTTAAGCATAGCTTAGGTGGGTTGTAAAATTGGGTCCTAGCAATAAGGCCTGATGAGGTACCCAAGTACATAATGATAATCCCAATATCCTACAAAATATGAAGGATGTGTGCCTCCAAAAAGAAGAGAGAATGTATGCACATAATGTCATATAATGAATGTTGTAGTAGGTCCCTCTGCAACAAATGTTATCTCTTCCTTTCAAAAAAAACAAACCATGCGCTGTCAAACTATTAAATTTCCACTCAAGTGGAATGCATGTAGGAATCATGATGTGAAAATTGGAGTATGATTCACCAACTAAAGAAAGAATGTCCATAGTAAGAGATGAGTCTTCGATGCTCACAATAGGTGTACTCATACTGAAACCAATAAATTCCTCAAAAATGCAAGTCTGTGAAGGCTTTAAAAGAGCAATAATATACACAAGAATGAAAGTAGAATCTGCAATAAGATAACTAAGGTCTGGCATAATCTCATCTTGTAGTGGGGGCTCGACACAAGGAAGAGCACTATCCACCATGGATATATCATCACAAGAAATAAAAGCATGAGGAGAGAGTACAATAGTCTTTGAAGAGATGATAAGAAGTAGAGGAAGAGGTGTGACAGAAATCTAAATAAGATCACCAAAAAGACTCTATAGTATGCTCCAATTAGTGCACAGACACTCTGTATATTCCACATGGCAATGAAGATCCATGGAAATATGAAGTAATAGAGTGGAAAAAACCTTATTACAAGTATTATCCCACTTATCAAACTAGACAAAATTAGTGGGTGCAAGAATCTATCCATATAAAAATGGAATACAATTCTTGTGTGTGAGCAAGTATTCCATATAAGCACACCATGAAGCATAATTATCTTTCCCAATAAGGATCATTAGAGATGAAACAACTCTCCTCATCTAGATTCTCTCAAATGGGGTTGACATGACTGAGAGAAGACACCAGCAAAGTGCATAATTGCATAATATACTCTATAATAAACCCCTAAATCATGCTCATGAAAGGGACATCAGACATAGTCAAGAATGCATCCAAGTGAGCAATCAGTGATCGAGTGGGTAAACAATGGTGCATGTTCTAGATATGGACTTCAGATTAGGCCAAAAATGAGTCCATACAGATGAGAGCAATCAGTACACAGAGTATGTTGCAAAAAGTAGTAGGGCCCATAAAACCCTTGAATATGGCACTTTTTAACTTTAGTGCATTTTACAAAATAAACTAGACCAATGGAAAGATAACAAAAAACATGCACTTTTGGAAAATATGGCACTCAATTCTGAGTTACCAATCAAAGTTTATTGCAAAAATACTTTTTCCATCATTAATGGTCCATTTAATTAAATTGCACTTAAATTTTAAATATTCCTTAGGGTTAAACACAAAACATGTTATGTAACCACCTATTGGAATTAGCACAAAATTGTGGACCTCCTCATGTCAACAAAAGTCAAAAAATACCTACCTAGTCACCTTTACATGGACTTTTCTAAAAAAACCTCTTATAAGTGGTTTTTAATTAAAAAATTATGCAAATATATTTTAAAAATAAATAAAACATGCTTTAATTATTTAATTCTTTTTAGGTAGTAATTAGCATTGACTTTTAGCAAAGGGAAAGAAAGGTCACAATGCTCAATTTGAGTTATATGATACCATTATGCATGCAGAAGGAATAGAATGCCTTTAGACAAGTAGTTATTTACTACATGTGGAGAGATCAATCAGTTGACTGCTCATAAAAATTTCTTCAAGGTTCCATGGCATGCAGAGGAAGTTGTTGGATATCTATAGGTATGTAGAGGAAATAGACCGCTATGATGATCGCCAGTGCTCACCACAGGTGTGAATCTCATGAAACTACATGGCTTTCGCATTAAGGGTTCAAAATGCATGTTGGTCTATGAGTACATGAAATGTGGCTCCTTAGATCAGTCCTTCTTTGGCTACCATGTTCTATAAAGATAGCTTTTCAAAGGATGATGTGAGAGAGCACATCTATTAAAAAAATACCCAGATGTTAAACCAAATCAACACGTTATGAGTTTCTTTTGGAAGGCACGCCAATTACCAGTGGTCTAACATGCACGATGAATTCTTGTGAGATCCCTCTACTTCTCTTTTATGCTTCAATCTTTTTCTAAAGGTTTAAGTTACATTAAAATTTTGGAATGGTGCCTTGGAAACCTTTTTCATCCTCCTTAAAGGCCTCAAGATTGATTCATGTAAAACAAATTGTTCTTAAACAATCCAAGGCAAAGAAATCAAATGCTCACTAGAAAATTTAGCGGTGACCAACTATATATTTTAGTGATACCTAAGTTGTTGTTCTAATGATGAGCTTGAAATTTATTGAAGGGAGAATGACTTTGGGTGACAAGACCAGATCGTGGCCTGAGGAGAATGTCAATAAAAGAGAGCCAAATGGAGAAAGGAGACCAGGAGGACAGTAAGCTTCATGCCAAATAGTAAGTGGAGCTTGGTAAGAGGATGGTGGTAGGTCGTATGGTGATAGATTTGAGGTGTTATTCTAGGGAAAGACTACTAAATGGGGATTAAATAGGTGGATTCATTTCATAGATATGTGCCTTGTATGGATGAGCCGCTTGATTGCAAGGTGAAGGGAGCATCTTAAACTACTCATGAGATTCAAATCAGTGGATGAAATGGCTCAAAACCACCATTTTCATTATCAAGGGCAAGTTCAAACATGACCATAGCTGATATATTCCATGTAGATAGAGTTTGAAGAGAGAAAGGTAGGTTGGCAAAGAAGCATAATGCTAAGCAAATAACAAAGATCTGCAAGTCCTCCAATCTCTATCAAATCAACCAAATCTACAACAAACCCTTCAAACTACCAATGAAAAAGGTAGGTAAATACCAATCTAAACAATATACAAATTCTTCTTAAATAATTTAAAGAATACAGAACTTAAATCAAAGAATTGAATTGATGCTCATCACCAAACCCTGATACTCTGATACCATGTCAGAATAAGCCAATAAGTGATCTTCTGGTAGAGTGAGCACACAATTATTCTATAATAATGATGACCTTATCTATATTTAGAAACATGGAAGAAGATGTGCAATAATTGCCTTCTATATTAAATGTCTTGATTACTAATTATCTGCTCTACACTACTTTGGTTTGCTCTGGTTAATTATAATAGCATGGTGAAGAGGAATATAAAGAAGGAGTAGGGGGAGTTAACTCACTATAGAACTCATGGTGGAACTGAGTGTAACTCACTATGGAACTCATAGGAGAACTCACAGTGGTACTTAGTAGAACTCTAAATAGAACTCTAGGTGGAACTCACCCTCTCACCCACTTAACCTCTTATCACACCTAAGTAAGGTAAAACTATAAGTTTAGGAATTATCCATTTAATAATTAAATGGAATAATTAATATCCTACACCAACATTATTTTATTACAAAATTTCCTTCAATATTCACATCAGATTCACTGTAAGTACATCCTAGTGAACCCAACATGAAGCTTCCCCACCACTATGTTGGGTTATTTTCATGTTTTTCTTATTTATATCTTGTTAGCTCTCCCAACTTATCAAACATTCCTTGTTTTCTAAATTTATTTTGATTTAACATCCCTAAAAGGTTATATTTCCTTTCCTATAATGGAATTCATTCATAACCAAATAAAATACAACCAAGACTTTGGTGGTTTCTAAGGATATCAATATAAAAATACTAATGCTATCTCCATGACTGACACTAGTAATAATTTTAAAAATCCTTCAACACTATTTTCATAATTCTCAATAACATCCTTATAATAATTACAATATGGATATGACCAAAAACAAGTGTGCTCTTCCTAACCCTAATGTTAACACAAGATCTAGGGCTATAAAAAACTTGTCAACAAATTTTTTAATGAGGGTGAAGCCAAATATTATCCCAAGTACACCCATGAGATGAATTTCTACCTTTAATAACATCTTAAACACATATGAAAATCCCTTGAATTAATTCATTCCCTCATGATGGATCCTTTCTTTGAAACCTCACTAAACATATTTTTCCTATAGTACTTTGGCCAAGTCATTATGCAATCTCCTTCAATCCTTCATCTTATACTATACCTACCATAATAATGAGTATAGTCAGCCCTAATTTGTATTCCCCAACTCAAATTTACAATGTTAAAACTAATGTTCTCCATACATATAGTTCTACCCAAGATTCTCTCTTTAGTTAACGTTTGATTCAAGCATCTCATGCTAATCAAAATTCAGTTGATACTTCTCAAATAATGATGCAAGTTTAGAACCAAATGGATCATATGAAATTGAATCGTTCAAATAAATTCATGGAAACTCAATATCAGCTTTTGTAAATGAATTAAAAACATTCTAAAATCTAGTGGGAATGCCTAATAAATGTGTTTCCCCACCCCGTTAAGGATTGTCTTGGGAATATTATCCCTCAATCTCCACTTCACAATAAAGTCATTAGGCACCTCCAAAATGAACCTTTATCACTTCATATTGCAACCATGGATATTGGTGGAATCAATGCCACCATCTATTTTGGTAGATTTATCTATCATACTTTGCACTTTAAAGCCTTTGGGAATCTCTATGAGGAGTGGTGCAAAATTAACACCTTCATAGCTACCAAATGACTTATTAAAACTCTAACAAGTGATTTTTTATAATGGTACAATCATCTCAAATCTAGCTCTATCACCAACTTATAATGCTTGTTATGTGTATTTTTCTGAGAATTCAAATATCATAACTTACTTGAAAGAAACCTAGGTAACTTTATCAATTGCAAGAAAGTGGATAATTATCCTCCACATGACTTCATTAAATGTTGGATATCCTTAGCTAAAAAATTTGAACATAACATTTATGAAGATAACCTCTTTAAAAAAATTACAACTACTATAACTTAAAAATTCCTATATGTAGTTAGGTCCTTCTCCCATAAATCATTGGAGAAAATCTTTGATCAAGCTAAAATACAACAACACCTCATGAGATAATTTGAGGAACCTCAACCTAATTAAAACACTAGAATGCACATGGGACCTAAGAAGAAGCACTTAATTTATGATGGTTTGAGTGAGAATTATGATCGTAGCCATTATTATAAGAATATTATTTACACCATCATGTCTGGTGATTCACAATATGCAGCCCTTTCCCAACCTATCACAGGAATCCCTTTTCAACCACCCCCTCCTAATAACCAAGTTAATAAAATTGATATTCATTAACCTCTTAGCATTGATGAACTTATGACATATGTTTATAGTCTCCAACCTAAATGATATGATGATCTGAGTCCCAAACCTCAATGGTATGGTAACTAAAAGATTTGTTTATTTCATGCCAATTGGGGTCATTTTCATGATAATTGTCATTCTTTTCACCTTAAAATATGACAATCTCCTTGGTCATAAATTTGACCATAATGCTATGACATGAGAGAATTATAAAACCTTTAAGAAATTTTCTAAATTCCATGAGGGTAAGCTCAACCAATATCCTTCTAGATTATTCGTAAAGAAATACCAATTAGCCTCAAAACATTAATAACTCTTCACAATGGTAAAATCATCCTCATTTATCTCTAGACGTTAATATCATATAAAATTTAGTTAACCCTAATGCTTCAACACATCCATAAAGATTAATTAATATGAATGGCATGAAGCACTCTATCATCCACATTGATTCTTACCAAAACACTCAAACTCAATGTATAATACATCCTAAAGCCCACAAAATTGTTGAAACTTATCTTATAAGTCAACTTTTAGTCTTTTTGTTCCAAACTTTTAGAATTTGAAAAATAAAATAAAACTGATGAAACTAGCCATACCGATGTAGTTTTAAATTTATATGGTAATTCAATTGTATCTCCAGTTGATACCATATTTTGTTTATACCACTATATTACCTATGCCAATATAATCATTTGATTTTGTATTGATGTAGTCTTATGTGTTTTTGCCGATAAATTTTTATATATTTTTGCTGATATAGTATCCTATTTTCATAACTATATCAAAAATCAATAAAATCTCTTAATATATAAATTGTATGCCTATGCCAATATAGTCAACTGTAATTGGACCTACTATATTTCCATGGCCATTATCATCAAAACATGTAGAAAAATTAGCTGATTTTAGGTCCATAAATTTATATAGGTAAACTTGATTCTATTCACACACATTTCTTGGTTACATTCAACTTATTCCTACCCTAAACTTGAAGAATAGGATCCCGTTAAATAATTATCTAATCTTCATAGTTAGATTCCATTATTTAAGCTTATGTGTGCTTGTCCTAAATATTGAAATTGCCCAATGAAAACTCTCTTTGTTATGAATAATCTTAAACCACCATCTATGAGGAAAGAACCAACTTTTATTGGTTTTGAATGAAGTATCATGTAATAATGCAAATAGCTTTCTATCTAAATTGATAGGACAACATACCAAGCCTTACCTTTTAAATTTCATATCCAAGTGATTATCTTAGATGAAATCCTTCTTCCAGTTTGTGAATTGGTGATGTCTAATTCAATAGAGCCCTCATAGATGAAGTTTTATGAACTTTTTTCACATCTTTATAATTAATTCAATCCCTTGGGTATTCTATAAACAACTTTAATTCCATCGATATCATGTTCCATGGTTATGATTGAAGACAAACACCACCATTGGGGTGATTTTGGCTTCCTATCATTGTACCTTGTAGTATATTTCAATCAAAATTATGTTTTATAACTTTCCTTTATCCTATAATATCTTTCTCGGTTGCCCTTAGAATCATTTCATGAGGGCCATAGCTTCATATGCATGTCAATGTGTTGAAATCATCATACCTAGGATATATATATAAATTTCAATGTCATACCAACCCTTGGAATTATGAATTTATACATCAATGTGGTGTCTTTAAAATACCTACCCTTAAACCACTTCCAAATTTTCCTTATTATGACTATCATCATTTCAACTTTCTCATTGATTCAATTATAGGTCATAGTGGTCACCCTGAGCTTATGGGAAACATCCCACCCAACCTAATTTATTCTGATGATGATGAACCTGATGAGATTAATATTAAAATAAAAAACTACGTTCTTCCTCATAAAACCATAGCTCATTTTCCACCCACTTTATGAACCCATTCTCTCAAGAGTGCAAATGATAAGATACCTCGAATAGTTCTTATTCCAAATAAATGTCCTACTATTACTCCTAGTGAAACTGTTGTTGAATCCCTCCACATGGATCACACAAATATTAATTATAAGGTTGGCTATACATTATATGATGCCTTTTTTGTCTAAAATGAATAAAATCATGCAAATTTATTACATTACAAATCATCCTTCAACTCTAGTAGTAACATGTTTACTATTTCTTGTTTGAGCATGCATGATGATGTTTATTTAGATCTTCATAATAATGTATTTGAATGTCCTAATACTGATTTAACTCTTTTTTTTTAGGTCTTATATCATGCATAATATTTTCCCTCCCTAGATGTTGCCTATAGAACCATGTCCATCAACACTGAGGCTTTCAATGGAAGAGTTAGGATATCACCATCTGACATAGTTTTAGTTATTTTTAAATACCTTGAGGAATATTATCTATAATTTTAGATAATATCAAATACATTTAGATCATAATAATTGATAAATATATGTTCCTTATGTGTATAGTCCACCATTGCATGTGTCTTCCCCACCTATGTGCTTTTGTGATTTTCATAAGACTAGTACACATTCTATGACTAATTTTCAAGACCTTCAACAATAGTTGGTTGTGTGTAGTCTCAAGGCCAAGAATCTTTCTCTCAATCTATATATGCCTCCTATAAAGACACTTCCTTCATACATTCTAAAGAATAGGGATTATTATTATCGTTGGCATGAGTCTTCTACCCATTCTATAGATAAATGTAGAGCACTTCAATAACATTTCCATTTTTTTTTAGGCCAAAATATCAATTTCCCTGGTAGCATTTAAGGACGTCTCATAGCGAGGCATAACCTTCTTATCTTAAGTCATATATGTCATTTTTGAATAAACATCCCACTTGCATCCCCAATAAAGGGGATAAATATTGCATTTAACATCACTCTCCTTCCCACTCCATAGATGAATGTAAGGCTTGTCAATAACATATATATATATTTTATAGGTAGGGCCATCATGCTCTTATGTGACCTTCACAATGTGTTTATAGGATGGAGTAATAACCTCCCCTTTAGCTATAACCACCTCTTAGCTTGGATTATCTTCTTCCCATTTTACCTTATTCACAACTAAAGGACTAGCATCCTTCTAATTATATCATGCCTATTTTCTCTATCAATGTTATTCATAAGTTTATTCTTGCATTTATTTTGGATATATTAGAAGAGATGAAGGTTAAAGTATGAAATCATATTTAGTGCAAGATTTATGATGCAGTTGATGATACATGTACTAGAATTCAAATAATTTTTTAGTAGTCATATACTGGTTATATAATTCACATTTATCATGTCTTGGATTTTATTTCATTTGATTTTTGTAGTTAAATATTTATCACTTTAATTTTCATGTGATTCACCTTCATGATTTTTAATTTCATCTTCTCTAATTTGTATCACCTTATTATCTTTACCTATTGAGTTTATTCAACCATTGACTCTTTTGGAGTGTCTGGTAACTTCCTTTTATATTCTTTCCTTCTTAGGTTTATTTAGCCATCGCCTCCTTTCTAGAATTTTTGTTAATTTATTTTTATTGTCTTCCCATATTTAGTATATATTGTCCCCTCTTAGGTTATCACCACTATCTTGCCTTATACGAGACCAATAGTAGGTTTATGTGGCTTATCTAGTGAAAATTATATCTTCTTTCATATCACCTCCCCTTGAGGTTTTATTCTATCCTTTATGCACTTTATTTGCAATTTGATTTACATTCTCATGTAATTATAAATCCATTATACCTATCTTATCTGAAGTATAAGTATCCTTTATTGTGATCAACTACTAGCATGTTTTTATTGTATCACTTAACATTTTTTGGATCTCTCACAATCCCCATCTTCTCCTTTCCTTCTTTCACTAGAGGCGCACTTGGGTCATATACAATATCACACTTTCTTAAAAAAATTAAGAGAAGTGACAAAGGTTAAGGCATGAAATCATATTTAATGCAAGATTTATGATGTGGTTGATGATACATGTAATGAGATTCAAATAAATTTATGAGTAGTCATATACCAATTATATAATTCACATTTATCATGTCTTGTGTTTTATTTCATTTGATTTTTATAGTTAGTTATTTATCTCTATAATTTTCATGTGCTTCACCTTCATTTTTTTACCCCTTTTCTTCTTTCACTTGAGGCACATTTGGGTCAAATACAATATTGCACTCTCTTATAAAAAAATAAGTCTAGAAGTATATAAGACTTTTGATCCATAGATTATATTCTTTAGTGGTTAAGTGAAATATCTCTTGTGTTAGTCATCTTTAGCATCTATTGTTGGTTTTTTTAATACATATGGAGGAAAAAAATAGAAAAATATAAAAAACATATAAGCCAAAAAAAATTAGAAGAAAAATAAAAAAATAAAATTCAAAAGGTAAAATATCCTCTGAAGGTCAAAATCACACCAAAAGACATGATCATATCCTTTGTCATGTTCTCATATCCTAATTGAATCTAAAACTCCATAATTGACATCATGATAGAGTTGAGGTCCATTGGACAGTGATAAGCCAGTAGATTTGGGTAGGAAGCTTCGTATATATCATTAGTGCCACCTAATTTCTCACACCAGTACACAATCCTCATATTGGAAGATGGATCCGTTGAGGTCCTAAGAAGCGGGGAACATGTTAGGGGATGGTATGATCCTTTTATATTTTCATGTATATTTCCTTCATGGGATAATTTTTGTACTTCATTAGTTAGACCAAGTTCATTCTTGTTTGTTCTAGATCCCTAGGCCCATTGATCTTGGATATTATTCATCTTTACAAATTAATTAGAGTGTCTTGTTTCTATTAAAGAATGTGTTTTTGCCTTGGTGGTTCCTTTTTTACCCTCTCTTTCATTCTTCCCCTTGATAGATATACTTGTTTCCAAATCTCTCCCATCTTCTGCATTTCCTATTCTTCATCTCTTTTATACATATTATCATTGTGACAAGTGTTTGTGTTCAAGGGTTCCCATTTGATCCTAATATGTTTGAATAGAAAATTCCTTCTTAAGTTATTTTGAGATACTCTCTTATTCATTTCCTTATATTTCTAGTATTACTCTTAGCTAGGTTTTTTGCCTCAATATTTTTTTCTCCTTTTTTTGAATAGTCCAAACCTAATCTCCCTTTATGGTTATCCAATCATGTTTCTATCTTTCATGATTTATTTATTTTAGTGCCATCCTTATTCCTTGGGTCATTTGGACCTAGTTCAGCCCTCCATTTATGGTTATATATCCCATTTTACCTCTTTATCCTTTCCTTAGTTATTTCCTTCATATTTACCATCCTTTCTGAGGGTTTTGTAAACTTATGTTTTAGACTCCCCTGTATATGTTTGTACTAATTTTATCTATTTTTGTCCTTGTATTTAGGGTTAAAAATGTATTTTTTGTACTTACCATAGTCAATACTAAGTTATTTTCATGAAATATTACTTTTAGAAAGGCAAGTTGAGGTATGCATGTGTTACTTTCCACATAGTTATTTCACTTATCATCATTTATTTTACAACACTTTATTTTATATTTTGTGTTGCTATGTTTATTTCCCAAAGAACCATCACATGTTACATTATTGTCACACTTAATGAGATTTATGTGGGTCATATTTATACAACTATATTTTTTAGTTCCTGAATATTTATCTTGTAGGAATATCAACACATCTTTCTCCCAAGGTGCAGGTCCTAAGGAGTGCACCGGGATGAGGGTTGGTCCATCTCATCATATTTCACAATATATTATCATTATATGATTTCAAATTATACCTATTTACATTTATTATATTTGTATCTAGTTAGTATATCCTCCTTTGGTGATCTTTTCTCTAATTTTTGCCTCTTCCACCTAGTTTCAGGATTTCTCCCAACTAACTCGATCACAATGGGGTTAGTTATATTCTAACCCCTGTGCTTGTAATTGTATCTTCCAAGTTCAATTTAGTTTATTTTCATACTTGTGTCCCTTTCCAACTATATCAACCCCACTTGATAGATTTGTGTTGTCTTCTGTACTAACTCAACATGGTCGATGAAGTACTAATTTCTATCTAGATCTTTGTGTTATATCTATCTCAATAAAATATATAGAAATGTTAGATAGGTAAATTTTATGAGATGGATCTGTATATATAGGGTTCTTGTTAGGGTGTGGAGCTAAAAGCTTCACCAAGGAGCACACAAACAGGTTCGGGTCTACACAGACGCCGGCGTCGGTCAGGAGTGACCGACGTCGGTCAGTTGCAGTTACAGAGGCGCCGACATCGGCAGTAGGGTCGGCCGGTGATGGTCACAGGTGAACAGGCAGGAACCGACGTCGGTTACCTGTGTGTCCAGAAAGCGATTTCTGAGGACAGAAGCGAGTGTTTGCATGATGAGTTTGAGTTGTAGACTCAAGCTCGCGTCTCTATTGTTAGCAATATTATTTTTAGAGCCCTTGTTGAAGAGGCTTAACTGTTTGTTGTAAGAGCATGCTCAAGCTTCCTATTTCTATATGTAGGAAAGATCTTCTTAGCTATTGTGTGTGTATGAGAGTTGAACTGTAAAAGTAGAACATTGTGAATGTTTGAAGGACAGTATTGAGTTGCATCAATCTAGGTTGTTGGATTTGAATGTACTTGAGAGAGAGCTCTTGAGGAATAGAAATCTAGTGAGAGATCTTGTGTGCATCTGAGAGAGGTGTGGAAGAACGAAGTTTCTTCAATTGTATTCCTATTGTAAAGAGTTTTAATACAAGTTTTCAGGGTGTTTTCTTGTATATCTTGTTCTGTGCTATTTATCATTTCAGTTACTTATCTATCTGATTTATTTCCACATTTATTGCTTTCACAAGTGTAATCCATTGTTGGTTGATCCCCAACAAGTGGTATCAGAGCTCAGGTTCACTAACAGGTGGTTCAGATCTGTGTAGTGTGTTTGGATTACAGGTTGCTCACAGGGGTTTCTGTAGGGATTTCTGTTTGAGTGGGAGAAGCAATGGCAGAAGAAAGTAAGTTGAGAATGGAAAAGTTTAATGGCAAGAACTATCAACACTGGAGAATGCAGATAGAGGACTATCTATATCAGAAGGATCTTTACTTACCGTTAGGTGGGATAGCAAAGAAGCCCAAGGACATGGAGGATGAAGAATGGGAAGTTCTTGACAGAAAGGCTCTGGGGTCTATAAGACTGAGTCTGGCCTCCACTGTGATATCTAATTTGTCACAGGCAAAAACTATGGTAGAGTTAATGACTACGTTAGCAAATTTGTATGAAAAACCCTCAGCTTCAAATAAGGTATATTTAATGAAGCAGTTATTTAATTTGCATATGCAAGAAGGTGGATCTGTTTCTAATCACCTGAATGATTTCCATGGTATTGTTAATCAGTTAAGTTCTGTCAATATTGTATTTGAAGATGAAATAAAAGCTCTTTTAATATTATGTTCTTTGCCTGAAAGCTGGCATGGCTTGGTAATGGCAGTTTCTAATACTGCTTCTGCTTCGAATATTTTAAAAGTAGAGGATGTGGTTAGTGTTATTTTGAATGAGGAAATTCGCAGGAAAAGCATAGAAGAGACATCTGGGAATGCTTTAAATCTCGAGAGCAGGGGAAGGCAAAAAGAAAAGAGCAAGAGGAGATCAAGATCTAAGTCAAAGGGAAAAGGCATATCCAAATCTAGAAATGGCAGAAGGCCACAATGCTGGAACTGTGGAAAGTTGGGGCACATAAGCAGAGATTACTGGTCAAAGCCTAAGGAGGAGAATCAGCACGAAGGAAAGGAAGAGACAAAGGTTGCAGGTATTGCACAGGATGCTCTTATTTTCTCTTTGCATAATAATATAGAATCTTGGGTATTAGATTCTGGTGCATCTTTCCATGCTACCCCTAACAGAGAATATTTCAGTGACTATATCCATGGAGATTTTGGAATAGTGTACTTAGGGGATGATGAGCCTTGTAAGATTATTGGCAAAGGTAAAGTGCAGCTGAAGATGCAGAATGGCAACACATGGGTGTTGAGAGATGTGATGCATGTTCCTAGTTTGAAGAGAAATTTGATCTCTGCAGGTAAGCTAGGTGATGAGGGTTGTACAGTAACTCTCACAGCAGATTCTTGGAAGGTGACCAAGGGTGCACTTGTTATGGCCAGAGGTAAGAGAGAAGGTACTCTCTATTTGTGTAATTGTGTTACTAACAAATCTCCTTTAGTTTTATCTACTTCAGATGTGGATGCTAAATTGTGGCACTCAAGGCTTGGCCACATGAGTGAGAAGGGGATGTCAATTCTTAAGTCTAAAGGTATGCTTTCAGATTTGAAAAGTATGGATCTAGAATTTTGTGAGCATTGTGTATTTGGAAAACAGAAAAGGGTTAGTTTTCTCAAGACTGGGTCTACTAAGAAAAGGCAGAAGTTGTAGCTTGTTCACACAGACGTGTGGGGACCGGCTCAGGTAGCCTCTATTGGCGGATCACGGTACTATGTTACATTCATAGATGATGCCACAAGAAAGGTATGGATCTACTGTATTAAAAACAAATCTGATGTTTTTGAGACTTTTAAGATTTGGAAAGCCATGGTTGAGAATGAAACAGGCAGAAGATTAAAGTGCTTGAGATTTGATAATGGCGGTGAGTTCTGCAGTCTTAAGTTTAACTGGTATTGTTACACTCGTGGAATCCAAAGGCAAAGGACGGTTCCAAGGACACCTCAGCAGAATGGTATTGCTGAAAGGATGAACAAAACTATCATGGAGCGTGCAAGATGCATGAGATTGCATGCAGGGTTGCCCTTAGAGTTTTGGGCAGAAGCAGTTGACACCGCAGTGTACCTGATTAACAGAGGACCCTCTACAGCTCTGGATGGTGGAATTCCAGAAGAGGCATAGACAGGTAAAAAGGTAGATCTCTCATATCTCAAAGTTTTTGGTTGTGAAGCCTTTGTGCACATAGATAAGGAAAATAGAAAGAAGCTTGATGCTAAGTCTATGAGGTGCACGTTTATAGGCTATGGCTCAGATGATTTTGGTTTCAGATTTTGGAATCTAGGAACTAACAAGGTAATTAGGAGCCGTGATGTTGTTTTCAATGAAAGAGTGATGTACAGTGATCAGATAAGGAAGCTGGATCAATCTGGGTAGAGCAATGGTGAATTGGACGAAGTTATGGTCCAAAATGAGCTCGCGGGAAAAATAAATAATCACTTGCAGGAAAACACAGAGACCGACGTCGGCAGGTTAGGGATCGGCGTCGGTAGTACAGAAACCGATGTCGGTCATACAGAGACCGACGTCGGCAGACCAGGCACCAGCGTCGGCCAGGAAGAACCGGCGTCGGCCATTAACAGGTCTACAAGTGGCCGAGGTCGGTCACTGTCAAAAAATTTGGGTGGACAGCGTGTTGAGAACGAGTCCAAGACACCCATCAGGAGGTCTGAAAGGGTAAGTAAGCCTCCAATTAGATATTCTCCTTCCTTATATTATTTATTGCTAACCGATGGTGGAGAACCAGAGAGTTTTGAAGAAGCATTACAGGTGGAGTCCAGGAGTAAGTGGGAGCGTGGCATGGTTGAGGAGATGGAGTCCTTAAGAGAGAACCAAACATGGGATTTGGTTGAATTGCCAGCTGGTAAGAGAACACTGAAGAACAGGTGGACCTACAGGCTAAAGGAAGGTGAGGATGGTCAGATGAGATATAAGGCCAGATTGGTTGTAAAAGGATTTGCACAAAAGCCAGGTATTGACTTTGGTGAGATTTTTTCTCCTGTTGTTAAGATGACTTCTATAAGGGTTGTATTGTCTTTGGTTGCTTTTGAGGATTTGCATCTTGAGCAGCTAGATGTTAAGACAGTGTTTCTTCATGGAGATTTGGATGAGGAAATATACATGGAACAGCCAGAAGGATTTGAGGTCAAGGGTAAGGAGAAGTTTGTGTGCAGGTTAAAGAAAAGCTTGTATGGCCTCAAGCAAGCTCCTAGGCAATGGTATTTGAAATTTGACAGGTTTATGATTGAGCATGGCTACAGTAGGTGTCAATCCGACCATTGTGTATATTTTAAGATATTTGATAACGGTAGATATATTATTCTATTGTTGTATGTAGATGATATGCTGGTTGCAAGATCTCACATGCAGGATATCTCAGAGCTTAAGGTAAAATTAGCTCAAACGTTTGCTATGAAGGATTTGGGAACAGCTAAGAAAATCCTTGGGATGAGCATTAAGAGTGACAGAGAAAATCACAGGTTGATATTGTCTCAAGAAGATTATGTGGACAAGGTGTTGAAACGGTTCAATATGCAGGATGCTAAACCGGTAAGCACACCTTTGGCTGGACATTTCAAGTTAAGTAAAGAACAATGTCCCAATTCACATGATGAGGTAGAGTACATGAGTAAGGTTCCATATTCTTCCACAGTAGGAAGTTTGATGTATGCAATGGTGTGTACTAGACCGGATATTGCCCAAGCAGTGGGAGTAGTAAGTAAGTATATGGCTAATCCAGGAAAGGAACATTGGAAAGCAGTTCAATGGATCCTTAGATATCTGAGAGGAACCAGCAGTAGACACTTGTGCTATGGAGGTTCAGATACTTCTCTACATGGTTATGTAGATTCAGATATGGCAGGTGATTTGGATGGCAGGAGGAGCACCACAGGTTATGTTTTTACTGTAGGTGGAACAGCGGTTAGTTGGATATCTAAGTTGCAGAAGGTTGTAGCCTTGTCAACTACAGAAGCAGAGTACATTGCAGCTACAGAAGCTAGCAAGGAGATGATATGGATGACACGGTTCATGGAAGAGCTTGGAAGGGAGCATGGGAGTTGTAGATTGTATAGTGACAGTCAGAGTGCAATCCATTTGGCTAAGAACTCAGCTTTTCACTCAAGAACCAAGCACATACAGCTAAGGTACCACTTCATACGGCAGGTATTGGAAGATGGTGATTTGAAGCTGGAGAAAATCCATACAGACAAGAATCCTGCTGATATGCTAACTAAGCCGGTTACTAAGGAGAAGTTGAATCTTCATTCAACTTCTATTGGTCTTCATGATTGAGTTGAAGATGGAGGAGCTAGAAGATGTTGTTGTACAAGTACTGGTGCAGCTGGTTTATCTCCAAGTGGGAGATTGTTAGGGTGTGGAGCTAAAAGCTTCACCAAGGAGCACACAAACAGGTTCGGGTCTACACAGACACCGGCGTCGGTCAGGAGCGACCGACGTCGGTTAGTTGCAGTTACAGAGGCGTCGACATCGGTAGTAGGGTCGGCCGGCGATGGTCACAGGCGAACAGGTAGGAACCGACGTCGATTACCTGTGTGTCCAGAAAATGATTTCCGAGGACAGAAGCGAGTGTTTGCATGATGAGTTTGAGTTGTAGACTCAAGCTCGCGTCTCTATTGTTAGCAATATTATTTTTAGAGCCCTTGTTGAAGAGGCTTAACTGTTTGTTGTAAGAGCATGCTCAAGTTTCCTATTTCTATATGTAGGAAAGATCTTCTTAGCTATTGTGTGTGTATGAGAGTTGAACTGTAAAAGTAGAACATTGTGAATGTTTGAAGGACAGTATTGAGTTGCATCAATCCAGGTTGTTGGATTTGAATGTACTTGAGAGAGAGCTCTTGAGGAATAGAGATCTAGTGAGAGATCTTGTGTGCATCTGAGAGAGGTGTGGAAGAACGAAGTTTCTTCAATTGTATTCCTATTGTAAAGAGTTTTAATACAAGTTTTCAGGGTGTTTTCTTGTATATCTTGTTCTGTGCTATTTATCATTTCAGTTACTTATCTATCTGATTTATTTCCGCGTTTATTGCTTTCACAAGTGTAATCCATTGTTGGTTGATCCCCAACAGTTCTTAAATCTCATTTATTCAAATAAACACACACCAATCTAATTTTATTCAACATGAAAACTTGCCTTTAGTAGAAGAAGAGGAATTAGAGTATAGGAGATCATTCTTGTGGAGGTATATTTTTATTTTTTTTTAAACCCAAAGGTATCCCCAATCCCAATTGGGACACTGCAACTCCACCCAGTGACCTTCATTAGGGTGAGTGGAGGCAAGACTAATCCTTTGGGGGCTTTCAGTGAGGCCCACACACATCGAACAGCCTTAATAACCTGAACCATGAGAATCAACCTTGAGACTTATATGGGAAGAACCCAAAGCCCTTAGTTAACTACACCACCCTACGAGATTTTGTGGAGGTATATGTTTGCATAGTGTATTTGGATTTCTTGAGAAGGAATTTGAACTAGAAGGTACACCTAGTCTTTGGAGTCTCCAACTAAGGATACTTAGGTCTTCATCCTTAATTTTTTATCCTCCACCTACAAAAGCTCTCATAAATTTCCACTTGATCTAAGGCATAGGTTGATGCACTGATAATTCAATCCAAGGTAAGTATCATATCTCTAAAATTCTTATTTTATTTGGTTTATATGCATATACTAGTGTAGTATGTTGTAGTATTTTTCTCAATTATTGGCTTAGATTATGTTATCTTTGCATGATAGTATATCCCTAGTTAGATACCTCATTGTTACAACCCTTAGTTTAGATACCTCACGGTTACTGCCTAATATAATCTCTTTATATTTAGTTTACCTCTTTTACATATTGGATCTAGGTTGTCTTTGCTCATTAGTTATTTGCATAGGTTTTCTAATTATATCCTTAATCCCTATTTACAAACATCTATTGCTTATATCCTCTATCCCACTTTACGGCATAACTAGTATCTGTATGTTGGATCTAGTATGGTCTTCTCTCTACCCCTATATTATGGGATATTTACATATTTGACCTTATTCACCCTACATACGCCATTTACCCATTTTTCACAATTGGTCCACTTGGGTATATTTTATTATTTTCAGGGCACTTCCTACACCATAGTACTCTCCCTCTGACCTTTGAGCCTTCTAGATGTCTTCAACATTCATATATTTTAGATCTTAACCTGATTTATCTATATTCTAAGTTACCTTCACCTATTTTAGATATATATCTCTCCTAGGATATATTTTGTGGCTACAAGTGTACCATTAAAACTGTCATGTATGTTTTTGTGGCTCCTTTCAACTTGTCCTGATTATCCACACATTTGATTTTTTATCTTACACTTTTCCATGGTCAGTTATTGTGCATTTCATGTGATAAGGACTCCTATATATAAAAATCATTTGTAGTGATTTACCAAGATGGGTCTAGGTGAGAATTGGACAGAGAACCTTCACTAAGTTAGAGCCTTCATTGATAAAAATTTTGATACACTTGAGAGGGAGCCTACACATTGAGCCAACGTTAGTCATTATTCACTTCAAGCAATTATAACATCAACCACTTGTACCAAAAGAGCTATTAGGTGAGTATTCATGTAGGAGCATCATTAGTTCTAGGGAAGACATAGTTGTATCCCTAGATCTATATTTCATTTACACACCGCTAGAACTACATAGGGTTTGATTCAAACATGCAGGATATGTATTTGTAACTCCCTTAAGGTTTCCCAATTATTTCCCTTCACTTTTACATGTGTGTTATGTAGAATTAGCCCAATATAGGAATAATACATCAGTTCATACATTCTACTCATAAATTCAAATAAGCGTGAACATAATATTTTATGGCATCAAGAGATGAACTTGCACCAAAAAAATCAAATTCATAAATAGGGAATAAAACAAATTTGGAGCAAGAACATATTCAATGGCAAAAATTTAAGGGGCGTATTTAGGAACCGAATCTACCCTAAGCATATTTGGTAGAACGTTGATAGGTAAGATCTATCTTTTGATAAAGAGTTGTCCAAATTTCATACATTTTATACATTACTATAAAACCACTACTATAATCTCATAGTCCCAAGATGTTTCTTATAAGTGATCATTTCATAACGTTCACTATTTATTTGTCATTACTTTTAAAATCATTTCATTTATAATTTTTACTATTTTTAACTAGTAGTGCATATCTGAATTTACAACTGTGAACTATTGTATGCTAGATCACTCTTGTGCATATAATTTTACCCATTTTTTTAGTGTCATTATAATCTCATGTTATAATTTAGTAAAATAGTGTGATACGCTACCAATATTCTATAATACTTGATAATATTTGTAATAATTAGGTGAAATCTTGTTATCCTTCTTTTATTGTTTCAAGGACACTTATTTATATGGTTGTAATTGCACAAAACCCCAATATTCAACTTCAAAATGTCTTTCCATAAATTTTATGGTCAGCTTTTTTCTTCAAGTAGTTCTAAACCATTGACAAGTTATCTCTGGGACTAGAGAGTACCTCCTCTTAGTATTTATTGTGTTCTTAGACTACTCAAAAATTTGGCTATATCGATAAATATGAGGTGATTAATCATGGTTAGTACCCATTAAGTTCTAAAAAAGGATAAATTTTGGATGAGGTATGGAAATAAGTGTTATAGCATTGTTCTGCTAGTGGCATCGATTGAACCCATATCTCTTGTTTATCTAAAACAAAACAATGAATACAACCTTATAATCACTTCTTGTCCACCTTAGTTTCCTCATCAAATTGGGATGATATGATGAGCTATGAACTAATTGAATACCCAAACAAAGGAATAACTCAATATAAAAATTACTAGTAATGATAGGATCACAATCACTTACTATGATCTTTGGGGTCCCAAGAAGCTTTTGAACTATATCCATAAAATTTGTTGTTTTTTTACTTAATACAAATGAATGTGAAAATACACTAAAATGGGCATATTTGGTGAGTCTATGCATGATCACCATAATGACATTTTTTCCTTTAGACGGGAAATCATGTGATGAAATCCATGGAAACTCCTCACACCTATGACTAGAAATAAATAGAAATTTTAGAAGACCTAGGGTCTTAATTGTATCAACCCTTTTTTTCTGATATATTATGCATTGTACCCCCAAAAAATGCACTTCCCATTTTAGTACTCCCCAACATAAATGTTACTTGATTATATGGTAAGTCTTCAAGAAGTTAGAGTGTCCACCTACTAGAGAAGCATGGAGCTTCAAAAGAACCTTATACTTAAGGTTTGATTTTCTACATAGGTATACCTTATCATTTTACCACAAATCATCCCCTTTCCACATATTTTTTTTGATATGTTTGATCTTGTTAGATATTCCGAATGATATTTTGTGTATTTGTGTGATTTTTCCATTTTGATATTGTTACATCAACCCAATATTCTTTCAATATGGACATGAAACATAATATTGTCTCTATAGATTCATCCCTCATGGATAGTGCATCAACCACTACATTCTCCTTCCCTTTCTTTTATATGATATCAAAGTAATATCCTAGAATCTTCATGACCCATTGCTATTGTTTTACAAATGATAACCTTTGTTCTAAGAAGTATTTTATTGTCATGATCTATCTTTACCTTGAAGTGTTTTCCCATCAGCTATGGTCTTCAATTTTTCATTACATGAAGGATGGACATCATTTGCTTCTCATAAATGGTCTTCAATAGATTCATACCTTTGAGTTGGTGACTCTCAAATGCAATGGGTTGTCCATATTGTATGAGTATTGCACCCATTTCATACCTTAAAGCACCACATTCAATAATGAAAGTTTTTTAAAAATAGGGGGTTTTAGAACTAGAGTGGTGCACATGACCTCCTTCAACTTCTCAAATGCCCTAGTGGCTGCCTCATTCAAATGGAAAGTGTCCTCCAATAAATTTATGAGTGGTGATGTTATATTGTTGTAATTTTTTACCAATATGTAATAGTAACCCATAATCCCTAACAAAGCCTATATGTTCTTTAGGGTTATAGGTATTTTCCATTTTACCGTGACCTTTATCTTCTAAATGTCAACTTGACACCTTCATGAGAAATAATATGACCCAAGTATTCCACAACATTGAATCCAAAAGGGCACTTTGAAGGCTTGGCATAAACCTGATGTTGTTCAAGTTTTCCCCAAACCTTATTCACATGATGCAGTTGTTCCTCCCATGTTTTACTATAGATTATGTTTCATCAAATAACACCAAGATAAACTTCTACATAAATGTCCTAAAGACAAAGTTCATCAAGCTTGAAAATGTAGATGGTGTATTTTTGAGGCCAAAATTAATCACCAAAAACCCATAGTATCATTTATGTGTCATGAATGTTGTCTTATGAATATCCTCGTATTTGATTCTAATTTGATGATACTTTGAATGAAGATCTAGTTTTGTTAAATAAACAGCACTTTGTAACTCATCTAGCTAATCATCAATTACTAAAATAAGAAACTTTTATTTGATGGTGTACTTTTTGAGTTCTTTTTATTCTTGACACATGTGTCAGGGGTCATCCATATTACACACCATCACTACTAGAGAGGGATAAGCATTCTAAATATGAAAAATAATACATTTTTCCAAGATCTCATATACCATCTCAATATCATCTTTTGTACATACAAATGCCTATAATGTCTGATGTTAAGTGGTTGGCTCCAAGGTACTAGTTGAATGGCATGATCATGATCTATTTTAGGAGGAAATCATTTCAATGTGTCTCCAAAAAATAATGAGTGCCCATCTACAATTGCCTTTAGATCAAGTAATATAGGCACCTTTGATTGGTGTGCTTCTAATGAAAACAATGAAGTCGCAAACCCATCTACACCCTTATTAAGCATATTTTACTTCTAATGATAATTCACTAATTCTACACATTTCAAAAATACCTCATAGTTTGAATGCCCTGCCCTTTGAATGAAAACACATGAACAACTCTTGGAAGATCGTCTCAATTGTTCCCAAGGTAGTGATCAGTTGGACTCCCAACACAATGTCTATTTCATCCATGGGAATGGAAAACATAGATAAATATAACAGGTAATCTCTCCCATGATAATTTTCATACAATGGAATTTCCTTGAACAACTCACTATACCTCCATTTGCAATCACAACCTAAAATTCTAGAGCTAGATTTAAAAAATAATTCAAGCACACAACCAATGTTTTTTTAGAAAGCCCACTACATTGAGTTTTTATAGTGTGCTAAACCTAAAAATTTATGGCAAGAGATAAGTGGTCGGGAATCTCATGACTCCTCTAACTCACAACAATCTTTAATGTTACTTCTTCATTGCCACCATGAATGTAGAGCTTATTTTTTTCAACACATTTATGTCCTTAACTATATTTTCTATCATCATTAAAACACGTCCATTTTTCCATTTTTTCTTCATTTTTTTTGAGGTGTCAACATAGTAAGCTAAGGGAATGACATTATTGGAGTGCTACAATCTTTGATGTTAGTGAATTCTTGATTCTTGTTGACTAGGAATTTTCCCTTTGCCCTATGTGCCATGATAATAGAACTAAATAAATTAATCAAATTAAACATGCATACCTCATGTTGAATGCGGTCCTTGAGACCACCAAGAAATAATTTGATCAAGTTCTCATCTATAATCATCTTCACTCGCAAAGACGGGTTCTAGAAATGATGAATATAATCTTTGATTGACCATATTTGTTGCAACTTTACCAACTGGTTAAAGTAATTTTCTATCACACTATTATTATATTGTGTGTGCAAATCCTACATAAAAACTTACCAAATGACACTGAGATCCTTTTTGTTTTGAGCACATATCCATTGATATCAGATGAATTATTCAAGTTCTAGATATATGGATGTCATGGTAACCCTCCACCCACATGGGATCTGAGGTAATCAAGTAAATACAATTGAGTAGATCCTTTCCATCTAACTTACACATGTCCACATTTGGTAGTAGATTTAGAGGCCCAAAATTAATGCCAACCATGGTATGAGGTTGCACAACATTTGGATAAATACTATGTTATCACTTAAAACCACCTTGACTTGATTGTGAGACTAAAAACAATTGTATGGAAGTCATGAGAGTCACCAATTGTGTACTAATGCGAGGCATGTCTCTTTTCATTTCATCGTGCATATTCTCTATATCTCCTTTCATGTTAGACAGTATGTTGCACATACTACCATACAAATTGCATTTCATTTGAAAATGTTTGTTATGCATATTATCATCCAAAACATGCATTTTTTCATCCAACAAATAAAACATCATATTATAAGTCCCACATGATCTGAACTTAGACTATGTCTCCTCTTTATTAGGAATTTTCCTTAGTTTGTATGAATTATTTCCTCGACCTCTAGTTTTCAACCCTATCATGTTGGGACTTAACATTGCAATTTTTTATTTTCATCTTTGACCATATGGTTTCAAACTTAAGTCAACCTCAAATCCAAAACTGCAAAGAATAGACCCCCCCCCCCCCCTCTCAATTTTTGTGAGCTTTCTGAAAATGTAAAGAAAGCATAATAATTTCAAAAAATGTACCTTGTATAATGAATTAGTGAAAATCCCTAAACTCAAAATAATGTACATAAAAATGATCACATAAAGTTGAAAATTGGATTGTATCTTCTTTGAATAACAATCCAAATGTAGTATAAAAATTTGCATAAATTTTTTAAACAATTTATTAAATATAGACAATTCTTCAACATTAAAGTTTTGACCACATTCTTATCCAAATCAAAGCTCTGATATCACTTATAATGTAATTACTATACCACTTAAATAATAATAATAAATTACAATATAATTGAAATAATGGAAAAATAATAAAATTTATATGATTACTAACACTTCATATGATAACCTACACAACCTTTCTATATATAATAGAACTCAAAAGTTTTTATATAATATAAAAGTTATCAATGACCACTAACCATTAAGCACTTGAACCAATTTCAAAATTCATTCATTAAAATTAAGATTAAAATATAATTAAAAAAATGATAATACATATAAGTAAAAATGACATGAAAAAACATCCATAACAATTGTCACAATAAAATACAAATTATTTATACATATCGTGATAAAACTATTTTTTTTATATTATTGACTTTATTGTATGTTTATATCACTTTAAAAATTTAGTTGTTAGTACCTATTTCAAAACAAATGATTTAATGGGATTTTTTAAATAGTTTTTATTTTTATTTAAGGATTGAAAAATGTTTTTCATTAATAATATTTATTATATATCGATATGCATATAAAAACTATTGGTATAGTATCACACTTTTATATATCAAATCCATGTTAAGGATTGAGAAATTATTACTATTTTAATTTAAAAGTTAAAAAATATATAACTTTTCAATCAAAAAACTTCAAGCAAGTCCAATAAAAACATGATACATAACTCAATGGACAACTAGACAATAAGTCATAAGAATTGAGCCATGGGAGAAATCAATGAAGGTGGCAGAGGTAGAGGATCATCCATGATATCACCTTAGCACTAGCCACTACCGATGGGCAAATTTGTTGTATTAGGAACTAGCTCCCACTTGTCATTATTTTTATCTTTAGTATCATCCTCATTTGTTGGCTCTTGTGTAGGCTAAGGCCAATCAGGGAAATTTTCCTTGATGTTTCACCCTCCATCCACTAGTGGTTGGGAACACAGATTTGTCACCACCATAATAAGTGTGTGTCGGTGTTCACAGGAAACATTTTGGCCTCTGCTTTATAATCGATGCCTACCACGAGTTCCAAAGTGGCGGTCCTAAGAAGGTGACTGCTGGCAAAGAGAATCTTGAGGGACCCAGATTATTGGGTAAGGATAACTCCCCTAATGGTTGGAACACCTCCAACGAGATCTTTTCCACTTACACTTGAATATGTATTATTACATTAGAGACACTTTATTAGTAAAAAAAAAATAACCATCTAGAAATAACTGATTAAATATTGCATTGTTCTTTTCTTTACATAGATAAAAGATAATTTCGGAACAAATGTATGCTATATTTAGTTTTACTATGTAGGTATCATGGTTAAATACCCTAAGAGCACCATTTACAAGGAAAATAACTCTAAACGAAATAGTTGAAAAAGGGTACAAATCCACCTCCAAGCTAACTGAGCATGTTTACAAAACCAAAAAAATTATGCTTAAGAGACTCTAGGAGATGGCAAGATGAGCATAATGGATTAGCCACACCTACATAGACAAGCAGTTTCCAACATGCAAACCTTGGCGCAAGATGCATGAAGTAAATACACATATTTGAGCTCAATAATTGTTTTCCATACTTTGGCAAACATTAGTCTTTGTGTCTCTATAAAATAATTGACTTTCAAGCAAGCATTCAAAGAATCCAAATGCATACGCTGAAGAGAGAATAATTGGTAATCAAGTCAAGGTTTGTACCAGTGAAAAGGGGTCTCAACATGTCACGGAGGATAGGCCAAGGAAGCTAATTTTGGGACCATTTACAAAACAGGTCTGAAATAAATTTTATCCCTTTCTTGAAAGCTTGGAGACTCTTAGCTCAGGGGACCATGGTAAAAGAGACATTGTAGCAGGAGATAACTCGAGACCACCAAAGGAAGTGAGAATTTAGAGAGAACCCTATTTTGAAACCATATCCATCCCAAAATAGGTGAGGCTTAATCAATTACCATGCTTTCCAAATAATTTGAGCCACAAAGAACCCTACGCTCTTGACATGAACCTATGTGAGAAATATAGAATGAATACCAAGACCTTTCCATGCCTTCTTGTCAAACAAGTTGCCACAAGCAATGCAATGGAAAAACAAAATCTTCCAAGCCTCCTCTCCTTCAAGGGAATGAATAATGAATTTGACACAAAGGACATTACATTGGAGTTTGACACCAAGAAGGCCATGGCTTCCCATTTCTTTAAGTTTGCAACAAATATTTCATGCAACTTTGTGAAACCCCTTAGAACATTTAGAATTAGCCCAAAGTAAGTCTCTAATAAGACATTCCAATTTGGTATATGCATCGTTGGATGGTGCCCATAGGAAGAGTAATAGACATGGATTGTTGCAATGATCTTAGAGCACACTTATAACTTACCAACAAGGGAGAAAGGTTTAGTGACCCAAAAATCAATTTTATTCTCCACCACATAGTTCCATAATTCTAAGAGAGATGCCTAAAAGGCAAAGGAGATGCCCAAAAATTTGAATTGTTCTCTAGGTTGTATCCTATACCACTTGTGCTTTTACAACCAAATTGGCATGGGAGTGATAGACTACATGTAGCACTTATTTTTCTTCCATTGAATTGAAGATCCAAAGGATAAACAAAAAATATCCAAACATTCCATGTATTTAGTGACAAATGTCTCTTTATTCAACAAAGTGTCCATTGACCATTTGATTTTAAGACTAAGGGAGGGTAATAACTTTAACCAACCCTCTAGAAGTGTAGTCATCTAGGATATCAATGAACCCTTCAACTACCAAAACATAAAGGGAGGGGGTTGGAGGGAATCCTCGCCTAATGGATATGAGCAATCCAGATTGAATTTCGTTAATGGCGATACATGCACCAACATCCTAAAAAGCATACAAACTATTTCCAAAAATCTTGCCCCAAACCATAAACTTTGAACCATGGCTAAAATAAAGGTCCATTCAATTATGTTGTATGTCTTGTCAAAATCAATTTTGATGAATAAGGCTTTTTGTTGTGAGGAGCGAGCCCATTTCATCCCTTCCTAGAGTGTAATAACATTGTCTAAAATGTATCTATTGCAAATGAAACCAATTTTCTCTGGGAAAATAATGAGAGGAAGCAAGTACCTCACCCTAAGAGAGAGAGCTTTAGCAATTATCTTATAAGCTACATTAAAAAAGTAATTGAATACCAATTGGTAACGAACTTTGGGTCTCCGTTCTTAGAAATGAACTTGATGTTACCATGATTGATGAATTTTACAAGGGAGTTGGTCTAAAAAACCTCAACGTAGACTTTGTGCAAGTCTAGACCTACAATATCCCATATAACATGGCAAAATTTGCAAGGGGAACCATCAACTCTAAGGACATTATCAACAACGATGTGCCTTGCAACTTCATGAATCTCTTTGATCGATAGTATTCATAGGGAACATTTTATGAGGGCCCCTTCATGGGCTAGGGTAGACCACCGTGATGCAAAAACTCCATGATAATGAGAAACAAAAGCTCTCAAAATATCAATAAGTTGTGTCAATGGTTGATTAGCATCATAGATTGCCTTCACTATGTCCACTACTTGCCTTGAATGAATAAAGGAGTATACCTTGGAAGCTTAGTCTACAATTTTCAACTAATGCATACGGGCACGGATTCAGATGCCACGAGCTCTATAGGTTTCTTCAACCTTAAGGTTGTGTGTCTATTTTGCAGCCTCCTTTTGTAAATCCTCATTGAGAGGAGACATTTGTAGTTCATGTGAAGACCGAAGGTACCAACAGTATGATGTCTCATGGGCCTTTTATAGCAAAATTCAACTGCTTGTTTGTTATAAATACGTAGGTACTACAGTTCAAGAGATTGCAGCCTCCCACTAATCTAGCCAGCCACTCTCTCCATTAGGGTGAGGAGCAAGGTTTTAAATTATAATGATATGGGTGCGATTTCATTCATGTTAGAGGTGAGTAATGTCGGGGTAAAATTGGGATTTGGCTTTCTCGACTAGAAGCATTAGACATTCAATAACAAATTTAATGGGGAGGTGCTCTAAAGGAATCGCTCCTACTACAACATTCACTGGGCAATCAAAATTATTTGCTAAAGTAAAATGCTTATGCTTTACAAATAATGCTCTATCTAATCTTTTCACCACCTTGTCTATAGTTGGACCAAGTAAACCACGAGGTGGTGGAGGAAAGTCATTGTTTGTGGTTGGGATTAGACAACCCGAGTTTATTGGGCATGTAACTCCATGCCACTCTTTTGATCACCATATCAAGGGAAGCCCCTCTTTATCTTCCCTAGATTTAATCATATTAAAATTGCCACACATGATCCCCCTGGTATTTGGAAGCTTGTCTAAAATCCACTGCCAAAATGTTGCTCTTTCAACAACATCATTGGAGGTATAAAAGTTGACAATACTGAGGGAATAACCATCAAAATCGAAAAGGGTCCACACCATCCAATGAGGGGTCAAATCCCCAACTGATGACATGCAGAGATAAATTAAGTGCAATAAGTGTTACCACTCCCGCAAATCCATTTTCGTAAATGAAAATTCAACAATCTGCTCCTAGCAAAACAAATTTGATGGCAAAAAAAAGCAAACATTTTGCAGACAACTTTCATATTATCAAAAATATTGACTAGTGTCCATTACCATAAACTTTATGGGTATCTCAATAAGGCCTCACACATGCCAAGAGTATACTATCATAGGGAAACATCAAAAGTTCATGTTGGACTCCACATACACCTCATCTAAAGTGAAAAAAGTATTACGAGTTGCAGAAAAGTATAATGTTTTCCCTGAACACACTCATCATCCTCGGGAGATGGTGATACGCTGCAAGAGTGGCTGATAATTGCTTTGCAATAAAAACAACTAAACTATTGGGCAAGCCCAACTATTTTGCCTCTCCAAGGAGTTGTGATGGTTGGGAAGCTGTAACTTGGCTTTGAGGACCTAAAAATAGTGTCGTCGCTTGTGGAGTGCAAGAGATGAGCGACAACCCCTGAGCAACAATAGGGACCTATAATTTGTCAAGCACAATAGAACCACATGTGAGTTTATACACAGTAGTCGGTCCTTTGCATGCTCCACGAGCTTGTTGGATAGCCTTTTTATTGGTGACCATCATCCACACATCTATAGAAATGGAAATCTTTTTGTTCACCTCAGGGAGGGGGGGGCCAAGGGGGACCAGTGGGAACGAGGGGCATGAGCAAGCAAAGAGAGGGCATTCACAAATCTTATGGTCTTGGGCTTAACACCGAATGCAGGGGTTTAACATTGATATACAACACGTGTTGTGAGATATGCTTATCTCTTATCTAAATGCCTATAGTTTCCTTAAGATTTTTGAAAAGATTGACCTCAACACACACTTTTGTAGTCCAGCGGCACGGAATTTGTTCTATTCATGGCAAATAAAGGAATCTGAGGGCCTTTATTAGTCAATGTATGAAACCCCAAAGGGGCACAAGGAACCCTAGAAACTCTACCCAAACTTGGATTCTAAGCTTGGGACGAAATTTCAATTCGATGGGAGAAGACTACATGCATGTTTTGGATAAACCATGGGCAATGGGTGACTATGGCATTGTAGTGCTCAGCATTAACAAATTTGAATAGATAAAAAGACTTTGGTTAGGTTTTGAACACTTCCGAGCTTACACCATGGGACTACCATGTATCGTGCACCCAAGCCTTGAGCATAATCTCCAAAAGATTTGGCCAATAAAGTTAATCTTCAAAGGATTCGACCAATAAAGTAAACCACCAAAGTAAAATTTTCAAACCATTGACACTTCATCAAACTTGAGGCAATCTAGACCAACATCTAGGAAAAAGTTCACTAGGAGGGATTCATTACCTCATGGAAGACTTTCATAACAAACTTCCTGGCTCATTTCAACACCATTATTATTTAGAGCTCCACTAGAAAACCTGCATCAAATGATAAATGCGTGGAGTTTCGCATAATATAGACAGATTCACCATTCAAGGGGGGTGCATTGGTACGTCCCACACAATAAATGTGACCACCTATGCAAAAAATGGCATCTAACAAAAAATAGTGGTTTAACAAGATAGGCCAAAAACATGAGGACAAACATTAATAGAGTAAATTTTCCCATTTTCCTATTTTTTGAAGTCCTCCTTATGTTATAATTGGATCCCTCCCCACCCCCTTTAGATTATAAACACTTCCTATATATGAGTTTGACAATGCCCCTGGTATCTAGCCCTTGCCCATGCACATACCTTAAATATCCCATCAATACATGCTTTAAATATGCGATTATGATAGAGATGTTTATAAACTCTACATCACTCTCTTTAAGAAAATTATATAATAATAAGAACATGGTTTTGATGTTACAGTGGTATAACTTTTCAAAATAAACTTGCAGATCTTGCCTGATTAGTAAATAGCATCCAAGAGTTCTGTAATTAAATAATTAGTAAATTATCTTTTCTTAATGATAAATTGAACTCTACTTAAAGAAAATAAATGTCATAAACATTGAAAGTGCAGAGACTGGTTTTGGTTATGATTACAAATTAGTGATTGGTGGAAAGTTTGCTTTCCACGCAGCATAAATCATGAATAGAAGATGCTAGTAAAGAAAACAAAAAAAGGTAGACGAAAACATTTTCATGATGTAATTTCATAGTACATAAACAGCTAGAATTGTTACAAATAGAAACATTTATTTATCATAATATGTTTGAAGTAACAGATGATCTTAATTCATATTCATAACCAAAGATGCAACCTAAAACCATTCTAACACCACCAACCCTTGTTAATGGAAGTATGAGAGTTGAAAAAAATGTAGATTTATTTTCGTTATAACTCCTGCTCAAAGTACTTGTTGCCTGAACAGAGAATTCATCGTATAACTGATTGCTCAAAATACTTGTCACCTGTACAGAGAATTCAGCATATCCAGGGCCATATAAAGTAGACCATATAAGTTAAAAAAGTCAATTTGACAAGGGGAACTTATATAGTTGGCACTTCATGCCATTATAATCCAGAACATGTGCACTTCACGCCATTATATTCCACAACATGTGCACTTCATGAAATGTGCGACTGATGTTGTAGTGCAATGTATTTGCCAACCAGAGTCTGTACCAGATTGTAGTTATGTAAGGTCATATAACCTTAATGTGCATTCTGTAATTCAAAATAGTGATAATTGGGAAGAAAAAAATGCCAAATAACTTACAATCTAGAAGCCATAGGCATTTAACTTTTTGTAACATCAACAAATAGGATTGAATAATTATTTTATAAAAAACAAATATATTTTGACTTTTACATCTTCCTGCATGCTTTGTTCTCCATCTGTGTCACAAATGCAGGTGGCTCTTCACTCTCAAATTCAAATGAACTTTGATGTGCTGAAACCCAAAGCTTCTTGTAAGTCTACGAGCCAGAGACAATTGAACTTTTTGTACCATCAACAAATAGGATTGAATGATTATTTTATACAAAGCAAATGTGTTTTGACTTTTACATCTTTCTGCATGCTTTATTCTCTGTCTGTATCAGATGCAGGTGGCTCTTCACTCTCAAATTCAAAATGAACTTCGATGTGCTGAAGCCCAAAGCTTCTTGAAAAAATTCCGCCACTTTTTTTGTTTTTTTTTCAATTACAATAATATATGTTTTACAAATCAGTTCCCTCAGCGGCTTCATGGAAAGGAACTATTTTCTACAAGAACCAAATAACGAGTGCCAATGTTTGAATATGCATCTCTTAAACAAGAAAACAAGACTTAAACCATGCACATCTTTTTTCTACACAGGAAACGTTTTGTGAAAGCGAGGCCCTAGTACACACTGTCATCAACGGCTCAATACAGAATTTTAAGATAGCATGAGCAACGTGCATTGAATCTGACATCACAGGGAAACTCTCTTTGAAGCACATCAAGATCCCGTGCTTCACAAGCCTCCAGAAAACCTGTCCTTCCGGCACAGCTGTAGGAGGAGAACACAACATGAAATCATGCATCTTATTAAAAAAATGTAAAATAAAAGACAAACACTGGCTATAATGTTCAAACTTACTTTTAGTCCAAAGCTTTGCAAAAGATTGCCAAATGCATTTTGTTAGAATAAAAAAATAATTCAACATTGGAATGGATAGCTATCTCTTCACTTTCCGAAAGTCTAAATTTACCATAAACCCTCCCATCCATTCGACACAAGAAAAAGAAATATTCAGACGCCCCCGCTCTCCCCCCTCCCATCATGAAATAGGTGTTCTTTTATTTATTTTCTCTGTAAAATTCTTGGTAAGAATATCTACCAAAAATATTTTTAAATCAAATCAGAACTCTGATATCCTGCATAAACTCCTGGTGGTGCAAATTGTGTCATGAATTAGTCTGGTTCAATAATAAATCAAACTGAATCTTTACTCCTGCATTTTGAATTCATATTTATGAAGTAACAAAGAAACCCAACATTGAATAATATCCGATCAGAACTCAAAAAGAGCATATGGTCTACACCTCTTCTCGAGGTTTCCCATGCACACAAAGTCAAAGCATGCAAGTTCTCTCAGGGTTTCATAACCAAAATTCTTGTTCAAGATAATATCCAATTCTTGTTGTATAAAATAAAATGATGTGTGTACATGTAGATTCTAGAAAAACAAGCTTGAGAAAGAACAGCCACCAAAAACTTGTTTCTGTTCATGCTTCATTGGTGTGTTATATAGATTTATAAGAGATTCCCGGTGTTGGCATAGGACCAAACACCAAGTCCAGGCATGCAAATGAACACTTCTGTTAGTTTAGTGTACAGGCAATTAGAAGGCTCAAGCGAACTGAACCATGTGTACAATCAGATATATACAAAGCGTTAATATAACTATGAGAGTGGACAGAAATTTGAGAAGAGTCACCATTTCCTCCCCGCCTAGAGGAAATTATCCACAACCTCAGCTGTAGATGGGAAACTTTCTCCCAAAATCTGTTTGGAAGAACTACTTGACCTGTGAATGCAAGGTGTGTTGCAGCCTGCCAAGCAAGTAGTCATTAGGTTCCATTGAATGGCACAAATCCAAACATAACGCAAAGTATACACAACCAATGGTGGTTGAAATCTGAAGTTGTAGCCTTATGATGAGTAACAGAAATCTTCTCCTCTAAGTGAGATGGCTAATACAATGGCCAGATCATGGATGTCAAGATGAGCTGGAATATCCAAGCGAATAGCATTTGGCTCAACTACCTGCTAGAGGATGTAAGACCCGCATCTGATGAGTTTCAACTTGTGATGGTGTTTGTTGCGAAACCTTTGCTTATCGAAGTGAAGCCAGACACAATCACCAACATGGAAAGAAAGAGGTGCTTGATGACAGTCATGAAGGTCCTTGAATTTGGCAAATCTGTTGAAGAATGTCCTCTATTTTAGCATGAAGCTTGGCTAAATTCTGCCAAAGGTAGAAGCTTTGTCCTGCTCCTCTTGGTGGGACTTATCTAAAGCTGAAAGAGAAATCAAAATCTCATTGGGTGTCGAAGGCTGGAAGCCATAACAAACATCCAAAGGCAAATGCAATGAAGAGATATGGGTATCTTGGTCGTTGAATGGCATGCAGGTAGTGGTCCCACTGCTTATTCTCTGATGATAGATGTGAGAGTATGCACTAACAAACATCCAAAGTCAAATGCAAAGAAGAGATATGGGTATCTTGGTTGTTGAATGGCATGCAGGTAGTTGTCCCACTGCTTATTCTTTGATAATGGATGTGAGAGTATGCGGTAAGGAGAAAATAAAGACCTCAACATGGGCATCACTCTGCTAATGAAATGAAGTGAAGAAGCACAACTGAGAACCAAAAAGCTCCACCATCAGAAATGGTGTGTGGCAGCCCAAAATTACTAAATACATCCTTCAAGAACAAGTCGACAGCTTTGGAACATTAACTATGTTGGTACGTGGCATAAATATTGTCATTTTGAAAAACTGGTACATAAACAAAGATGCAATCATGCTCAAATTGAGTATTGGAAAAAACAATAATGAAGCCTATTGAATTGGATTTCATGATTGTGACCTTATACCACCAAAGTTTTCACTTGGAAGGCCTAGACTGATTACAAAGACAGCACTGATAGATGAAAATCTCAACTTATTTCTGCATAAAAGACCAATGAAAGTGGTGTCAATGATGTTGCAAGGTTTTCTATTCATCAAAATGTCCACCATTGGATGATTAATGAGCCTTTTTTAATAGAAGTTGGTGAGAGGAGCCAACGGAAATGCAAAGATGGGTGAGCTTATAAAACCCATTCCTCAGATTGTTATTAAGGAAAGGGGTTTTATTGCCCACCCCGGACTACTGCAAAGCAAAAATAACTGGACTTGCAGAGTAAATATTATTTTGTTCATCATAGGCTATGCATAGGGTACCCAAGATACTTAGTACTCATGAAAGGAGGTCCACCAATTTGTTGGTGGCGATTTTCTTATATTTTATCACCAAACGAATCTGTTAAATGTAAGCCCACTTCAAATGTCGATGTTCTTGAACCTTACACTGAGAGTTCAGGAAGTAAAGAAATTGGTGATCAGTATGCATGATGACCTCTTTGCAGAGAAGATAATTGTGACATTGCTTGAGTGCTTGGACCAGGGCATAAAATTTCTTCTCTTGGGTTTTATAATTGGGTTTGGATTGCAATAATACCTCTAAATAATAAACCATTGCATTGGGAAGCAGTGGTCTCAAGATCCAATGTCTACTCCAAGTCAGGGAGAGCATGCACAAGAGCAAAGCAACATCTTTCAAACAGCTAAATGCTCGAGCAGCCTTTGAGCTCCACGTAAGAGTTTTCTGATTGTGTACTGATTAAGGGGACACAACGTGAAAAATTATGGACGAGCTTCCTATAGAAGTTCACATCTCCCCCCAAAACTCTTAATATTTTAGATAATAGGAATATAAGCCCCTCTCGAGGACCTTAACATTATCTAGATCCACGTCCACACTAGGTCAATAAAGCAGCCTAAGTAATTGATTTATGTTTGCCTAAAGTACTTCATCTTGGCTTCAAGCTTGTGTTGGGGACGATCTCCTTGTGGGAAATTTCAGGGTCAGAAAAGGCTTCTGAAAATTGTCATTTACTATCTGGTGTTTGTCTTAGGTCTTTCTGTAGATCAAGATGACATCAAATTTTACATGATGGGGCTCGAAAACATCATCGATGATTCCCATAGATTTCTGGCAAATGGCTGCTCAGGTCTACCCTCTGCGGTGGAACTCTTATTTTAATTCTTAAAGAAACGAATTGCACTCCAACATCTACATCGGGGATCCATTGATGAAAAGGAACTAGAGAAAGCTTGAATCCAATAACCAAATATAGCACATGGCATCTGCATTGTTACGACCAAAGGGTATAACCCAAACTTTGTCTTGAAGGTTGTCTTTTAAATGCCATAGTGTTCTGTACTAAATTAGTGATATCTAGAATCAAAGTCAAGATTTGTGAAGTTGAAGCTGGTCCAGAAGGTTGTCAATCCTGGGAAGTAATATGTGGTTGTTCATGGTGATTTTTTTGAGTGCATGACAATATATGACTAACCACCACTCACTATGCTCGTTCTTGTGCACTTCCAGAGCAGATCTGCAATGAGAATTGTTGGGCTGAACCTTGCATTCATTTACCAATTTTTTAATCTGTTTTTCTAGCTTAGCACTCTCAACAGATGTAGCATGGTACGGTGGATGATTGGGCAACTGATATTTTGGCACGATCAATAGAATACTAGATAAACCCCCAAGGAAAAAGTCATTTAGTTACCTATAAAACATCAGAATGTACATCTAAAAGATTTAGAAATTTATACAACATTATCCTTCTTGGCTTCTTGAAGAATACAGACAGCCAAAATGTTACACAAATTAGCAAGGGATTAACATACGTGACTTCATGCACTTTACCCTCGTGCAACTGGTAAGTCTTATGTAAGCTGTCAAGGTCAACCTTGTGTTTGTATTAATAAGGTGCTCCAAGTATCAGACTACAACAATGAAACGGAGTGATGTCACAATCCAATTAACTGTATAATAAAATAGTTCGGTTACTAACATCACAAAACACTTGCATGACACAAGCGTTGGTTGTGTATGCACTGTGGTCGGCAATTGAAGTTCGTTAACCAAATTCTGTGAAATTTGGTTCTGCCGAGTATTATTATCAAGGATCAACACCACTAATTTGTCTATGACTAGACAGCTGAGTAAAAGAGATTCCATATTCTTAACACCATAATCATTGACCACGAGGATGAGCTGAGGATTCAAAGAGTTAGGATGAGATACTTGAATCCTAGAATCGCCATAAGGACCTTTACCTTTTTTTATTTAAGGACATGACATTTGTTTGTCGATTATGATTTTTTATTTTGAATTGGTGACACTGGGCCCTTTGAAGACTTTCCACATTTGAATGGTTGGATACTTTGTTGTGGCCAAATTTGGACATGAGACTGTTACTGGATGATTGATCGTCCATATGTATCTCAAAGATCATAATTTTTGTGGCTCAGTAAGGGTTAATTGTGTCTTTAAGTATGCTTCAAAAATGTGAATCTAACAAATTTTCCCCATTATAGTGCACCATCAAAATGGAGGATGCCTAGGGCCCGCCGTCAGGAAAGTGCTCACTTGCTGGTCAAGCCATCCATCTCTATTATATAAATGATATGACATATACGTGATATGATAGATGACTAATACAACTCATATCATGTATGTAACAGATAGATGGTAGCATCCCTGGATGTGTCAATCAAGTGCCTAAAAGCGCTCATGCCGATGAGAGGAGGTCAGGAAAATTTATGTAGCTTGGGCTAATGCATGCAACGATCCCTCATGCAGCATGCATAGATAAAAGAGGTGACTGACGACCTAGTAAGATGAAATGAAGAAAGGGAATGGGGACTAACGAATGAAGAAATTGAATGAGAACTAATGAATGAAGAAAAGATTATGTGCTATGATCTCTCCCTCAAACTTCTCTCCCCTATGGTCTAGGGCCTAAAGGCCATCAGCCTCCTCTTATTCAACAAGGGCCCTAGGCACTCTCCCAGTGGAGGGAGAGGGAAAACCTGAAGTCAATAATTTGATCAAGTGCCCAAAGGCCCTCTCCCATTGGTCAAAACGCTTCAGGTAGATCGAAGAGAAATCTCTCACATTCAGCTAGAGACAAGATGAAAAAATTTAGAAACCCTGTAGGTCAGCACCACAGGCACAAAATACATCCCAAAAAACCATATTTTCACTGTGATTCAACTATCATGTTTATAACAAATAGATAGATGCATCCACGTATGTGTAACTTGACTGATAGGGACAGGGCCACTTATGTAGCTCAACAGACGAAAGAACCCGACCACCGGGAGAGCGCTTGGGCAATAGGAGCGAATAAATAAGATCTTTCAAAAACAACTCCAATCAAGTTAACTTCCATCCTCATTATGGGTAGATTGGAATAAGAATAGGGATAGAACATGATCGAAGATATCTAGCAAAGGAATATCAGTATGGTGAAGTGGCTGATGTTCTGGGGGTCAAGAATGCAAGAGCCCTTTTTCTAAGGTTGAGAGCTAATAGTTGACCTCTACATATAACACTAGCACGCTTGCACATAGCATTGATATTGGTGTCCAAATTGAATTTAAGGTGGGCAATCAGGATGTAGTGAGAATTGAAGAGTTGGTGTTCACCTAGGAGGTTTTGGAACACACTTGCAATTTGCTCCATAAATTTTATTTGAACTTCATTTTGTTGTGGTTGTTCGTGCAATCCTTGTGCAGCAGTTGAAATATATGTAGATTTTGGATTACGTCTAATGGACTGCGTAGATTATCCATAATATTTTTTTTGTTTAAATAATATAAGGCACACATTGAGACAAGCTAAAAGCAAGAGAAGGAAAAAGACCTCTCTCTCTCTCTCTCTCTCTCCCCTTTATTATTTGTCATTTTTTATACTGTTCACAGGAAATGAGAAAACAAAGTTTAGTGTACATACAGGTAGGAGACTTAAATGAACTAAGACATGCATTCAATCAGATATTTACAAGATTTGAGATAATTATATAATGCATTCATTATATCGTAATAAGTGTCGAAGAATATAATGCAGGAATTTTCATAAAGCTAGGGCACCATTCAATGTGTTCAAAACATGATTTGAAAAAATGAATTTGCCAATGATAAAAAACAGCACATGGGGCTGAAGAAGAAAATTAAGAATGTTAAAAGAAGAAAAGGATAACATGCTGTAGGTAAAGGTAGACACAAGTGAAATAAACGAAATAACCTGAAAATATAGCTGATCACTGAAGCAAGAGTTGGAAGATGCAGAAAAGCCATTGCAAGCAGGGATGTGCTAGATTTGGAACAACTGCAACTGTTGTTCTACACTAAATGTCTCCAACAAGAACTAAACAAGAAGCATTCAAAAATATATTTAATGATGAGTTTTCACTGTCCAGATTACCTCCTGTAAAGAGATGTTAGTAAACAGACATGCATAATAGGATTCCATGTATGTTTAGATTTTTTTTATAGGCAAACTTTAGCACTCACAAGCCATCAAATAAATATGGGGAGTGCACCATCAAACTTAGAGCACCTTATGGCTTAGATGTAATATTTGAGGGGCTCCAAAGAATGCCTATTCTCTGTATACATATTTGTAGCCATGAGGATTGATTGATATGAATAAAGCCACATTACCAGATACGCCCCCCGCCTGGCCCTGGGAATGAGGGGATATGTGGGAGACTATGGTTAGTAAAAGAAGAGTTTGTGTATTTCCCGATCCAGAAGTAAAAGACCAAGTCAAAGAAGAGTTTGTGCATTTCATATCCTCGGTGGGTCACTCCCTTGGCTCTATTTGTGACAAATACAAGATAGATGCTCAATTTTGGTGGTACCTTCATGCGTAAGCATCCACCCACCTCCAACGACTTGCAATAAAAATTCTATTACAAGTAAGATTTTAATTTTTTTTACTCTACCCTTCTTTTGACCTTTTCGATGTTTTGTTTTAAGTTTTGATTTTTATAAATTCTAATTCACTTTGTGGCTTCAATAGGTTCCAAGTTCCTCTTCAACTAGGCAGAATTGGGGTACTTATGGCTTTATCCACTCAGTTAAAAGCAACAAGTTGGCTGCAAAAAAGGCGGAGGATTTGGTTTATGTGCATTCCAACTTGCGTCTTCTCTCACATAAACAACCTCAATACAAAGAAGGGCCAACAAAGTAGTGGGATGTGAACCCAAAGGCTGTTGATTTAGATGCCTCCGTTTCCTACCTTTCATTACTTGACACGGAGCTAGACAGTGCTTCACACGACTTGCATAGTGGAGCTAGTGGGAGTGGCACTGTTGTTGCTTGTGGTTCTAATGAACCACATGGTGATGAAGACATCGCAGCCGAAGACGAAAATGAATATAGTGAAATTGAATATGCTAATTTGTCTTTATTTTTGTCCATACATTGTAACATTTGCACCATGTACCTGTTATAAAACTAATAAAAGTTCAAATATTGAATATCATGATATTTGGCATTGAATTATGAGTATATATTTTGTAGTTATTTAACTTATTTGAAGTTATTTTGTTTCCTCTATGCATATCATGCGGTTAATTTTGCTTATATGGCTATATTTTCATATTTTTATTTTTATATATATTTTTGTACGGCCCTATCCAGCCTATCCAAACCCCAAAATAAAAAATTGTCATATTGTATCCAATTCTCGTACCCATATCCGTACCCATACCCATATGGTAACGTAGGAATAAAGCATAGTTTGTCAGTGTTTGAGTCTTTATACCCTGTGAGGGTTTTCTCTAGGGAAAATTAATTGTTTCTCCTGGATATTCCATTGTTTGTGGTGTCTTTCTACTCTTTTAAAATTTCCATTACTGCACATTAAAGCAATGTTTCAATTGGACTTTCTACCATAGTAATAAGATGAATGCATGCTGTTTACAGTAGCATTAAACATTTGTTTCAGCATGCATAATTGTAACCACAAGCGTTCAGCCTCGTACACATTCAATTTAAGCATAGAGTTGTAGATGCATTTAATTTTCAGTAGTGCAGACATGCATTTAATCATAGACACATTGGAATCAGCCATGAGGATCTACAAAACAGCATATAGCTGTAATGGACATCAATTTACTATCAATACGTATGTCAAATTTCATTAGCATGGGATCCACGGCATAATCATATTAGAATTTGTGTGGATATTTGCAGTAGCTATAAGTTATGCAGTTACAGATCCAAAAATTGGCCAGCTTTAAACCCATAGTAAGCAGACATAATTTGCCAGAGTAATGATTGTATATGATGAAATAATTGTTTTTTTTACTTAAAAATAGTAGACTAGTGACTCGATACGGCCTTCATATAATTGTACCCACCCAAATAAGGTATACAAGCCATATTTGGATGTGACATGAAAAATTTGGTATACGAGATGCATATCCAGGAAGTATCCAATGCATTCCCCTATAACGGATATGAGGCATGCAGATATGGATATAACAGGGCTACCTCAGAGTATCGATGACTTATCTTGAATGGATACAAATATGAGTACAATATCCAATACAGATGCAAAAAATTTGGGAAACCTTAGATAAGATACAATTGGGATACAACATATATAAAAAATATATAGAACGCACAGTATTTAATTTAATTTAATTTAATTTAGATGTTTTTATCCACTGGTGGCAAAAAAATGGCCAATGGGACTGAAGAAAGTACATGTTCCAAAAGTTATATATTGGGAGTGCCTAGTGCACCTCAAGTGGAGCGATAAAAATTGATAAACACAAAAGGCAGGAAAAAGCTTTATGGAAACAACGAATGAAGTAAAATTTCTTTAAAGTTATGATTCATGAAAACCCCTAAGTCAAACAACTACTCTCCTAGAACTTGAAGTCAAGAAGAAGTCTATGCTAGGATTTATATATACAAAAAAAAACCCTAAAAGATGAATATTTAAAATTCCATTCGCTACCAAAAATATTATTGAAAAGAGTAACTTCCAGTAATATAAGATATGACGACATATTTTCCAAGGGGCTGTAGTGTAATGGTAATCGGGGGCACTCAAAAGAACAAGACCCAGGTTCAAATCTCTCTAATGACAATAAGGCAGCCCATGACTCAAGCAGACATGCAGCAGGATTGGAGTGTAGAAGGTGGTCCATAACCTCACACAAGATCTACCAAGCAAAATAGAATATGAGGAGGGAGACATAGCAGCCCATAAATACTAATAACTGAAACAAGAGATTTAAAACAGCCAGGAGTCAGCTCCAAAGTCCCTCCTATTTACCCCAAAAATGCTTGGCAGCACCAATCGGCCAAAGCCGTCCAAATATGAGCTCAAAGATGAATGGTTTGTGTGAAAAGAGAAGATTTTTCCTCCCTTTATAAATGGTATGCATTTTCTTTCTTTTCACTTTTGTCTTTTTATTTTTTCCCTTTTATATTTTTGTGGGATACTGCTGGGATTTTGTACCATCTGATTCGTGTTGCAAACTCAACTAATCTGTCTTTGGATACGAATACATCTCAGAATATGTGACCAAGATATATCTATGATGTATCAAATCCAGATACATATCCGAAACTGGGAAACACAACAGGAGAGGAGGGGAAAGAATCCAGTACATGGTTAAATAAAATTATACATGTCGAAACATGGTAGAAATGAGAAAAAATTGATTCCAAGCTTCTTGCAGAATGAAAATGATATATGCATACTTTTTTAGTTAAAAGGATTTTTTTTATTTAATTTTACAGAGAAGGCAAGACTGCAATAGAAGATACCTCAATTGGATGCCAAAGAGACCTTTATATGCACTGCAGCCTTAGCATCATCACATTTCACTAGACAAGTTGGGCTACTTTCCAAGCAAATGACCTGGGTTTAATTCCTGAGGGACATGCTATTATCAAGTACTCACATCCAAACTAGGTAGGAGTAACAACAATCTTGATGGACCACACTTTGGAGAAAATCACTGCCCATGCTATCCATCAGCTAGGCTCAAATGGCACTTCCCGTCAAAGAAAAAGGTGCATTCACATTGCTGATGATAGCTTCCAAATAAGTTAATAAGTTTTGTAATTATGAAGAACAAGCCATATCCTTAAATCTTTGACCCCATTCCACCATCTCAAGAAAGAGTTCCCTGGCTGCTTTTGTTCTACCATGTTTGAACAGTCCATCAAAATGCCATACAAGATATCATCAGGATCAATGCCGTTGCCTTGCAACTTGCAAGTCCTTGAAACATCTCAGAGCCTCATCAATATTGCATTCATTGCACAATCCAGCAATCAGAGCACTGTATGTTATTAATCCAGGTTTGAGGCCTTTCTCCAGCATCACACCGAAAAGTTTACTTGCTGCTGGCACATTGCCTTCCTTGATATACCCGTCAATAAGTGCAGTGTATGTGACATCATTAGGGCTAAAACCTTGTTCTATCATATCATCAAAAAGAATCTGAGCTTCCTTCACCATGCCATCCTTGCACATCCCATCCATCAGAGTAGTATATGTCCAAATGTCTGGATTAATACCTGATAGGAACCAGACTGTCGTATTAGGTTATACACATTAAGGTAAAACACATACAATAATACTGAATAAGATATAGATGACTACATTGTCCATCCATAATAAAACTGAAAAGACAATATAAAGGGTACCTGTCATAGAAACGCACAAGTAGCCAAGTTCATAAAAAATCAAATACAAGAGGTTTAAAAAATGTGAAATGCATTTGTCCAAAAAAATCCCTGAAAAGAAAGGAGAAAAAAAGACAATTCTTTTCAAATAAATACTCCAAAGCATGTAGAACTTCTTTCATATAGGACTTTTGAATTAGGGCCAATTAAGTTTAGAAAGGGGGTCAATGGTAACCCACTTTCACCAAAAATACAAGGGTTTTATACATATGAGCCAAAAAAAACTAAAAAAGTGGTTAATTTTTCAATTTGGAGGTTTATACCTACCGTAGATACAGCCCTATACAATAATAATTATAAGCTATAAAGGGTATACAATAATACCTTCCTCCAGCATTTCTTCATAAAAACTTGCTGCTTTTCGCACATATTTCGCCTTACAGAGTCCGCTCATCAATGTATTGTAAACAACAACATCAAGCCTGTGTCCTCTCTGCAACATTTTGCAGAAAAACAACATGGCTTCCTGCACTCTCCACCTTGCAAAGCCCCTTGATTATGGTGCCAAAGGTCGCAACACTAGGATCATAACCAAGTTCATCCATTTGCCTAAAAATTTGGAAAGCAGACCCAATCTGGCCACACTCGCAGTAATAATTCAAAATGGTATTGAACGTAACAAATGTAGGAACTACTCCTGCCTTGACCATGTGACCATAGAGCCCCATTGGAGACTTATATTCCTTAACCCCCTGTTTGCAAAGCCCATCCAACAACGTATTGTAAATAACCGCATTGTGGGTGTGGCCTTTTGAAAGAATGTTTTTGTGGAAAAACTCTATAGCATCCTGCACCCTCCCTGCCGTGTATAGCCCCTTGACCATTGTGCCCAAGGTCACATCAGAAGGAAAATAAGCCTGTTTTTGTATTTGCCCAAAAAATTGTAAGGCCTTATCCAATTGGCCAGATTCATAGTAACAATTGTGGATTGTATTGAAGGTGACGATTGTAGGAGTCATCCCTTTTTTAAGCATGAGGTCGTATAGACCTAATGCAGATTCATATTCATCAATACGAGTTAGGGCTGCTAGAACGATATTACAGGTTGTGAATGCAGGGATAAAATTTATATTTAACATTTTTTTGACTTGGGTATAGGCTGCTTTTACATTATTAATGTTTGTGCAGAGGCCCATTATGCGATTGTGAAAATCATGTTGTTCTGCCGAAGGGCTCGTTTTCAGATTATTTAGGAAAAGGTTTCTTCTGTGAAAAAATCTATGTAGTAAGATAGATGAATACATACCTGATTTTGAGAGGGGCATTAATGAGAGCTCTGTTGGATCTCATGGCTGATTCAGTCCAACCATTGATTTGAATCCTAGTTACCAGCAACGTGACGAGACGAGCCCGTTTCACCTTTTTTGGGTCTGCAACCCATCCGCAACCAAAAACGACCATTGCAAACGAATTGAGCCATTTCTCTACTGTATCGAAACGTTTCAGATAGGGCCTGAAATGGTCAGTCGTTTCTCCTCTGTGCCAAAACATCTCAGACTTTCAATCATCAGATTTCAGAAGTTCATACTAGGTCAGGAAACACATCAAATCCACTGAAATCTGATCTCACAATCGGCACAGCAGCAGCAGAAAAAGTCTGGGCAGACCTCAGTCTCACATGTTACAGCAAAGACAAGAAAAGAAACCCTATATTCAAACAAATGACACAATTCGTAAAAGACGCACTAGACATCTGCAAAAACCACGGACATGCAGCCGCAGTGGAAACACCACCTGAACAAGTCCTGCAGTAATCCGTAGAAGCATATCTGAATTTTCATTCTGCTTTCTCCCGCCACAACCTCAAACTTTCATGGCCTAAACACACAGGACTTGTCATTTGCAAGAATAGACTATTCCAAGGGAGGAACAGTGCAGCCCCACTACCACCCAAGGGCCTCCGAGGTATTGTTTGTTTCTTGGTGCAACTTCAAATAATCTCATTTTCCCTCACATTACCATTTCCGCCATGTTTCTCTTTCTCATTTCTGGTAACCTTTCATGGGAGAGGATAGGGTATAATAATTTATGGGCCGAGGTCTTTTATGTTATGAGCTAATAACTAGCACCTCCAGAGTAAGGTATTATTGGGATTATTTTAACTAATTAATTTATATTCGGTAATGTGTAGGGAATGAAATTAGGGTATTGTTTCTTTTTGATATTGGGTTTGGAATATTTATAATATAATAAATACAAAATAAAGTAATTTATTATTTTTTTATTAGTTAAAGTAGAATGACAATATTCATTTTTTCGGAAAATTAACATTGTCTAATAAAATCATAATAAGTATAAAAATTAACATACACTATAGTCTGAAAATATGAAAAGCAAGCAATGACAATGATAAGTAACTACACCTTGAAGTGAATACATCTTTTATTATTTAATTATTATTTTCATTAATTATAAAAAGAATCGATGACAATAGGCTCTTTAGTTCTGTCAGCCTTCTCTGCGATGTAACCATGTAACCAACAGATACAACAAGAGAACCTACTATGACAGTGCGTATTCCTCTGTTCAGCTCCTTATTCAATGTAGCATGTGCAAAACCAAAAACTCAAACTTAATTGGGAAAGAACTGGCAACAAATTCAAACAAACATTTTAGAGTAAGCAAAATACCCATTTATTGTATCTAGCATTTGATGAGGGAAAATCGTTGAGATCAGGGAAATTGTATCACAATTATGCCACAAAACTATATTGAATAGCAAGCAGAGTTCATGTCGTTATTAAGATTGTGAGTAATTTTCATACAAAACTATTAATCCAAAACCTGCTAACAACAATTCTAGTGCATGAGCATCAAGAAATTCCCTGTTGTAAACTCAAAAAACACAACAACAGTCATGACATGGCCCGAATGGCATTATCACCCACTCCATCAAACAAAGGTTCCATCAGATAAAACAATGTTACCACCGGCAATGCCAGCCCCACTTAGATCGCATGAATAACTTTTCTTGGGTCATCTTTGCCTAACTTCCACATTTTCTTAACTAAATTCTCTAGCGGTTGGCTAGATTTCTTCTTACATGCCCTGAACTTCTCAACATAAATATTATCATAGTTTTTTGTTTTAAATCAATAGCAACATTGAATATTCTTTTCTTCTTACATGCCCTAAACTTCTCAACAGAATTATTATCACAATTTTTTGCTTTATCAATAGCAATATCGAATATTTCACTCACCCAAAGAGCGAGTCACCATTAGCAAACCACAAGGTCGATAATAACACTTTTGATAGACACTTACCTCACATAGAGTAATTGTCTAACACTTGCTTGTTGAATTATGTAAGCTTGCAGGGCTTCTTATACAAAGTCCTGCACAAAAAATCCATAGAGCAAGCTTACAATAATGATCAGATTCCTTTGAATAAATAAGTTAACTAAAAGCTAGTATTGTGTTTTCTACCTTGTGGTAGTGTCGTAAAATTTAGCAAATGGACAAAAAGGTATACATTTACATTCTTTCTGAACTAAAACTGATATTTCTTCATCAACTTGCACACGAAAATTAGGGAAAGAAGACAATGTGTGTTTTGATTTTGTCTTGAACAACACTTGCTAACTACATAGGACAACTGTCCTAAACCATGCATGCAAAAAAATCCGTTATAATATATTATTATTATTAAATTGTCATTATTTTAATATATTAAAATATTATAAAATAAATATTATATAATATAATATTTATATATATTATATATGTAATTTTCATATATATATATAGATATATATAAAGTTATAATTTTACAATATAAAAATAGTTATATGATATTTTTGAATTTATAATATAGAATAGTTATATCACATTTTTTATCTGTAAATTTTCAGAAAAAGATACGCCTATGGCAACAAGCGGATCGCTTAGGGAGCTCATATGAAACGTTCTTGAGCACACTCTAACAAGCATAGAGCCCAGTTTTGTATTACATGTATGTAGTGTATAACGTAATTTACCCTTCAATCAAAAGGTAAGCTCTAGCCTCCCAAAGTCCCCACATATCATTTGTAGGATGTTAGAAAATAACAAAGTTGTGTTTTTATAGAGGGGGCTTATTAAATTTTCTCAACAAGTATTATTGAGAAAGTTTAGGAGTGTGTCTTAGTTTAGTGGTTTCATAAATTTTTAATTATTTTATCCCGAAAAATTTTATATATGATATTTTAATAATTATGTACAAGCGAGCGGTTCATATTTTTATTAAATTTAATATCTAAAAAAATATTCAAGGTGCCATGCAGACCAAAAAGTCCTTTAATTAATGGAGAAGACTTTCAACACCCCATTTTAGTATCCGTTGAAACTTTGTTGGATTGAGAGACATCATTACACTGAATTTTGGGAAGAATTTGGTGACTAATCTTGTCCAGGTTGCGTTGTCTATTAATTTACTTTCCACAATTTTTTTGATGAATCATGTGAATGAGATTGTGGAAGGCAGGTTCAATGGAGGTGAGTATTCTGTCTTTGAGAGCTTTGTGTATGTATTTGACTAGTATAGTTGCTTTTCTTGTATGCCAATTTTTAGTTTTATTATCACTTGTGGCCAACAGTGTCTCCTCTATTCTGGGTTTTATAGTGTCTGTTCTATTCTATGACAAATTGTTCCTAGCCACCTGGTCCACCCAGGATCATGGCACCTTCTAATTTCAGCCCCATTTGTATAGCTATGTTCTATCTTCAATATTTTATTTACTTCTTATTGTTATGATTGTTGCTATGCTTTTAGGTTTGTAGTCGTAGAACGTGATAACCTTTTTCCTTACTAATATAATTTCTATCGGAATTTCACTTGTTGGAATTCAGAATACTGCATAAAAACCTTATAGAACCTTCACTTAGGTTTTGTGTGACCTTCAAAATGTTTATCTCTAAAATGATAATTCAATGCAACTATTACAAGAGACTTATTATGCAACGATTTTATCTCTAAAATGGCAATTCAATGCAACTATTACAAAATGCTTATTATGCATTGCTGTCAGATAAATGTTGACACAATTCCGATTTGGTCTTTTGAAGTGTATATGTCTTAATGAAATCTAGAAATCATAGTGTATTTGTTGATCTTAATAGTGTCAGAAAAAAAAATATTTAAACCAAATCTACTGAAAATGCAAATTAGCCAGCATGCATAGTATGCCCTCAAGGCCGATTGGCAAATGGCCGGCGTAATTTTGATGAGAATAATGTATGTTTTCCATGACTTCTCAGCCTTCTATCTTAAACTATGAAATTATTCGGTGTTTGTATCCTACACTTTACTTATTTTTTGTTTCTATTTTTATGATTACCATTCTGAAAAAAATTACAATGCACGAAAGATTAGTTACAGAGTTCTTTGAATGTCAGTCCTAACACCCTGCTAGAATTAAAATTTTAACCGGAATTCAGGACCAGGCAATTTCTTGGAAATTACTAGCCATTTTTTGTGACTTTAAAAAGAATATAAATTTATAAAATAAATAGCGACTTTCCTAAGGCATAAGTATTCAAAGCTAAGAGGAATAAACACTAACCTCCCTTACAATGTTTGAAATTCTTAAAAATAAATGCTTGCAATGTTTGGAATTATTTTTGTTTTGTGTTGTTGTAGATTATTCTTGTCCATTATATATACAATATCCAAGTTGTATAATATTTCAACCCATTCCATAGTACATCATTCAATTAATGAAATATTTTTTAATATTTAAATATAGATATCATAATATAAATACAATATTATGTTAAATATTATAATGGATTTTTTTCATGTTAAATTCATGATAAGAATAGACAATTTAATTCAAAGGTCCATGTAATTGAAAATAGAGGCACAGGGCAAGTTCTTGCAGTCTATAATAGAGAAAGTAAAACAGAAAGAACGATATCATAATTTATATATTTATTTATTTCTCCTTCTTTGACTTGTATTGTGGCTCCATTACACGTGAGACTTGCTAAACTAGCCTCGCGTCGTTAAATATGGTTGGAGTGCCGTTAAAAAAATTGTAAATATTAATTACAAACATATAAGCAATGCATTGAATTAAATAAACCTGTGAAGGGGCATGTATTTACTGTGCAGAGATATCACCAGGCTTAGACTGCTCATTTCTTCCAACCCAACTAGGGGAACCTTTGTCGACTTCTCATCTTCATCCTCTTCTGAAGATGAAGTAATTCCTGCTCTTGTGATCCACTGCTATCTATAATTCTACGTTTTTTATATAGTGCATCCTCATCGTTTTCGATACCCAGTTGTTCTGCATAGATTCTATGCCTGCTCGTCTCAACAAAAACTGCTCCTATGAGATCATCTTCAATATTTCTAATCCAACAAAGTGTTATAGAAAACCTCAACAAAAATCAATTTTAAATGCAAATTATTACGTGTGTACAAAAATAACATAGACACATAGCATCATTAATCTACACATTCTTCTATCAAACTACCTTTTTCCATCTCTACGGTCACATGTATGAAACTCCATAATAACAACTGTCCCGCCCCCACTATCCTATGTTGAATTTATTTTTATTGAACATGCCATTTTATTGGGTGTCATTACTATCAGTATTGAATAATTTTTTTTAGTAGTATTCAATGCAAAGTATAATTAAGAAAGTAACAAAATGATATATTATTATAAAGATATAAGTGGAGTGGATGCCATCATGTGTGGTTAAGGTTTTTATGGTTTAATGAAGTAGATATTTCTGAGGATGTTCTAACAAAGGATATCGTCAAAAGTTATAATATATTTTTGAAAGTGTACACTCTTAAAAATGGCTGAGAGGTATTTAGAGTAAATAAATTCAATGTTTTGTGATGTTCATGGTGTGTGTGTTTGTGGATGATTATTTTTAATTAGTAATTGTATTCCAAATAACAATGGATTAGTTGATAGAGGTAGAATCAATCAAATACAATATATAGAATATAAATATAAATTTTGAAGTTTTAACAATTTTTTGTTTATAATGAAAATATAGGCAATAGATTTGTGACTTGAATATCATATTACGCTTAACAAGTTAGACATAATACGTCTTCAATTGAGGTCGTCATTACTCTTCAAGAAATGCACTATTTAATCATTGTTGATGGAACAACATATCTTTGAATAAATGTTTAGCTATACATATAAACAGCCTATAACATTTAAACCTACTTTTAATAATAATTGTTTTAATAGTTTTTTTTAATTTATGTTACACAAGTTTATATGTTCACTCTTAATATTCCTCTAATAGTAAATAATAAAGCTGCATCACAGCTCTTATTATTACTTGGAATTATCTCAAAGATATAAGTTATGTCAAATGGGATGATGCAATTTTTACTTTTAGTAAAGCGTGATTTTGTAAAATGAAAGTGTGTAAATCGATAATCAATGATCTTGTCTCAATTTTTGTGTACGAAATGTTAAGAAATAATAATCTAATATTTTTGGTGGAGATGATGGTAGAAAAGGAGGTAGTGTGTTTCTTCATATGGCGTTGCAATGAGTTGTGCAGGGAGGAGACGTCACGTTTTACAATGAGCTTGAACGATGACAAAGTGGTGGGAAAGGGAAAGGCCATACAAAACTAACAAAAGATTTCAAGGTGCACTAGGTAGTAATGGTGAGGGCAAATGATAGAGTATTTCTAAGGATGAACTCGAAGAAGCCCACGCAGATATACATGCAAAGCTTAGTGACATGCCACATACATCTGCTTTAACCATATAAAATAAAAATAGACAACTTTATTACCAATTTAACAAAAAATTAAAAAGCTTCCTCAATAATATATATATATATATAGATGAACTCGAAGAAGCCCACGCAGATATACATGCAAAGCTTAGTGACATGCCACATACATCTGCTTTAATAAAATAAAAATAGACAACTTTATTACCAATTTAACAAAAAATTAAAAAGCTTCCTCAATATAATATATATATATATATATATATATCGTCAATGAGATGTGGGTAAGTTGTTTAAGTGGCTTGGTTGTTTTAAGCCCTATCCTGGTTTAAATATCTGGAAAGGCATATGAAGCCAGTTGTAGCCATTGGTTGTATTCTCAAGGTCATTAACATTAGTTATCCTCGATGTTGTCAGTGGCCTCTGTTGATAATAGTTAGTATACATCTAGTAGTATCTGATATACATGTGATATTTAGACGATTAATAAATTACATAGGGATCTGGACCTCTGATTGTGTTCGAGACCAATCTACGCTCCGATCAAAAGCCATCATCAATAAAAAAAATATTACATTATAATGTTATATAATATATTAGTGTATATAGTATATATTAAATAAATATATTATATTATATTATATTATATTATTCAATATATTTATTTTATCTATTAAATAAATATATTAATATATAATATTATAAATTACTAATTACATATTATATTAATATTAATATTATATATAATCTATTATACATGTATTACGTATGATTATTAGAATTAAACAATATATTTAACATATTATAATATAATTAATATACATTGTTAACCTAATATTATATAATAAATGATATATTAATATATGATTATCACAATTAATATAATATATTAAATATCATTATTATATATATAATAATGATATTTAATATTTATAATATATAATATATATTTAAAAATATATAATAAATCATAAATATAATTTATGATATTATATTATAATAATAATATTTTTTATATAATTATAAATAAATAATTTACATTATTAAATTTAATAAATTATAATATTTTCATATTATATATATAATTATATTTATTTTATATTATATTATATTAGATATAATAAATTGTATCATGAATAATATTTATATATATTATATATAATACTATATTAAATAATTATATATTATAACATATAATTATATATAAAAACAAAAGATATAAGGAAATTGGTTAAATAATTTGATTATTTTAAATTATTGTATCATAAACCTTAAAATATATTATTACTATTAACACTATCAACTTTCACATGAATTTTTTTAAATATGCATCAGTGACTTTCATATATAAAATTGAAGTTTTCTTCTAACCGTGTGATAGAAAACAAGAAAATCGAAAGTCATTAAATGATCATTAGATATCAATAAATTGATTTCTATTTTATAGAGCAATTAACTAGAGTTTTTTTTCATGGAATAAACTTTCAATAAATTTATATTTTACTAAACTATTTCGTGGAATAAATTCTTAACAAACTTTTAAAATACAAATGGGTGGAAAAATTATTGTGATTCAAGGGCCAATTCTGTTTTTCCTTTTTCATTGATAGAAACTTGTTGGCTAATTAATTGCATTGTGTTGTATAAAGCACAATTCAAATATAGATTGGAAGTTTCAATTTCTTTTCCATGTAATCTGTAACTTAATTAAATTTTTATGTTGGAGGCGTTATATTGGTAGGAATGTACTAAAGATTCATTTGTAGATTTTTTTATGCCATTTCTGACATATAGATCATGTTGTAAATGTGGGTTATTTGTCTCTGGATCGTCCAAATCACGCTTTATAGGTTGGGGCATCTCAAGTTTAACTACATGACGGACACATAAGCGGTAAGAACAGAGTTTGTTTTTAGTTGCATCTATGTCCTCGGTTCGCATAGGAAGTACAATAGTCGATGCTAGTGGAAATAAATTCTAGGTGGTACAAGAGGTTTGCCATAGTTTAAAGCTTGGTGGACAACTAAGGTTGTGTCCTTGATTCTCGTAACGGTTAATTACGGTTTAATACATAATAATAGAATATATATATATATATATATATATATATATTGCTAGGTAACGGCTTTTGACCAGAGCTTTGACCAATCTAGAACATAATCGGGGGCATAGATCCCTATGTAATACACATGTATACTATATATTACCAATTATATATCAACAACCACCACTAGAGAATACAACCAACGACCACAATCAGCCTTATATACCTTTCCAAAAATTTAAATTTAAGTGAAACTTAAAACAACCAAAACACTTAACTAACTCACCCACATCTCATTAACGACAATAAATTATATTTAACCACATCCATTACTCCTTAAAAAACCAAATCATAAAAATAATTATAAATAAAATTTCACATTTTCATTTGCGCATTTCCATTCATCCCCTCCATACTCCTTTTAGCACATACCCATTTACCTAAACCCATTGTGTATTTAGAAACTTGGTTTTTATTTTTATTTTTATTTTATTTAGCTCCCAATACATATTTTATAGAATTTATATTCATCCCCTGCCTTCGCGCGAAGACAGAAACAAACCAGTGGTGGCAAAGAAGGTGAGAGAAGACCATTGGTTTTTAGATTTAAGATATTAATAATACCATTGAGCATTCATGAGGCACTTTAACACTATAGAAAGACAATAGAGGGTTTTTTTTCCAAAATATCGCATCCGGGGTTTATTTAGAAAAATATGGAGACGAATTTAATCAGCATGCACAAACTACGTGGGTACTGACGTTACTCCCTCTAGCTCATCACAAAAAAAAATTCAACGTTGTTCATGTCCCTGACTGCTAACTGCGAACATAATTGGAAATCATACACTGACAGCTAACGTGACCGCCAGCACATAGTGACCGCCAACATAACTGAGATTTGTCCAGAAATGTCAGCCACTGTTGAAAAATATAGCATCCAACCTGGCTGTTATGTCGCAGTTTTAGTTGTTTGTTCCACACAAAGCCAATTATTTAAATTTTGAAAACCCCACGCTCAAACAAATCCTATTCAAATTAGATCCCACCTAAACAATATACCAGGGACGTTCGAGTATTCACTGTGGCACGTTGCTTTCTTCATCCTAAGCTCACTGCAGGGCTTCAAGGGTATCCTCGTCGTCACGCTTGGACAAGATTTCCTGACCCTCCAAAGGAGCAGGGGGAAAGTGAAAGATCAATTCTCCCAGATATCTAATTAATTTCTATTTTCACTAATATTTCTAGTGGTAATCATCATTATGATGAATAAGGCAGGCATTAACATTGGACATGCAAGTATTCTAGTATGGCATATCCAACTATAGAGCGTGGGTATTTGCACTACTCTATAGATATTCCATGGGGGTGGCACTGCTCTACAGAAACAAACCAATGGTGGGAAAAAAGGTGAGGGAAGACCATTGGTTTTTAGATTTAAGATATTAATAAAACCATTGAGCATTCATGAGGCACTTTAACACGGTAGAAAGACAATAGAAGTTTTTTTTTTCCAAAATAACGCATCCGGAGTTTATTTCGAAAAATATGGAAAAATATGAGGACGAGTTTAATCAGCATGCACAAACTACGTGGGTACTGATGTTACTCCCTCTAGCTCATCACAAGAAATTTTTCAACGTTGTTCATGTCCCTGACTGCTGACTGCGAACATAATTTGAAAGCATACACTGATAGCTAACGTGACCACCAGCACATAGTGACCGCCAACATAACCGAGATTTGTCCAGAAATGTCAGCCACTGTTGAAAAATGGAGCATCCAACCTGGCTGTTATGTCGCAGTTTTAGTTGTTTGTTCCACACAAAGCCAATTATTTAAATTTTGAAAACCCCACGCTCAAACAAATCCTATTCAAATTAGATCCCACCTAAACAATATACCAGGGACGTTCGAGTATTCACTGTGGCACGTTGCTTTCTTCGTCCTAAGCTCACTGCAGGTCTTCAAGGGTATCCTCGTCGTCAAGCTTGGACAAGATTTCCTGACCCTCCAAAAGAGCAGGGGGAAAGTGAAAGATCAATTCTCCCAAACATCTAATTAATTTCTATTTTCACTAATATTTTTAATGGTAATCATCATTATGATGAATAAGGCAGGCATTAACATTGGACATGCAAGTATTCTAGTATGGCATATCCACCTATAGAGCGTGGGTATTTGCACTGCTCTACAGATATTCCATGGGGGTGGCGCTGACGACAGACAATGTGATTGCCGAATATGTCTTAGTATGTATTCCAGGATTGGATTGCATATGGTGCTCTGTTGAAGATTATCCACGCAGTGTGTGTCAGACTGACCCCTTCCAAATCTGCGTGCTTATTCTGATAACGTCAGTATTCATTTGAAATAGCTTTGCCAATATTAATATCTACTATCATGTCTTCCATTCAAACTTTCAAGCACATTTGTCAACAGATGTACGAGTTTAAAAATTAACAGATCGTTCTATATATTTCTTATTCTTGTTCATTTAAATATTAATAATAATAATAATAATAATAGAAAAAAAGCATTATAAATGATGAAACAGACAACAAGAGAAAATACGGGATGCGATTAGGGTTTCGTCCGTGCAGCAGCGTCTATGTACAGCGACGGCGGAGAAGATCATTACCATTGATCAGGCAGGGCAGCGCAAGGCACTGCACAGATCCCCAAGAGCACCAAAGGTATGGCGCCAGAATTTGTAGCCAACGAGATAAAGAAATAGTGTTTTGGATCTTCCTACGCACCAGGGTATCATAATCCCCTCAACCTATTAATTTGAATTGGACTTTGTGCATCCAATTAAAACAAATATTTTTTTAGTTTCAACATTAAGTTTTTAAGAAAGCAGGGGCTTCGCTTCTGCTTGATCCGATCTGTGGTCGCGGCAGAACACGGCTTTGGCTAGCCGCTTGAGTTCAAAGGCGAGACGAGTGGGGTCGCGATGGATGAAGGCGAACAGGAGGGCGCGACAAGGCAGAAAGCAGGGCGCAGCTACAGGGAAGCGCTTGGACTGCAGCAGGCGTCCCAGGGAGCGCGCAACAGTGGGAAGGCTCCACTTTTGCAAGGTTAGGTTCTTTTGCTGCTCTTGAGCAACCAAGTATGCACATCCCCAAAGTCAACGGCTGTCTAGAAAGATGCAAGGAGAGGCCTAAGCTGGGTATACCAATGAAAATGATTGCTGAAGACATTGAATACTATTCCAATCACTCCCTATACTGCAAGTTTCTGGGGCTTAGGACGTCACTGTTATTTCTGGAAGCATGGGCTCAGAGGACGTGGGCACCGGAAGGAGAAATGGATATTACATTGCTGGCCAATAGCTATTTCATGGTCACTTTTACCTGTATAACAGATTGTCAAAGAGTTTTTGCTGGAGGTCCTTACTTCCATAATCAAGTGGGATTGTTTATCAAGCCCTGGCATGCCGGTTTCATACCTTCAGAGGAACTACCAAACCGTGTCCTGGTGTGGGTGCGTCTGCCCCGCTTTCCGATAGAATGCTGCCAAGAAAACACTCTCCAATTGCTTGCATCCTTGTTGGAAAGGCCAATCGGTTCCTCAATGTCACCCCTGGGGAAAAAGGTAATGACTTATGCCTGCGTTTGTGTTGAAATTGATCTTAGCAAGCCATTACCAGATGCTGTTGAAATGAGTGCGAGCCCTTTTTCATGGGTACAACAGCTAGATTATGAAACCCTCCCTTTCCGCTGTCGTCTATGTCATGCTTATGGGCATTTGCAGCGATGGTGTCCCACCTCGAAATCCACTGCACCTCAACCAGCTCAATCTACTCGCACTCCATCTGGTACTGACAAGAAAAGGGGTCCGATTCCAGGTGAAGTACCTGAAACTGATGGTTTTATGCCGGTTAAAGGCCGATATAGAAATAGAGGCCAAAAGCGGTCCTTCAAGGAAAGACAATTAGATGACTCGCTCAATAGATTTGAAATATTGGACGACCTTAATCAGCAGAAGGTGAATCTCGGGGTGATGATTTTGGACCAGGGGATTGAGGGACCAGCTCAAGGGACCAATGCTTCAGAAGCTTTAATTGAAACACAGGTTGCTGGAGATTGTCATATGGATATGGACCAGCAACTGATAATTTCGAAAGGAATGACTTCCTCAATTGCTCCCCTTAAAGAAGACGGAAATATGCCCCTTACCGGGAAAATTGGGGACTCAGGGGCAGCAAGAAGCAATAAATCTTCTCATCTCGGACTTCTGCAAAAAGACCTTAAAAAAGGAGGGGGAGAGAAATCTGGCAAGCCTAGCAGAAAAAAGGACTTGGAAAAGCTCGAGCTAATGGGAGAGACTTTGGTGGAGTCGGGGTCAGTAAAGACTCTGGATGCACACTTTTTGAACCCTCTGAAATGATTGTAATATCTTGGAATGTAAGGGGTTTGAACAACAGCCCCAGACAAAATGATGTTCACAACCTGATTAAAAGTCGTAGGCCGGATGTCCTTTTCTTGCAGGAGACTAAGCTTTCAGTTGAAGACATGTCCAGACTAGCGCCCAAGTTGTGGAGGCAAGGAGAATGCCAATGCATTGGTGCTACCGGATACTCAGGAGGACTAGCTTGTCTGTGGAACCCACGAAAGATTGGCCTCATACGCTGGCTGACTTCTAAGTACTCCATGACTATGATTGTGTCTAGCTTTGAGATGGGGGAAGTCATTCTCTTCTCCAATATTTATGCTCCCAATGATTGGCGGGGTAAAAACTCCGTATGGGGCCACATAAGTTTTGTCCGTAGCCTGGCCCCCTTCCACCCTTGGATTATGGCAGGTGATTTTAATGCTATTCTTGATTTGACTGAAAAGAGTGGTGGCACGTCAAGGCTAGACCCATCTGCTTTGCTAATGCGCAACTACATTGAAATTTTGAATCTAGTTGACGTCAGGCCCAATAATGGACAGTTTACTTGGAACAACCGCAGGAGTGGAAAACATTGCATTGCTGAGAGACTTGACCGCTTTCTGGTCTCAGCTTTTTGGGTTGGAGTTATGTGGTCTACGAGGTCTAAAATTTTGGACTGGAGAGGAACAGACCATTGGCCCATCAAGCTTAATAGTGTCTCACAGTATCACCCGCGCTCTCCTTCCTTCAGATTCCAACTCATGTGGTTGCGGGATCAATCTCTACATGAGTGTGTTGCCAATTGGTAGCATTGGGGTAGCCCTGCCCATGATACGGCGATGTACATTTTTGCCAAAACACTGCAATATGTGAAGTACAAGCTCAAGCGGTGGAATCACCAAAGTTTTGGAAACATTTTCCATGCTAAGGTTGCTGCTCAAACCAAGCTTGATGGTATCACGAGAATAATAAGGGAAGAAGGACTGACTGAAGACTTACTGCAAGAAGAAACACAAGCTGTGAAAGACTTGGAGAAATGCGAACTACGGGAGGAAATTTTTTGGAAGCAGAAAGCTCGGGTCGAATGGCTCCAGAAGGGGGACAGAAATACATCATTTTTCTTCAATTCGTCCAAAGCCAGGAGACATGGCAATTCCATTTCGACCCTAGTCAATGAAAGAGGTGAGCGGCTTAACTCCTTTCCGGCAATTTCAGAGGAGGTAGTGCAGTACTTCTCTACTCTCTTTAGGGAAGATGCTAACGGGGAATCACCGGAAGAAGCTCAGGTTCTCTTCTACATTCCGTCGTTGGTGACGCGTGAAATGAATGAAAATTTAATGAAACCAATCACACTTGGAGAGCTTGAGGAAACCACTGTTCAGATGAAAAAAGGGAAAGCCGCTGGACCTCACGACTTTCCAACTAAATTCTACCAAGAATTCTGGGATATCATCAAACTTGACCTTTTAGCTGTTGTCCAAGAATCTCAGCGGAATAAACAAATGCTTAAGGCTACAAATGCGACCTATCTTGCTCTCACACCCAAATGCGAAGGCGCTGATAGGCTAAATCAATTCCGCCCTATATCCCTTTGCAATGTTGTTTACAAAATTATATCTAAAATCATTGCAGATAGGTTAAAAAGAGGGCTAAGTGCTGTGATCTCAGAAGAGCAGAGTGGTTTTGTGGAAGGCAAGCAAATCCTGGACGGTATTGTTATTGCTGTTGAGTCCATTCACTCCATGGCCAGCTCAAAAGATAAGGCGATGCTCATTAAATTGGACATGGCCAAAGCCTTTGATAGGGTCAGATGGTCATTCCTGCGGAAGGTTCTTTGTGCTTTTGGCTTTGCGGACGAATGGACTCAATGGGTCATGAGCTGCATTTCCTCGGCTTCCTTCTCAGTGCTTATCAATGGAGAACACACGGAGCTTTTTGGTGCTATAAGAGGGCTGCGACAAGGTGATCCTCTATCTCCGTACCTTTTTCTTCTCCTTACTAAAGGTTTGGGGAGGTTGATCAGCAGGAACAGAGAGGAAGGACATATCCAAGGATGGCGATGGGGAGGGGAATTGCCGGCGCAATCACACCTGCAATTTGCTGATGACACTGCCCTTATGGGCATGGCCACAATGTCTGAAGCTGATAATTTACGCAGGGTGTTAGATGTTTATCTAATGGCCTCGGGACAAAAGGTCGATGAAGATAAGTCGTCCATCTTCTTCTTCAACACTCTGGACCCTATTCAGCAACGGATAGCGAGGACTCTACATTTTCAGATTAGGACTCCCCCCTTGATTTACTTGGGTATCCATATCTCGGCTGGCCGTACATCCAAAGAATCTTGGCAGACTATTTTGGAGAAATTTCGGGTGAAAATGAATCATTGGACACACAGGTGGTTATCCTTTGCGGGCCGGGTTCAGCTTATCCAATCTGTGGTGCAGAGTTTACCTATTTACAGGTGTATGCTCCAGGGTGCCCCGATAGGATTCGTTAAGGAGTTTGATTCGGTTACCAGACAATTCTTATGGGCTAGTAGTCTGAACTCCACTAAATGGAGCCTTATTAGATGGGAGATTGTCTGCAGCCCCAAACAATATGGCGGGCTCGGTCTGAGACAGAGGGACTTAAATGGTATTGCTTTGGCGGCCAAACTTTATTGGCAATGGTGCACCGAACAAGACAAAGCTTGGACTAGAATTCTCTCACAGAAGTACTACTCCGAAACCATTCAGAGGGACATTTCTCGCTATCCGCTTATTGGGAAAGGTTCAGCAATATAGGGTACTCTCAAAAAAGGGGCTGCTCTCATCAAAGACGGCTTATTCTGGATTTCTAAACAGGTATCCAAAGCTCTCTTTTGGTCTGACTCTTGGGATGGTTATCCTCCCATCATTTCTCAGTTTCCAAATTTGTTGAACCTTTGTCAGAAATTCTTTGATGTTGGCTGGTCTCGAGTGAGTGACTTCAAAGTTTACATTACACAAGGACAGATGGAGGTAGCTCGTTGGAAAGCTCCCGAAACTTGGCCTGTTAATGGGACGCAGAAAGAGAATGAGGAGCTGTTGAGCATCCTTTCCAGGCGTCGCTTTAATCCTCTTCAGGAGGATGAGCTAGCTTGGTCTCCCAATCCCAAGGGAGCTTACACAGTTTCATCTGGATATCAGGCCTTACTTCTTCAGAGATTGGGCAGGGGGGAAGTGCATTGGTGGAGAGAGGTCTGGAATAAATTCACATGGCCTAAATGCAACTGTTTTGCTTGGATGCTGGCTTGGAACAGGTGCTTGACCTGGGACAATCTCCGGAAGAGAGGTTTCCAAGGCCCTTCTGTATGTGTTATGTGCGGAGCGGCCGAGGAGGATTTAGCACATCTTTTTTTGCGATGCCCCTTTGCCTTGCAACTCTGACATTATTGGTGGGATGTTTGGCAGCGCCCATGTTTTCATGCTCAATCTATGGTCGATTTCTGGAATGGAATGGGAGAGCCCCCCTCAAGGACGCCCTTCCTACAGGACATATCTCTGGGCGGCCCCATTTTTCTGTTATCGCAGATTTGGCTTGAGAGAAATAGGCGAATTTTTCGAGGGGTGAGGGTCATGGTGCAGCAAGTATGGCAAAAAGTGGTGGGGATGATCCAGAAAACCGTCCAAGCAAAGAGTGCGATCTGCCTTCCTTTGACCAAACAGGACGCTCAGGTGGTGGCGCGACTTGGATTCCAGCAGTTAACTGGTAAGTCAGCGTGTGTCAGGAGGAGCAAGCAGGTCAAAGAGCAGATTCTCAAGACTGGTCAGTGGCAACGCCCCCTAGGGGGATTCTCAAAATCAATACGGATGGTTCCTCCAGAGGTAATCCGGGACCCGCGGGTACTGGAGGGATAGGAAGGGATTCTGAAGGTATGGTGATTTTTATTTTTGCGGTTCCTGAGGGGCTGCAAACCATTAACATGATGGAAGGCCAGGCCATTCTTTATGCCCTTGAGAAGGCCCAGGCGTTAGGTTGACGTAGGATTATCTGCGAATTGGACTCTCAAGTCTTGATTAACCTGCTCATTAAGAGAAAAGTGGTGGACGTCAATTGGCAACTATCTCTGATTGTGCAAGAGATTTTGTGGATTTGCTCGCTTATGGATAGCGTTACTTTTGCTCACATTCCGCGTGAATGGAACAGGGCAGCGAATTTTTTGGCTAAATGGGCGTCAAACAATTTGGATGGTGGAAACATTGAGGATTGGGAGTCTCTCTCCCCGACGTTGCGTTCTGATTTAGAAAGAATTCTGGAGGCTGATAGGGAGGTTCATAATATTGTCTAGTTGGGCATGTGCCTAGTTTTTCTGTTTTCACTGCTTTCTTCTGGGGGTTTTTGCCCCCCGTTCTTCTTGTAATGCTTTTCTCTATTTATTAATATTATTTTTACCCCTTTTTATTAAAAAAAAACATTAAGCTTTTAAGAGTATGTTATAAATTAGTTTTTTGATATGTAATTGGTCACAGGTCTTTGATAAGACTAATTACTTGGAGAAACTGAACATTTTTCAATTAAAATTTTGAAAAAAAAAAAAAATTGTATAATCTTTCTAATGTCTTCCCTGGTTCACGTTTTCCCAGAAGTGGCCCGTTTTTTGCAGGGGATGGGCAGCTTCAAGCCCGAGCCACATTCATGGTTGCTGGCATTTGAGGCATGTAATTTATTTTAATTAGCATATCATTCAATGGAAATTCATGGCAGATATTACAGGCAAAGATTCAGCTGTGCAAAGAAATGGTTTCGTTGACAATACACCTGGTGCCACTTTTTCCCGTGCCTGGGCACAACAGAAAATGCACCCCCTTGGTTGATGAGGGTGTGGTTGCATGTACTACAGCCTGAGAAGGCCCCGCCACATCCTCAGTTGGAGCCTGCAATGAAAGCTGCTTAAGTTGTTCCACCACAGTGCCACCCACTTCACCTCCCAGCGGTGGAGCACCACCACCAGACTCCACCAAAAAAAGGAATTATGGAGCAAACGACAGTGGTGCAGGGGCAGCCTATTTTTTTTTATAAGACTGATGTGTGGCTTGGGGCAGCCTGTCTCTGTAGAGATCTGAAACTTCTCAGGAGAAGAAAATGTGTGGGCTAAGGGGCATTACACAGAGGGTGCCGAGCTCATTGATGTCATTTTGGATGGGGTCCACAAGGAGGGCAAAAACTGCGACTGTATACAAGGTAAATTTGATGTTCTTGATTTGTTTTCCAAACCCTAGGAACCCTAGATCAGGGTCCCTAATTTTTTTTCTGTCTATCAGGTTTCAGGTATGCCATCCACTTGAATGAGGCATGATTGAACAGCATTTGCTTTGCGTACAATTTTTTTAATAACAAATAGTCCCCGTCCATGGGGATTCTGTAAAGGGATCGGGGCAGAGACGAAGATTCTGTGGGAGGCGGTCTCGGCTTCGAATCTCGTGCAGAAAATAATGCTGGATCAGAATTCATTTCTCTTCATATGGCCTTACCCTTGAAGAGGCCTGCACTGGGAGATTTGGGGTTTCCACAGGAGTCATATGTTGAGATCACTATTATTCCAGAAGGATTCTCTATCAATATTCACAAAACTCTGATAAGATGCTTTTCCTATTTCCCTGATTTATATAAAATGCTTAGCATGATTTTAATCTTCTGCTTTGGTCCATTACTTCTTCTTCTTCTTTTTCAATATACCATAGCAATTGGTTCCACTTAGTCCAGGCTGTTTTCCAAATGATACTCTTAATTCTATATAAAAACCGCAGAGTCCACTAATGGTCTTAATAAATCTATGCATGACAATGATATTACTAAGTTACTTGTAGATCTGATCTTTATGAACAATGGTAAAATTCCATAAAATTTAATAATCTAAGGAATACTAAGTTTTTTTTTTGGTTCGAAGGATAAATATCGATTTCTTTTACCATCCAGTTTGTATTGGGTATATGAATAATATCATTTTTTAAGAAATATTTCATTGAACTATTTTGGTTATTTGTGGATATTAATACAAATTTCGTTTTTCAGAACTGAAAATTATTTGCAGCAGGTGGCATTGAAGAACTTTTCCGGTGCCTTAACAGTACTTCATTCCTGTGAAAATCTGTTTCCTGCTGCAGAAGACCTAAATATTGTTAGCAGATGCATAGAGGCAGTGACCTCCAATGCATGTACAGAGTTCAATTTTAGTACACTCCAATGCTGATGGTCAGAGCAGTTGACAGTGCTGAGTATTCATTTCTATTAGAGAGTTTTAGAAGCCATGAAAGCCAAGGGACCATCCTGTGCTGCTCTGGGATCATCCCTTGCAGTATATGCTGATAAAACTCTGCAAGGAATTGTGTGGAAGGAGCAGGGCATTGTAAACAATAAATGGGATGAACAGAGAATTCTTTTAGAGACTATTGTCGGGCTCTTGCCGGTAGAGAAGGACATCATGTCTGTTAGTTTTCTCTGTGGTCTACTCAGATCTGCAATTTACTTGAACACATCGGAGGTATGCAAGCTGGATCTGGTAAAGAGGATTGCTCTACAACTAGACCGCGCAATTGTAGATGAACTGCTCATGATCCCAGGGTGAACATTTCTCTACTTTTTTTTTAATAGCACATTGGACAGGCCATTAGCCCCCCTCTTTCTAGATGACTTTTACAGTCCCATTAAATAATTTCTTGTGGATATTTATATAATTCTTCTCTCATTTTGAAGATAGGTCTAAAGGCGTAACTTAAAACGTTGATATTTCCTAAAAACGGTTATGCACAAAAGGTTTTGAATGGAAATGGGTAAGGTATGTGCACCCTACAGTCTAAGCATAATCAGATGTGTAGAGTGACTTCACCATATAATCTACCCTACTATCCAAGTGCAGTCAGGCCTTATAAATTACGTTGTAGTCTAAGCACAATTAAAAGCAGAAGGTCGCAGCATAGTAGAGCTTGAAAGGACCTTTCTTTTCTTCATATCCTAAAGATGGATTAAGAAATGTGACATTAAAAATTTTGATATGTTATAAAAACTCGTGAATTTCTTGCATTCAACAATTGTTGGCAGTGCATGCTTTATGTATTTTATTAATACAATTTCTCTCTCCTTGCTTCCCGTACTAGTGCAGAAATTGTCTATGGTGTGGAGACTATGCATCGGATTGCTGTTGGGTTTATGGAGGTGGAAAAGCAAATGGGACTCTCAGAAGCTTGATATTTCTCTCCTTCTGTCATAAAGATCTGCAGGGTGCTGGATAACTATTTGGCAGAGATTGCTAATGAGCCAAATCTCAGTATCGAGAAATTTGTTGCACTTCCCATTCTGATGCCCTGGAAGCCAGGTAGCGTCTACAGGGCAATTGATATTTACTTAAATGTGAGAAAAATTTGTTGAATTTTAATAATCAATTTATTAGATGGTTATATAATATATGTATTATTAAATATAATGGAGTTATATAGATATGGGCATCTCTATTTTTTTGGTCTTTAATTCTAATATGTTGAGTAAGTGTATATCTAAATCAATCTCCTTTAGTTATATTTGTATGATTAGAGAGATCCATTCAATCAAAATCATTCAAAGATCTAACTTAACTTTCACAATATTAAAATATCCATAATCTTCTACTTTAGTAGATAATATAACATATCATCATCTTACCATTCTGACAACAACTTACCAATCTAAGTACAACCTCTTCAATTATAATAAAGCCTACTTACTTTTCTTTCTTTTTAGGACTCACCATTTTAAATATTCTCATTTTTAATCTTACCGAACTTTTAAACTTTTGTACTTATAGATTTAACTTCATTCTTGGTGTTTGCCATCTTGGGGTTTTTTGGTTGGTTTTATATGTTGTTTTAGGCTCACTGTTTAGACAGTTGCCATCTTTATTCTTTAACTGATTTTACACATTAATATTTTTATTCTGATACTTATTATTTATTTATTTATATTTAAATAAATAATTATAAGATATTGAATGATTAAAAAATCTATTTGATATCTATTCTATCAAAATTATTTAGGAGTCAAGCTGGGCCTCACAAAATTCTTAAACCTTTGAATTATAATCCTTTCTTCTTTAAGAGTAACTGGAAGTGAAAACAGACGAATGGAATAACACAACTATTTTAACTTTTAGTTGTAAACCAATTAAATGACAACACAAGTCAATATAAACTGCTATTCCCAAAAATACATGGTAAAAATTAGAAAAACTTGATTCCAAGCTTCTTGCCGAATGAAAATGATATATGCATAATTTTTTAGTTAGAAGGACTTTTATCATTTAAATCTTACAGAGAAGGCAAGAATGGCATAGAAGATACCTCAATTGGATGCCAAAGAGACCTTTATATGCACTGCAGGCTTAGCATCATCACGTTTCACTAGACAAGTTGGGCCGCTTTCCATGCAAATGACCTGGGTTTAATTCCTGACGGACATGCTATTATCAAGTACTCACATCCAAACTAGGTAGGAGTAACAACAATCTTGATGGACCACACTTGGAGAAAATCACTGCCCATGCTATCCATCAGCTAGGCTCAAATGGCACTTCCCGTCAAAGAAAAAGGTACATCCACATTGCTGATGATAGCTTCCAATTAAGTTAATAAGTTTTGTAATTATAAAGAACAAGCCATATCCTTAAATCTTTGACCCCGTTCCACCATCTCAAGAAAGAGTTCCCTGGCTGCCTTTGTTTTACCATGTTTGAACAGTCCCTTCATAAAAATGCCATACAAGATATCATCAGGATCAATGCCGTTGGCTTGCATGTCCTTGAAACATCTCAGTGCCTCATCAATATTGCCTTCATTGCACAATCCAGCAATCAGAGCACTGTATGTTATTAATCCAGGTTTGAGGCCTTTCTCCAGCATCACATCGAAAAGTTTACTTGCTGCTGGCACATTGCCTTCCTTGCAATACCCGTCAATAAGTGCAGCGTACGTGACATCATTAGGGCTAAAACCTCGTTCTATCATATCATCGAAAAGAATCTGAGCTTCCCTTACCATGCCATCCTTGCACATCCCATCCATCAGAGTAGTATATGTCCAAATGTCTGGATTAACACCTGATAGGAACCGGACTGTCCTATTAGGTTATACACATTAAGGTAAAACACATACCATGATATTGAATAAAATATAGATGACTACATTGTCCATCCATAATAAAACTGAAAAGACAATATAAAGGGTACCTGTCATAGAAACGCACAAGTAGCCAAGTTCATAAAAAATCAAATACAAGAGGTTTAAGAAATGTGAAATGCGTTTGACCAAAAAATCTCTGAAAAAAAAGGAGAAAAAAAGACAATTCTTTTCAAATAAATACTCCAAAGCATGTAGAACTTCTTTCATATAGGACTTTTGAATTAGGGCCAATTAAGTTTAGAAAGGAAGGGGGTCAATGGTAACCCACTTTCACCAAAAATACAAGGGTTTTATAAATATGAGCCAAAAAAAACTAAAAAAGTGGTTAATTTTTCAATTTGGAGGTTTAAACCTACTGTAGATACAGCCCTATACAATAATAATTAAAATCTATAAAGGGTATACAATAATACCTTCCTCCAGCATTTCTTCATAAAGACTTGCTGCTTTTCGCACAGAATTCGCCTTACAGAGTCCATTCATCAATGTATTGTAAATAACAACATCAGGCCTGTGTCCTCTCTGCAACATTTTGCGGAAAAACAACATGGCTTCCTGCACTCTCTCCACCTTGCAAAGCCCCTTGATTATGGTACCAAAGGTCACAACACTAGGATCATAACCAAGTTCATCCATTTGCCTAAAAATTTGGAAAGCAGACCCAATCTGGCCACACTCGCAGTAATAATTCAAAATGGTATTGAACGTAACAAATGTAGGAACTACTCCTGCCTTAACCATGTGACCATAGAGCCCCATTGCAGACTTACATTCCTTAACCCCTTGTTTGCAAAGCCCATCCAACAACGTATTGTAAATAACCGCATTGTGGGTGTGGCCTTTTGAAAGAATGTTTTTGTGGAAAAACTCCATGGCATCTTGCACCCTCCCCGCCTTGCATAGCCCCTTGACCATTGTGCCCAAGGTCACATCAGAAGGAAAAAAAGCATGTTTTTGGATTTGCCCAAAAAATTGTAAGGCCTTATACAATTGGCCAAATTCAAAGTAACAATTGAGGATTGTGTTGAAGGTGACGATTGTAGGAGTCATCCCTTTTTTAAGCATGAGGTCGTATAGACCTAATGCAGATTCATATTCCTTAATACGAGTTAGGGCTGCTAGAACGATATTACAGGTTGTGAATGCAGGAATAAAATTTATATTTAATATTTTTTTGACTTGGGCATAGGCTGTTTTTACATTATTATTGTTTGTGCAGAGGCCCATTATGCGATTGTGAAAATCATGTTGTTCTGCCGAAGGTCTCTCTTTCAGATTGTTTTGGAAAAGATTTCTTCTGTGAAAAAATCTGTGTAGTAAGAGAGATGAATACATATCTGATTTGAGAGGGGCATTAATGAGAGCTCTGTTGGATCTCATGGCTGATTCAGTCCAACCATTTATTGGAACCCTAGTTACCAGAAACGCGACGAGACACGCCCGTTTCACCTTTTTGGGGTCTGCAACCCGTCCGCAACCGAAAACGGCCGTCGCGAACGGATTGAGCCGTTTCTCTGCTGTATTGAAACGTTTCAGATAGGGCCTGAAACGGTCAGATGTTTCTCCCTCTGTGCCAAAACGTTTCAGACTTTTAATCATCAGATTTCAGAAGTTCGTACTAGGTCAGGAAACACATCAAATTCACCGAGATATGCTCTCACAATCGGCACAGCAGCAGCAGAAAAAGTCTGGGCAGATATCGGTCTCACATGTTACAGCAAAGACAAGAAAAGAAACCCTATACTCAAACCACGGACATGCAGCCGCAGTGGAAACACCAACTGAACAAGTCCTGCAGTAATCCTTAGAAGCATATCTGAATTTTCATTCTGCTTCCTCCCGCCACAACCTCAAACTTTCATGGCCTAAACACAGGACTTGTCATTTGCAAGAATAGACTATTCCAAGGGAGGAATAGTGCAGCCCCACTACCACCCAAGGGCCTCCGAAGTATTTGTTTGTTTCTTGGTGCAACTTCAAATAATCTCGTTTTCCCTCACATTACCATTTCCGTCATGTTTCTCTCATTTCTGGTAACCTGGATTTGAACATGCTTTGTACAAATTGGTTGGGCCCTTTTTTAAATTTTTATTTTTATTTTTATTTTTTATTTTTTTTTGGAGTATATCAAGAGAGCACATAAATTAGTAGATTACAATGATGAGTAAGTGTACATTTAAATCAATGAGCTCTTTCACGTATTTTAATAGAGAGCATTTAAATGCGCAGATTATAATAATGAGTAAGCGTACATTTAAATCAGTGAGCTCTTTCGGTTAATCATTCATGAGTACGCAGCAGGGCACAATTCTGTGTTTAATCGTTTGGCTTTATGTATCAGGGATTACAATTACTCAAGGCACAATTTGCGATTTGTACCGTGGTGGATGGATACAAGCAACCATCATCCTCACTAGTGGGACTACAACCCTTTCGATTTTGATGATTATAAAACGAATAATAGAGTATATATTTGTTGTCGAGTCAGATCCAAAGATGGAAAGAGAAAGCGGATAAAAATCTAAGCGTAGGCCATCGTAAGAGAGGGCAAGGTATAATCATTTGTCAACTTATATAATAAGAATTATTGGAATCATTTTAACCAACTAATTTGTATTCAATAATGTGTAACTAATAAAATTAAGGTATTATTTTTTTGACATTAGATTTGGAATATTTATAATATAAAAAATACAAAATAAAATAATTTACTACTTTTTTATTAGCTAAAATAAAATGACAAATCTAATTTTTAAGGAAAATTGTTCTATTTTCAATTTTAAAAAAAACAAATATTTGACATTATCCACTAAAATCACAAGAAATATAACAAATAAACATACATCATAATCTAAAATTATAAAAAGTAAACAATGACAATAACAAGTCATTGCACCTTGCAATAAATACATCTTCTATTATTTAGTTATTATTCTCATTAATTACCTAAAAAAAAAAATTGATAACAATAGACTCTTTAGTTTTATCAGCGTTCTCTGCTATGACAATGCCTATTCTTCTGTTCAGCGCTTTACTCAATGTACCACGTGTAAAACTAAAAACTCAAACTTAGTTGGGAAAGCACTGACAACAAATTCAAACAAACATTTGTAGAGTAAGCAAAATACCCATTTATTGTATCTAGCATTTGATTAGAGAAAATTGTTGAGATCAGGGAAATTGTATCACAATTATGCTACAAAACTATATTGAATAGTATGCGAAGTTCATGTTGTTATTAAGATTATGAGTTATTTTTCATACAAAACTATTAATCCAAACCCTGGTAACAACAATTCTAGTGCACAAACATCAAGAAATTTCTTAACATTGTAAATTCAAAAACCACAACAATAATCATAATGCCGAAATGCCATTATCACCTACTCCATCAAACAAAGGTTCCATCAAATAAAACAATGCTACCACTGGCACTGCCAGCGTTAATTGATCGCGTGAATAACTCTTCTTAGGTCGTCTTTGCCTAACTTCCACATTTTCTTAGCTAAATTTTCTAGTGGTTGGCTAAATTTCTTCTTACATGCCTTGAACTTCTCAACATAAATATTATAATAGTTTTTTGTTTTAAATCAATATCAATATCGAATATTACTTTCTTCTTCCATGCCCTAAACTTCTCAACAAAATTATTATCATAATTTTTTATTTTATCAATAGCAATATCGAATATTACACTCACCAAAAGTGTGAGTTGCCATTAGCAAACCATAAGATTGATAATACGACTTTTGATAGACACTTACTTCACATAGAGTAAATGCCTAACATTTGCTTGCTAAATTTCGTAAGCTTGCATGGCTTGTTATAAGAGGCCTTGCACAAAAAAACCAGAGAGCAAGCTTACAATAATGATGAGATGCTTTTGAATAAATAAGTTAAATAGAAGTTAGTATTGTGTTTTTCTACGCAATGGCAACGTCGCAAAATTTAGCGGAGAGACAAGATGGGTATATATTTACATTATTTTTGAGCTAAAATTGATATTTCTTCATCATCTTGCACACGAAAATTAGGGAAAGAAGACAATATATGTTTTTATTTTACCTTGAACAACACTTACCAATTATATAAGACACTTGTCTTAAACCATACATGCAACAAAATCCGTTATAATATATTATTATTATTAAAATGTCATTATTCTAATACATTAAAATATTTTAAAATAAATATTATATATGTAATTTTCATATATATATTATGTAGAGATATAATTTTACGATATAAAAATAGTTACATGATATTTTTTATATTTTATATAATATAAAATAGTTATGTCACAAATTGTATTACGTAATTTACACTTGAATCAAAAGGTAAGTTGTAACCTCCCAAAGTCCCCACATATCATTTGTGGGACGTGAATAAATAACAAAGCTATGTTCCTATAAAGGGGGCTTATAAAATTTTCTTTCTCAATGAGTGTTGTTGAGAAGGTTTAGGAATGTGTCTTAGTTATGTGCCATAGGCTCAGTAATGATCAAGCTCAAACTACATACACTGTTTTAAAATGACTTAAAACTGTGTACACAGTTTTGTGCCATAGGCTCGATAATCACTGAGCTAAAACTACATACATAGTTTTAAAATGACAGAACCATGTATGCAGTTCTGTCATTTTAAAACAAAAGAAAAAATCGTCGATGCCATTCATTTGGCATTGACAAAAATTGCAAACAGAAGAAGAGAAGATAATATACATGCAACTAGGGAAAGCAACAACTACTTTGGTAACCCAAATTAGACAATGGCACACTGGAAGAGAGGTATGCAAACATATTTTATTACATTTATAAACAAAATTAGTTAATTTTGTGGCATTTTTCTTGTAATTGTATTTTTTTTGTTTTCAGTACATGCAAAGGCAAGTGGCACTGAACAACAACCTCACTGTCCTATCCCTCCTCACCCACAAAACCCTCATATCCCTCTTGTATTTCCTTAAGCCCTCCAAGGTAGTCAAGAGGATTTAACAGCCCATATAATTAAAAAATAAGATCAAACTTGAGAATTTGATTACGACATTGAGGGATCCCCGTGTAAATAACACCCACTGAATTTCTTTGGCAAACATAATACAAACATTATTAGGTGAAGTTGAGTCATTAACAGGTCAAATTGATAGGTGGATTGACTATAAAAATAGATGTAGGGCATATTATTCCAATAAATTGTCTGCAACCACTATGAAAGATAAAAATATAACCAAAGCCCAAATTTGTGCCTTATTCATTGATGGGAAAACTGGTGCATCACTAGATGTGACGGCGAAATAGATTTCAATCCAATAGTGCACTCACCATTTGATCAAACTGAATTTTTGGGACCGATGGTGGATGGTCTTTGATCACCCGCCTTAAAACAATAATGAGGTCCTGATATATTTTTTGAGAAAATTGTATTATGAGTTTATGTTGAATGAAATTCCAAACTATTTTGATTTCCAAGAGTTCTTTAACAAATGAAAGGGCTCTACGTAGGATAGGACAATTGCACATCGTGCACCTAATCAGCTTGTGAGAGTGCGTATCGACAAACCACATCCTCCTAAGACCCTACCCTCTACAGTCACAGAGACTATAGAGATTGATACTTTGCATGCACTTAAAGCACTTATTAACACCCTTGTTCACCATACAAGCCAAATTTCTCATACTCCTACTAATGAGGGTGGATATGGCGAGGCTTCGTCTAGCGCTACTACTCAATGAGCTCACTATTGTAGATCATGTGGTGTTATATGCACCGGCCCTGAGGAAGAGGAATATCATGCAACCTACTCATGGTGGTATTTATGTGGGCCTAAATGATATCAACCTCACTATGTTTTAGCTATCTACATGTGATCTGGACACCTTGGCTGCAACTTCCCAAGTAGCTTTAATATTTTACTTGTTGCAAAAAATTGTCAGACTTGTTAAATTTCAAATATTTGTATAATTTAAAAGGTTATAATTAATTTTAATGTAGAAAGCTCAATAATGTCTATGAATTTTTTAATGTTACAACAGGATTTTGGACACCACACGAGTGTATGTGTTATTGCTATTATGTCTATGTATACCTATACAGAGGTGATTTGTAAGAATTAATCAATGTTATGGTTCATTGTACATGTATGGTGTTGTATATATATGTTGAATTGATTAATAATGATATTTGTTTGTTCGTTTGATGACTACACTCGACACTCTGCCATCTATTCAGGAGGGAGCAAACGTAGGTGTTGCTACTACGATTTCATTTACACACTAACTCGCCGAGGTACATGAGAGTTATTATAATATTTAAGAGTAAATATGGATGTGTGTTTTGTAATTATCCTTTGTAGTTGTGCAAATAACTTATGCATGAAACAATTATCTACGCAGACTCCTCCGACGATGTCTTCTAGTCTTGTTGAGTTGATTAGCATGAGTGACGTGGTACAGTTGACAATTTAATTTATAAATTTTATATTATATTTCAATGATTCAGTCAATTGGTTTAAATGTTTATGAGCTAATTTTGAATTTATATTTTGTATATATATACATTTGTAGGGAGCCAACCCTTCCATTATCATAAGCACATCATTGGCTCCTATTGGTGATCTGTTTCACACTCCCATTCACCAGCATGAACCGATCATTGACTCTATTGAGCACCAATCCCAAATTGGGCCTAACCGCCAGCTTGCTTTAAGTGTACCTATTAATTATTTTTGTATCATTTTAAAAACTTAAGTTGTTAGTTTTGAAGTGTCTTAATCAAGCACATGTAAAGTTGATGACAATATTTGCATGTAAACAATTGGAGCTACAGGCAAGTTTTGAGCGGAGGAGGACTCGTAGTCAACTAGATCTGACACCTCTAGTTACGAGCAAGGCATCCAAAGGAGAGGCTTCTACAATCAAAGTAAAAATAGCAATGCATTTTGATGATTAAGATCATGTCTTATGACATTTTGTCATATGCCTGTATGGCTTGATGTATAGTTTTTTTTCATTGTATGCCTATATGGAATTTACCTGGGATATTGTATCACTTGTGTTCACATTTTGTATGCCTTTATATGGATTTTATGGATATTATATACATTATATATTGTTCAGTGTTTCACTCAATACAAATATTCTCGTTGATTTTAGGTTTTTTATTTTGTTTTAATTTATTACATATTATATTACATGTTCATCATTGTATGCCTTAAACTTTTGTTACATCTTGATTTCACCCTATGACTTATAAAATTTTAATTCGTTGATTAGTATGGTTAATGTCTAATTACTTTTGCCTTGATTTTTGAGTATAAATCAAGAAAATAAACATTTATTTTATATTATATGCATAAACTAATAAAATATCTATATAAAAGTCTTTGACCATTTAGCTCATTAGTTGTTGATATCCATGGTATCAAAATAGTAAGACATATGTAAATAGATAATCTATTTATAGATACACTAGTTTTCAAAGATATAATTATATTTAATTAGAAATAATTATAAGCATATATATCTAATAGGTAAATAAACGATTATCTAAGTTTGAAATATCTTAAGTACTACCTTTAAGCTAAGATGATATAAACTTAGTCTTCATTTACCATGCATGAAAATTGTAATTAATTATCTTTAATTTTATTTGTCCACATGGCCTTATATTGCAATAGGAATGTAGCATAGAGATTTTGGCAAGAAAGTAAATGCTTTATTATATTTTAAGCAAGGTGAGTTGACTACGGGTAAGTGAAGAGTTGGATGCCATGCATATGAGTGGAGTAAGAGCGGTAGTGGATGGATGACGGTAGTGGACCACTTTCGGTGATGGAGATAAGTGAGTGGGAAAATGCTATGCATGGAGGGCAAGAAAAGATAATTAGCATTATTAAATTTAAAAGAAATCTAAATTTAATGCATGAGGAGAATCTAAAAGTAATTACCATGCAAAGTGAGGGATGCAACTTTTAGAGGGAGCTTTAATTTTATAAATAAAGGTAGAAAAATTAGAAGTGGATACTCTCAAATATAGATAGACATGGAAAAAGGAAAGAGAATAAAAGCAAAGGAGAAAAGGGAAGGTAGATGGTATTGTGGAAAGGGTATGGTGAACAAAGTTGGGGTTGACAGCGCTGAAGAGGTAGGATTTAGAGAAGAAACAGGGAGGAGGAGTGAAGCCGTCTTGGAAAAATAAGAAGAGAGGCAAGTTCTTCTTTAGGCAATTAATTACAAGGTTAGTTTTGTATTTATTTTGCTAGATGTATTGTTATTAGAATTTTATAAAGTTTAAATCAATGTCGTAGGTCTTATAATTCTTCCAAGCACGGCCATGATTATATTTGAAATCCCAATACAATTTTGAAAACCAACGAACGGATTGTGTGGTATCCCCCTAAACAAACATAATGGTTTTTATATTCATTGAACTACTCTTAATATAATAGGATTATACGCTCGGCCTTCACAATAATACTATGATTAGAAGTTGTAAAAAAAGTAGTATCATAGTTAATTTTGTATATACTCTTGTCTAGTAGTGAACTACAAATTAAAAAATCACATATTCCTTAGAGAGACCCAGATAGGGTTCTCTATTAAATACAAACATCATCCAAGTTATTTGATGGACAACTAATCACACATGGTATAGAATTCATACTATGAACAGAAGGTGTTGGGGAACTAGACTAAGGAGCGAATTGAGGATCAATTTTTCCAAGTTCATTTGCAACCTCTATAGTAATTTCCCCAAAAGCCTTCTCAAGGAGGCACTTTATTTTAGTGGTTCACTATTACACATAGGTTTTTCAAAGACCTATAAATCATCCATCGTATATTTCTTTTTAGCATCTTACCCTTTTTAATTGTTATGAAAATTTTCCTTATTAAACAAATAAATAGACGTTCAAGACACCCAAACCTATAATAGCATAGGTATGGGAAATCCATTTAATTTTGAAGCTAGAAGATTCTAAAAAAATCTAGGGGTTTTAAGGAGATCAGAACCCTAACATTCATATGGGATAGCAATCTCCTAGTATCCTAAATTCATTGGAATTCCCTAAGGGGTTTCAAAGCATATGGTAGAAAGTTACATAGTTGGATAGGAACACTTTCAATGTCTATCCATCTAGGTGAAATTTTAAGAACAAGGCCATTTCAGTTCATATTTGGGCTCTAAGGGATTGACTTAAAAATAGATTGACCAACATTCTATAATGGTTTACTAATAGCTCTTCATTGCATATTAGAATTTTTAAACAAATTAATAAAAACCCCTTTCTATATCATTTAACATAAGCTAATGTACAAACCCAACCCAACATAGTTGAGCTAGTTATCAAAGAAGTTTCTAGAGGGAAGAGAATTCTTGTTTAAAGAAATAAAAGAAATCCCAACATTTTAAACCTAATTTCTTCCTACCGAAGATCATTTTCCATGGAAGAATTTGGCACAATAGTCAAGGAATTAACAAGGATAGGGTGCTTACCAATTTTACCTTCATCTCACTCCTTCCCTCCACATTCCCCTTTACACATGCAACTAACCACAAATTATGATCCTTCTAAATGTTTTGTCACTTATTCTTGCCACAAGATTTCACTGAATAGTTTTTTCAGTGGCCCAGATGCTCCTTCCTCAACTTGAGATGGGAAATATATATCATCCTTATGATTTCACACCTTATAAATCTTTGAAGAACCATTTGGCTCATTAAATCCACCATTTTCACCCTTACTTGCATGTTCGAGGGCATCAATTTTGATGGTCTCCATATAAAATAGAAAATAATTCATATACCTTCAAAATTTCCAAAGGTTATAGGAAGAGGATTTAGGCAAGGGAGATGTGTACTTATATGGACAATAGACCAATGAACGCAAAGAAACAACAAATAAAAACCAAGGCCCAAAATTTAAAAAAAAATACAAAACAAATAAATAAAATTAAATCATGCTAAAAAAATGGTTTAATTAATTGACCACCATCGGTACCAAGAAGAACAGTACATGATGCACAAAGGAAGCAGAGGTAACCAAAGTAATCAGTCAAGAGAAATATTGAAGCACCATTAATGGAGGATGACTCTTTGTCTCTCCATTGTAGAGCTCCAAGCTTCTCCATGTAAATAGGTTGTGCATGCTAGTATGATGAATACTTCACTTTGGAGACTATAAGTTTCACTTTTCTTGGCCCAATTGATCAATATATTTTTTTTGTATAAAACTATTCACTAGAGAAGAATGGATATCAATAAATGAAGGTTAGGCATTAACTACACAAATGAAATACCATGAAGATGGCTCTCTTTCACAAATTTTTTTAATAATGGAGAGTTTGAAAGGAAACTTGATCTTATAATTATGAGATTAGATTCTTGTCCAAAAATATTATTTTATGGATGATGTGTTAAAGGAAACCAAGTGATTACCATCTTAACTAACTTGTAACTATTTGGAATGGGTTTGCATGTGAAATTTCATTTTTTAATAATAGTGTATTTTGTTGAATGATGTGTAAAAGAATTATTCCTACTTGAAGGATATTGTAAGCTGTAGGTGGATGGAATTTCATTCATTATCAAAATAGCCTAGGATAGTTTATATGTATTTTTTATGATACTAACACTATTGGATTTTTTTTATCAACTAATAGCTTAAGGACATTTTAAAGATTGACATGATGAAAAATAACCCAATGGTGTTATTGGATAAAGTGGACTAATGTAGTTAAGGTTAGGGAGTAAATTTGATGATTTTATAGAACCTCACATCTTATCAAATCATTTTAGTTATGAATACCCTAAACACTAAGAAATGAGTTTTAAAAGCTAACTATAAGTTTTTTGGATAAAACAAGAAAGAAGGTATGTGACAACTATTAGCCAACCCCACCTCACAACTAAAACAAATACTTGTTATCAAAATAACTGTGGATCAGAAATCCATAGTTATTATTTTTTGAGTAGTCCCCTTTTAGCTTCAGACTCGATTGACAGTTAGTAGTTCCTTGACACCTTTCGATGGTTCCCCTTTCACCCCCTTCCTTCTTCGAGACCCCTTTTTCAAATTTTGCCTAAGTACTAGCCATCGTCCACTTCTTTCATGTGGCAACCTAATGCTCATCTAACTCAAAGAGACTTTCATCTCAATCTAGTGGAATTCCAAATAGACATGTGGCAACCCCACGCTCTTCAAAACCTTTTTATTTTTGGTTTAGACCTCCAAATATCACCATTGGTTGAAAGAATGATAGATGGGCCCTACTAAAAAATAAATGAAAGGATTGATGTTGCTTTAGCACGTGGCACCCTCACACTCATTTTAGCAAGTGGGTGACCAAATTTATATATAGGAGCATCTACTTGACATGTGGTGGCCCCATGCTCAATCTTGCCAAAGAAATCCCTAGTCCCTCTGAAGAAGCACTAAATCAATGCATGTCATCCCTATACGTACTTGGGAGCAATGTTAGTTTGAAAAAATTTAAAGCAACACCATTGGATGAGAGCGTGGGTCTTTCCTTTCAATAAAATATTTTGAAACACTTTAAGCCTAGATTAAAGTATAATCTATTGGTTTTTAAGGGGGGCCAAGGCCATTGAACATGGCATATGCAGGATAACTCTGGAAGTATACACATGGCACCACCCCACTTATCCTAAGCATAGTGGTTGTAATAAGAATGATGTATTTGAACCATATCTAGGATCTAGAGGCTAATTGTACTCATGAAGTCAAGACCCATTTTTAATTACAATGAAGTCATCATGGGCATGAGTGCTGGAATCTACAGTGTCATTTTCCTCAGGCATCTGCCTTGACTAATTATTCTGGGCTCGTTCCTTTTGAAAGGGGTGGTGATCATTTTATTTGATCTCTCTATTTTATGAGTAGCCATTATAATAGACTAGATATAGTAGCAGTTAGCATTTTTTCTAATATGCAACCTTAGTAGGTGAACCTCACTGATGTGATTAGATGATTTGTATGTGCACCTCATGAACTTCTATATTATATTCTCCATCCATAATGAAGAGGATATTATGTTCTATGTTATTTGGGTTGGAAAATTATCTCTATCTATTATTTCTCTTCTTCTACTTTTATAGTTTTGATCTTTGTTTACATAATAGACTATAGTTCATGATTTATGCTCCCTTATGGTCTGTGATGCTTGATGATATAATATATTTTATGAAATTATAGGTTAATGTTTCAAATATCTCAATGCATCACCTTAGATTAGATTTACTTTCCATGTTACCTATTTTCCTTTCTTCTATCCCTTTTCACCCTCCAAAACTTAATGAAGAGCTAGATTCTAAAATATCAGATGTTGTTTTTAGGTGAACAAAAATCAATTGGCAAGGACACATTAATAATGGCAAAAAATATCACTTGTCTAAATGGTGTGAATGTTAAAGATGACTTAATGATTACTTTGGAAGGCAATAACATGTCTCATGTAACGCCTCTTTGCACTAGCACCATATTTCCATCTCAAAAGTAAATTCTTGATAGACCTTTAGTGAATGGTTCCATAGGTACAATATTGCGTCCTCCTCCTAAATTCTCACATATAGCCATATGGATTTATAGGTGAATCTGAAATCACCAATACATTTTGGATAATCTGATTATGAGCTGGGAAGGGATGTATTGGGCCTAAGAATATAATCAAAATGTTGGCATGATTCTGCTTAACTTGGAGAAATCATACGATATAATTGAAAGGCCTTTCATTAAAAGAGTTCTAAGAGACTTTGGTTTTTAGGATATGTTTTGCATAATGATTAATGTGCTCTTCAAATATGCTTTAGTTATTGTTGAAATGAATACGGAATTAACTAAATCCCTTGAGCTTCAATGCTCCATCAGACAAGGATGTCCTCTTACCACATCGTGTTTTATGTTGGTTGCCTTGTATTATCTCCTTAGATTTTCTAATATTGAACCTCTAGTCAGAGGCATCTCTTTGCCTAATGATGAAGTATTAATTGATGTCTTATTTGTTAATGATACTACTATATATGTCAAACTAGATCAAAATAACTTGAATCAAGTTGTTTGTAAGACTGGATATGTATTACTCTGTTTATGGGTCCAAGGTGGCTATGCATAAATCATATATGCTAGGATGGAAAGATTCCCCTCCTAATTAGATCTCAAAGTTTGGTTGGACATAAAAAGGTCCAAATGAAATGTTTAGATATCTAGGTATTCCCTTCTTGCTTACCCCTTCATTTAAGCTCATGTGGGAGTGGATTTTTAACAAAATCAATAAGAAAATTGTAAAATGTTAGGGACACTTACTTTCCTTACCTGGACGGATTCAAGTTTGTCAAAAAGTTATCTCCTTATATAGTGTTTACTATGCCTCTTATTATCTCTTCAGCAAGTCTCAGATTAATATGCTTCATAGAATAATAAGAGACTTCTTGTATTTTGATTTAAAAGGAGGAATGAAAAGACATGTTGTCTCTTGACAATTTTGCTTGAAGCCAAAAAATATTGGAGGTATAAGTCTAAAGGATCTAAGGAAACAGGGCATTACCCTTGATTTGAAATGGATAATTAAACCATTCAAAAGGGATGAACCCTAGAAAATATTAGTTAAGAATAACATTTTTAATCGTTTTCCTAAATTAAAACCACTTTAGAATGTACATAATATAGATAATCTATTTATGGGTCTTTTTCTATCAAAGTGGTTGGTTCACCCATTGTTGCCTCTATTTCATCAACTTGGGATGTTTTTAAACCTTTTATCACTGCAAAACATATATTCAACTTGTTTGGGTGATGTTATTGAGGTTATCAATCTATCTAGTGGAACCTATATATCAACATAAGGTTATTTGCTCTCACCAAGGGATATTCTACCTTTGAATGGTTCACAAAAAGGTTGAGGGTTTTCAAGGATATTTTTTCACATTTTGGATGGGCATCTTGGTTATAAATTAAATTTAGATTTCAAATTATTACTACTCAATGCAAAACCTTCACTCTTATTCAAAAATCATTATAGGGGAATAATAAATTTTCCTTGATGGATGAGGAGGGAGAGTTTTGGGATAGTGTTAAGTGGTTAAAGGGAACCCCTCTGTTTGAGTTTTTCACTCAGATGTTATACAACAATCTCTCTTTTTCCAAAGTCCCCTACCTCACTCTTAATCATATTTGGTTTGTTTTTTATCATTTGTATGCTTGGTCTTTTAGATTTGTTATTATTTATGCCTCTTGTCTTGAACCTAAAAAATCATGTTTTTAGTGGCTATTGATTTATAATAAGATGGATGTCAAGGCTATTTTGAGTAAAATTGGCCTTTCCCAACCTTTTTATTCCTTTTGTAACAAGGTTAAAAATATTGAACAGATCTTCCTCTCTTGTCCTTATGCATATAATCTATGGAAATGTTGTTTTAAGTGTTGGAATGTGGTTTTTTACTATGACATTGGTTGGTTGAATATTGCTTTTGGATGTATTTGTGCTAAAATTAAAGTTCACCCTATTTTTCATAAATTTTGGCTTATTTTTTCAACTGAGATCTTATGTTTTTTTTTTAATCAAGGGACTTAGAGGTATTTCAACACAAGACTAGGATGATTACTGACTTCTCTATTAAATTCATCCTTTATCTTATTTCCTTTCACATATTTATTCAATTGAAAGTGCCAGAAAAATAACTAGAGTAGTTCCTTGAGATCTAGAATTCTCAAAATCACTTTTGACTATTTGATTAATTCTCACAAATACCCCAAGGTGAGTCTACGCTCAAATTGGGCAGTTTGTCATGAGTTAGCTGACAAACTAAAAATAATTGAGCATGAGTGGGACTATATAAAAGATTAATACTTCAACCAAGCTAATAATCTTGTGCAAGATTGGGTGAACTCTTTAGATTAAGATAAAAATGGGGTGAATAACTAGCTTATGGCAAATGATATGGTAAGGGATGTTTAGAAATATGGCCTTGATAGTTGTTTCATTAAATAAGATGAGGACTCTTTATCTCCTCTTGACTTAGATCATAATCTATGCTTTATTGATAAAATGAATTGATAAATTGCTCTCCCCTGAGCTCCACCCCATGGTACAAGATGATGATGAGTAGAAGGCTATCTATAAATTGATTGAAGACAATGTGAATGTCTTCATAGAAAAATTGGAAAAGCTCATAGATTAGAGAGGGTTTGTAGAGGTGGATGAATTTATGGAGTAAGTTAGATCAAACAACATGAAATCATTGCTTAAAAAATTTGATATATATCCCCACCATTCGCTGCAAGATAGATTCAAATGGGACCTAAAGTGAACAAGAACTCTACAAAGGGACCTATTAGCCTAGACTCAAATGAGGATTGTGAGATGAATTGTACTACTATTTAGAGGGTGCCTGATGTGTAAGATTATTATGCCACTTTTTGGGTAGTGGTTTTGTGTTGGTTCCTTGTTGTGTGTTTTTTTATTGCTTATTGGGCCACCTACATGGAGCCATTTTTATATTATATTATCAATTAATATTTTTTGATATGATAGGGGGATGAACCCATAACTAGTTTTATTTTGATAACTTTATAACTGTTTCTACATCACCGATGCATATATTTTGTAATCATTTTTACAATATTAAAAAAAATTCACAAAGTTCTTGGGAGGATGAAGGGATATGAAGTTTGGAGACACTGAGAGTGTTTTGAAGGGTGCACAAGCAATGGATAGAAATATGTCATCATGGAGAAAGTCTGGAGATTGCAAATTTTGAGTTTGGGTTTATCTTATATGTGTATAGATTATTTTTAGTAAAACAAAAGTATTTTTGGATTGTGAAGGTTATATATACTGGTAAGGAGTTCAAATAAAAATGGCATATTCCTTCTAGGTTTTTTGTTTTATTTAATAATCTACCTTTAATTTTAGAATATCATTTTTTCTAGGTAGAATTTTAATTGTTCGATTTGAAGCTAAGAGTTTATAAAGATACATATTTTCCATTTTATATTATAACAATCACAAAAGTGAGTTGAAAGCTATTATTTTAGGTTGTTTAATGAATTTCACGTGCCTAAATAATATCGAGGGAATATGTTAGAACCTAATAAATACATTTTATTTCATTTAGAGTTTATTTATATGTTTTGAAGTAGAATGAAAAATATCATTTTTAATTATTTTCATGTTTAATGTGTTGTTGTTTTGATAAAAAAAAATATGTTTCATTTGTGAAGTGTGGTTGGCAAATAATTGTTACATACCTTCTTTCTTATTTTATAAAAAAAACTTATAGTTGTCTTTTAAAACTCATTTCTTAGTGTTTAAGTGTTAAGACTAATATATTTCCTAGGATATTCATAACTAAAGTGATTTGATAAGATGTGAGGTTCTAGACAATCATCAAATTTACTCCTTGACCTTAACAACATTAGTCCACTTTAGCCAATAACAACATTGTGTTATTCTTCATCATGGTAATATTTAAGATGTCCCTAAGCTATTAGCTGATTTTTTTTTAAAAAAAAAAACTAATATGGTTAATATCATAAAAAATACATATAAACTATCCTAGGCTATTTTTGTAGTTAATGAGATTCCATCCACCTATACCTTGTAGTATCCTTCAAATAGGAAGAAATGTTTTACACATCATTCAGTAAAATACACCATTATTAAAAAATGAAATAACACATGCAAACCCATTCCAAATAGCTACAAGTTAGTTGAGATGGTAATCACTTGGTTTCCTTTAACATGTCATCCGTAAAATAATTTTTTTGGGCAAGAATCTAATCACATAATTATAAGATCAAGTTTCCTTTCAAAATCTTCGAGAGCCATCTTCATGGGATTTCATTTGTGTATTTAATGCCTAACCTTCATTTATTGATGTCCATTATTCTCTAGTGAATAGTTTTATTCAAAAAAATTATATTGATCAATTGAGCCAAGGGAAGTGAAACTTCTAGTCTCCAAAGTGAAGTATTCATCATGCTAACATGTGTAACCTATTGACATGTACAACATAGTATTATAAATGACTGATTTAATTTGGGAAATGGGCTAGAATGAGTTTCATCTACACCCTTTACCATAATTATAGTTAGTAACAAGGATGTCCATAATATTTCATTTCTAAACAATGTTCTAAATTTTAGGGTTTTTTTTTGGTCATGTCAACCTTAATTGACTTTTGTAATATACTATGATTTTAGGTTTTATTTTTAATTTTTGTAAAACTGGGACTTTCATAAATTTATACCATTATTCCTTATAATACATGATTTTATAACTAGTTTAGGTTTCAATTGTTTTGGATTTTTTAACCTTTTATATATATAAAAATATACATATTATTCATTTTTAAAACATAAGTAGGACATAACATTATATTTATCTTAAGTCTCTTTTTTTTCTCCTCTTTTATTTTATGTAAGGTATCATTGAGGACACATAAATTTTCATTTATTTTTGTCTTAATATTTATATGAAATTATATTTATTTTTTATAGAGACACTAGTTCTAATGTATCTTATCTTACAATGACTGCATTCCCACAGTGACAATATGTAACTATCCATGAATCCTTCCCTTCCCCCACTTTGACAGTTCACATTTCCAATGTTTACCATAATTAAATGCACAAAACTAAACAAGACTGTCTTCCTCATCACTGCACTTGTCCCTTTCATGGCTTGTACAAGCAAAAGAGACTTTACATTATTTTTTGTTACACACCAATGACATTATTTTTTCCCTCTATCTATTTCTTTAGCTCCGAATATATATAAATAGGGGTGCACAAGTATCTTCTAACCCACTCCCATGCTACCAAATCAGTTGTTAACTATCCTATACCATGTATCATTAGTAGGGCATTGTAATCCTATTTATCCTTTAACTTCTAATGGTGATTGTTTATTAGTTATGAGAAAAAGGGACTACTCCAATAAGTCAAAGCCTATTAACATAATTATTATTTAAAAAAATTTAAACTTATTATATCTACATATTAAATGACCTATTCCAATTAGTAAACACATATTGATGAGAATATTATTTATGAACTTTTCCTTTTAATAACTACATATTAAAATAAGATGTAATATTTATAAAAATATTAACAAAACTCATTAACATATGAAATAATAAAAACTAATACTTATAAAAAATAAAAAAAAAACAAAACAAAAAATTAAAATTAAAACAAATAAAAACAAAAACAAGATACAATAATGTAACTTCGATCCCACAAATTAAACCACTCATCCAAAAATCAATTAAAAGAATTTAAAAAATGTTACACCTAATGTTTATTCCCTCTAACCACATTATACCCTAATACCAAAGGTCAATTGTTATGTTAAATGAGTTATAATTCTCTATAACAATAGACTAAGTAGAAAAATAATGTTTAGCACCCTTAATAACTTACAAGGTTATTTCCTCTCTCATAAGTTATTTAAAGTACCTTTAAAAATATGACAATAACATTATGTAACTACCTAAGAAACATGCCCTTACCTCACTATGATGGCTCCCATTTCAAACTTTTACTGTAAGTAAACATGAAAAAACTAAACAAGCCTATCTTCCTCATCACTGTACCTCTCCTTTTCATAGTATATACAGACAAAATAGACTCGGTGATACTTGTTACATGCCAACTAAATTATTCTCTCCCTCTACTTGCTTCTTTATCTCTATATATAAAGATATAAGGGCACACAAGGATATTCTCATATTTTCTTAATTTTATGGCATCATGCATGACATGTGTTCTAGGTTTAATATAGGATGTTACTCAAAATCTTAGTTTTTATTACTTAGTCTCAGAATCCATATAAACTAAATATTAGAGGGGGCATGTGCATGACATATGAATTAATTCTTTCTATGTTTTTGCACCAATTTCAATGATGGAATGAAAACCCATGTCATTCTCCATAATCTATATATTAGACCTAGATTATACTAATAATTTACACTAATTTTATTCTAGTTTTTACACTAGTTTTGCACAAGAAATGAGTCTTTTTTCATGTCCAGTGGTTCATTCACCTTTTTTGCACCAATGTTTACACAAAAACAATCCATTAGAATTCATATACAGATTCCAAACAACTTCTCTACTTTGGGTATGTAATGATGGTAATCACACTCACCTATAAATTAAGATTGGGGCATGCTCAGTCCAATCCAAGATTTTTAAAGTAAATAAACTAAGGGTCCTACCCTCTAAATTCACCAGTTTTACAATAGTTCTATACACTAGAAAAACACAATGGTTTGTGTACCCAATTAGGGGTTTTCTTTCCTTTTTATTGAGATCCACAAGTTATCTCCTCTTTACTTTTGGATTTTAATATTAAAGTAATGATTGATTTATACAAGTTTCATTATAGTTTTTTCATGAAGCACAGTTTAATGTTAAGTTATACACTTGAGACTACACTTTATATTTAAGTTTAGGTATGCATCTTTCATTTTCATCTAGTACTTTCACTTTAGTACATTAATATAATAAAAGGGGGATAAATATAAGCACAAAAATTAAATTTTAATCTAAAACAATGCACTTGTGTCCACTATTTTTACACATATAGCTCATGACCACTATTTATCTTTCTACGTGATGAATCACTTCTTCAGAAAACCCAAGTCAACTCAAAATATCTCTATCCAGACCACTTGACGGTCTAAAATCACTATCAAACCAACTTACACATTTCACTTATCAAATCCTACCAGCACCCTATTAGGACAATAGTGCACCCCTCTATTGTGCACTCTCACCAATGATGTCCTCAGAATAATTAACAACTATTTTCCAAAATCTAAATGTTTTATAAGGGGTTTCCCATAATTTTAACAGACCTTATGTGAAGTAATTCCAAACATCCATAATAGAATCACATTTCAAACCACATTGAACACAAGCGACTTCCATAGTGGAAAACACCAAAACTCTACTTTTACATTGAGAGAGAAATCCTTATTTATCCCAATTATAATTATATACAACCCTATTAGCCTTGAGATAAAGTTTGAATACACCTCCAAGGTCACAAGTCACATTTGAGCACTTAATCACACCATTATTACACTAACATATAACATTTTGCACCAATTTTACATATATCACTATTGCATAGGAGAACCACATGGAGTTTGATCCCTCTTCAAAGTATTGGTATGCAAGCATTACTCAACACAGTTTGTGTTGAGGTCAAGCATAAAATTAACCACTAACCTTTTTTTACTTTGTGATTTCATTTTTTATTCTCGTATATTGAGCCAAGGTTTTGAGTGTAAAAATGTTATATAGTGGTTCCTACATTAGATTAGAAGCTTGCACATAATTCATGGAATAAATAGGTGAAGTCAAACATAAACTAAAAATATTTAAGCCATGTTGTCTACCCAAAAAAGTCTATCTTGTTCAAAAAATAACACCCCAACTATTTTCTAGTTGTAGGGCTATCATCTAAGAACCCTGTAAGCTCCTGTTTCATTTCCACACTAAACAAAAACAATCTTATAGTCAGTCTCAGATCTATAAACAATATTCATGTCATTTTTCCATCTAAGTTTATATTTCTCTTTTACACTTTCCATAGTTAGTATATTTAAAAATTTATTAAGTTTGAAATTAGTTTGTAACATTTATTACATATCTTTAGTAGCATAACAATTTTTCATATTAGGTAATCTATTTCCCTTGATTTCTAAAATTTGATAAAATAATTATTGATCGTACTGTGTTTTAATGCAATAATTTATAAGTACAATATTACAATAGTCATATTTGAAAATACACAACATTAATACTTTAGGGGGGAAAAAACTTAGTAAAAAAGAAGAAAAATAACATCAAACTTACATTTCATATTTAGCTATTATACATTTAAATTTAATAAGTTGCACAAAGAATATTTCATGAATCTCATGAGATGTAACAAGAGTATTCAATTTTGTTTCCAAATGAACAATTTACAAATGGAATCTATCATGCAATGCTTGTTACAAAGACACATGTGCCCAATTCTAAGTTTCATAGATGATGATATACATTTGTTAGGATTGATCATACTTAAATTTATAAAAAATTAGAAAAATAACAATGAAAATTATTGTCACTCATTTTAAGTTTTTTCACTTCTTAGTCGTAATAAGAATAAACAAAACACAAAAAAAACTTGCTTTGAACATAAATATATCAATTAAATAAACATCAAACTTTCCTCTAAAAATTAAAAGAAGACACCCCCTCAAAAAAACTTTTGAATAAATAAATCATCTTTGTACATCCTATATGGAAAGACTATTCATGGGTTAATAACACATCAAATGAATCTCCATGTCATTCCTAAATTTACTTCAACTTCAATTTTTTTATCCATGCAACCAACAAGAGATATATCTATTTTATAATAATTAATGTACAACTATATAAATTATATTATTGTATAATTTATATACTAATAATATTGGCATTATACAAAACATATATATTACCTTATAATAACAAAATAGGGCTTTGAAAAAATGAAATCATAACTATGTATAATTGTATAATATTTATAAGGAATAAATTATTAATCCAAAAATAAATTGGTATATACACATCAAACTATCAAAACTACATGACATTTCAAAACCATAATGGCATGAAAAAACTACTTAAATGCCCAAGCTCTCATTTATGCATGTTAGCCTATCAAAATCACACAAATGATATACAAAAAATATCTAAAACTTCTTTTCAATTTCCACTATCATCGTAAAGAAACATTGTTGGGTTCTTTTCCTCTAGTTTAACATTACTTTCCATTTTCACAAGTGCAAAGAGGAGAAGAGATCCAACTAGCTCACATGTTGGCTTATCAAGCTAGAATTAGTCTAATCCAATCACTCAAAGCACATGAATTAAGATGAGTTCCTGTTAGTTATATCACACAATGGTATACACATTGGTATTTATACACTAAGGTGCTCAAATAGTCACTTAGCTCTAATTAATAATATCATAGTTAAGCTAATTCATACCATGCAATCATTCTATACTTAAAATATTTATCATAAGAAGGGTGTAAATCAATAAAAATAATATTAGTTCCAGTAGTTCTATAACAAGTTTATATGTGTTTCAATCAACATAGGTATTACATTTATTTATGAATGGTCACCATACACAGGCCTTGATGCATATGAGAAACATAAGCTCAAGATTACAATTACCATTACAAAACAGCAACTAAAAACATCAACAACCTTATAAATTAAAACTTGGGGTATTTATACATGATTCTACCCCAATAATTTAGTTATAATATTAATATTAAAATGATGACTTATCAACAACCCTTAATTAACAATGATTCATGGTGAGTCATTACATTAAATCCCTATAGATATGGGCATAACTACACCTATATTACCAATATGTGATAGATATATGATTCTATATGCCTATATTCTTATAGGTTGGTGCTAAATCTGTGCTTGACTTATTCTCCTTCAATGCTCCTATAAACCATTTCCTTAAATGCTTACACCTTTTGCACCCTTATCCAAGTCATATGTCAATTTACCAATCCTTGATCCCTTGGTTCCTCCATATTTCCTTCATCTTTGTTCTTCATGTCTTACTTATTCTATGTCAAAATCTTATGCTCATTGTCTTGATTTCACACCTAGGTCTACTTACATGCCCATCTCGCTAAAATGTACTTAGAATAAAGTGATATAAAATTTACGGCCCAACATCACCCCACAATAAGTCAATAGTCCATCTTGGACTATGTGTCATACTTAGGTCACTCAGATATCAAAAATTCATGTCCCATTTTCTCAACCTGGTGCTTAGCTTCCTCCCAATGATTTAATGTAGTATGGAGCTTGGAGGTAATATTTTCTACTTCATCTTATAGTTGTTTTATCTCCTCAGGTTGCACAAAAAATCACCCATTTATGTTTTAAAATGATCAAGTAATGTAGTATCATCCTTATGAATGTCCTCAAATGTTCTAACCTCTATTAAAACTTGTCCTCAAAATACCATAAAACTAGTGTTAAGCTCTTGGTGATAAGTGCTTATTATAGTTTTAAGTGCCTCCATATACTAAAATTCTTAGGCATGCTATCCTTTATCCCTTATTATAATTGCATTTTTGATCAAATATTGGGATTGGTGTTCCTTTGGTTGAAGCCTAGCTTCCAAAACTTTGGAACCTTATGCCAGTTTGATAAAAACCCCTTATACTAGGAAAGTTATGGTACCCACTCAATCCCAAATAACTCTTCCACACATCCATAGATTCTACAAAACTCTAGGACCACACTTTTATTTGCCTCTTTCAGAGCAACAGCCTCCACCCACCTGGTGAAATAGTCTGTGGTAGTCAGGACCCACTTGTGTCCAGCACTGGAGGGAGGATTAATCATCCCTATGAAGTCCAGGCCTGACTATATGAATGGTTGTTCTACCTAAATAGGCTGTAGAGGCATGGCAGCCAACCGTTGTTTCCCATCGAAAAGGGCACACTTCTGGAACTTTCTTACCCAAGCATGGGTGTCCCTGAAAAGAGTAGGTCAGAAATAGCCAGCTCTCATTATCCTTGCTGCAGTAGCTCTAAAAGCAAAATGACCACCTGCTAGCCCATCGTGGAACTCAGACAGCACCTTGTCAGCCTATTTTGGGTCTATGCATCTTAGAAAGACCCCTGAGAGATCCTTCCTAAACAATACTCCATCAACCAAGACATAAGGGAGAGACTGGAGCTTGAAGAACCTTCATTTGGTCCCATCAAGACCCTACAGGCACTCACCAGTGAGAAGAAAATGCCTCAGGTCTGATGTCCAATCCTTCATGACAACTAGTTCTTTTGTTGTGGCTGCATCATGAATTAATAAGCTGCCTTCCCCTTTCTGCTTGAAGTCTGCAGCAAGGTGTTCACACAGGCCTCTTCCCCTTACTAGCTTGGTGATCTTGATGTCTACGTCATACTCCATCACCTTGGTGATCCACCCCACTCTCTTCTCATTTAGGTCTCGATTGGTCAAGAATTCTTTGATGGCAGGATGTGGAACCATGAGGTGAATCCTATTGTTAGACAACATATGCCTGAATTTCTTTAGGCTCTGCACTACTGCCAGGACTTGCTTCTCTACATAGGTGTATCTGACTTCAAAATCCTCTAACCCTTGGCTAAAAAAAGTAAGTGGTTGCTTGAGGTCATCACCATTTGCTTGGGTAAGCATGGTGGAGATCACCTCTTCATTGCTAAAAGTGTAGAGGTTGAAGTCTTTGTTAAAGTCAGGGCTGATCAAAGTAGGAGCCCAAGTTATGGCCTACTTGATGGCTTTGAAACTGTCCTTCTTTTGTGTTGTCCACTTGAACTCCTCACTCTTCCTCAGCATAGAGGTCAGTGGCTTGACTATCTCTGTGAAATTTGGAATGAATCCCCGAATGAAATTTATCCTACCAAAGAAGCTTTGTAGGCCTTTCTTATGCTTAGGTAGGGACATCTTCAAGATAGAACGAACTCTCTCAGGGTCAATAGATAAGCCCTCTTTGGACACAATGTGGCCAAGGAGTTTTCCCTCATGAACAACAAACATGCATTTCTTCGAGTTAAGGGAGATGTTGAACTCCCTACACCTCTCAAAAATTTGCCTAAGGTGTTTCATGTGTTGGCTCACTTCCTTGGAGAATACCGTCACATCATCAAGGTATACCAACACATTGTTGTTTATCAAGCCTCGAAAAGCCATGTCCATGGCTCGCTAAAAGGTAGCACTAGCATTAGATAGCCCGAATGGCATCTTCTCGTAGGTAAATGTTCCCCATTTAGTAGTGAAGGCTATTTTGTGCTGGTCACAGCCTTGCACCAAAATCTGATTATATCCTAAATATCCATCTAGGAGGGAGAAATGTTCATTGCCTGTTACCTTTTGAAGGATCCACTCCATGCTTGGGAGGGGAAAATGGTCTTTTAAAGAGACTTTATTAAGGTCTCTGAAATTGACACATAGCCTGATTTCCCCATTCTTCTTTCGAACAGGAACAAGATTGGCCAACCAAGAGGAATTTCTGATTGGAAATATAATCCCAGACTCAATCAATTTGGCCAGTTCCCTCTGCACGAGAGGCTCAATCGTCGAGTTGATAGGTCTCTACTTTTGTGTGACTGGCCTGGCACCTTCTTCTAATTCGATGGTGTGCTAGGCGAGTCTTGGGTTAAACCCCTTCAAATCACTGTAATCCCATGTGAAAACATTAGCAAACTCCTGACACAACAAAATGAAAGCTTGCCTTTCTTGAATTATGTAGACTCTTCCAAGTGCAAGCAGCTTGTCCTTAAAGATCTCAACCCTTTCGCAATTCTCCTCCTTAGTTATGATGCATGCCTTGTCGTTTCTCAATTGGTCATCTCCATTGAAGATGCTCTCAAGAGTGACCAAACCTTTAGGGAGCTTATTATTCTTCAATTGAATAATCTAGTTGCCATATTGTTGTTGCAACTTTGCCTAGTTTGTTGTTGCGAACTCAGCTTCTTCCTGCAGGAAGAAAGCTATTTGCTAGTCATTTTTTAAAACCTACCAATTTGTAATGTTGTCAAGGACAGAGGGCTAAACTACCACCTTCAAGTAGCGTGAACCACAGTCTCGACTTATCTCCTTGGAAACATCGAATTGAGCACCAATTGCTACTAGCCTATCCGCTTGTTTGTTCTACTCTCTGGGAATGAAGGTGATATTGAAAGCGAGGAAATATTCCACCAAGTCCCAGAACCTATGCTTATAGGACTTTAGCAAGGAATTTTTGGTCAAATTATGGCCTTTCACCTGATTTACAATCAATTCACTATCTCCCAAAACTTGTAACTCCTTAATCCCTCTTTTTCTTGCCCATTCCAAACCATGAATAAGGGACTAGTATTTTGCAACATTGCTTGTGCAAGAAAATTGGAAACAAAATGATAAAAAGTATCTCTCCTTTGAAGGGGAGACTAACATCGCTCCACCACCAGCTCCCATCCTACTTTTGGAATCTTCAAAGTACAACTGCCATAGACCTAGGTCTTCTTGGCTTGCCTTCATTATATTTGGTATGAAGGCAACCTCTTCATGCATGCAGTAGACTCCAAGGCCTGCCTCCTCTATGAACTTGTAATGGTCATGCTCGAAGTTATCACTTCCCCACTCATCCAAGAGTAGGTCTGTAACTCCTTCAAGAGCAAAGGATGGAGATTGGTCTGTCTGGGACTCTTCTGGGTCGATAATAGTGTAGCTGACGTTTGCTGCTTTGAGCGAATATGGTTCAAGATGGTCCTTGTAGAATGGCTCGGATTCGATCTTTACCTTGGTCCCATACTTGGTTCTAAAAATAGAGATAGGACCAATTCGCTGCTAGATAGCCACCTATCTTTGATGTGAAGTCCTTGGATAAGCAAATTGCAAAATAAGGAGGAACATATGCCACTACTATATCATGGGGAATTGAGAAGGTTGGGCAAGCATGCAATGTCAAGCTTAAACCCTTCATTATCCCAACTATTTTTGTAGGTGTCCCATCAAGATGCAAGGCTCCCTTATTCATCTCCTCATATTTCAGTCCCATCTTGTCAGCTATGCACTTGGGCATCACTGAGGTACTAGCCCCACTGTCAATGATGTAGTTGTGCACCAAGAAATCTCCTATAATCAAGGACACATAGAAAGGGGGAATTTTCTCTTCTTTCTTGACTTGGCCTGAGGTGGAAGGTTGCCCATTCATCATCAAGACATTATCGGTCCTTGTTGGGATAGCTTGTCGGTCTAGCTCATACAACTCCCTTTGTAGCATGTCCTTCTGTCTTGGTAGAGACAATGAATGGCAATATATTTAGATCTAAGTATATTTATTTTTTCTGAGTTGACAAAAAGGTTTAGTACATTTCATGGAAAGAAAGCACCACTTCCCTTCCATGAAATTCACTACCTACGTTAACAAAAATAAAAAATGAAATAATACAAATAAGGTATAAAACTTTAGAAAAATATGAGGGATTAGCTTGGCTTACTTGAAGAGGGCAGAGGAGTAAAGTTATGGTGGTGAGATGCATTTAATGAGTCCATGGAAGGCATAGGGGTGAGATGAGTGGAAGGATATTTTAACCCCTGACATGGTGGAGAAAGTGCCACCTCTGAAGTAGCTAGAGGATGAGTAGTAGTGGGGTGGAGGCACATATATTCATAGATGGTGTAAAGATAAGAGGCAGTCGATAGTGGGAGGAGGAAGAGCAAGTTGAAAATGAGGAGAAAGAATAAAATCTAGAGGAAGATATGCATGAATGAATCTCTCACCCTTTAAATTCATTTCATCAAAATTATACATCACCATATGTAGCACTACCACCATCCATCACATGAATAAGAGCATCACTGCTTTTGTCATGCCCAATAAGAGTAAACTAGAAACACAAGAGTTAGCAGTTGATTTAACAGCATTGGAGTGGGGTGGAAAGATATTTATGTGCCACTAAATAAGTAGGTAAGTAAAGGTAGAGACTAATGTCAGAGGGGGTGGTGCGATGACCAAGGAAGATGGTAGGAAGAATAAAAATTGGCATAATTGAGATGTAAATATAAGGAGTATCACTATTTTTGGTGATGCTCGATAATTTTTTATACCAATTATAGTGGACAAGACTAATTGAAGTGTTATTCTAATCAAGTTATATCTCTCTATCCTGATAGACTAAGCAAAAAAAAATGCCCAACACCCTCCTGCAATCATTGGGGAAGTTTCTTTCCTCTCCCCTCTCATAAACTATTTAAATACCTTTAAAAATATTTCCCTATGAAGGCTATCCTTCCCTCACTCTACCGACTCCCATTTACAACTTTTACCATATTTAAATATGAAAAAATAGACTATCCTATAATAAGCATCACTACACTACAACTATCCTTTTCATGGTATGAGGGATGATTGTACTACAACTATCCTTTTCACACTATGAGGGATGTGTTAATTCAACATCCCTACCCACGTTCACGAGTTTGTCTGCGTTGATCAAGTGAATGGTTAGCTTTATTTGTATAATGATTTAAGTGAATGCAAGTATAGACTATCAAAGTATTTGAGAGTGAACCATTGTGAAGTAGTGTACACTTTGTCCTTAGTTGTCATGGATAGTGGGCACATATCTATGCAACATTATGTGGGTGTTTGTGGGCAGTTCTGTTGGTCTCAAATTTTGTGAAGTAGGGGTTGGGTTGTACTAGGTAGAGAGTAATCAGACCTTGGGAGGGAATTGTTCATTGTAATCATTTGAGTGGTTTTGAGCAATATTGACTAATCTTGACTCAATGGTTGTTGTGTATATTGGCTAGTTGGCCTATTTATTGTACTTTAGACCATATTGTCTTGAAGAGAGTTAATAAAATACATGTTCTCCCAGTTTTTCTTACATTGTGTGAATGATCATGTGTGTTTGAGTTGATTTCATGATCTTTTCAAGTGTTTATTTTTATTCTAATACTAATCCTTTGATATAAAATTAGAATACCACTATGTTTGTGCGTGTTCTTATGCAGGTAAAAACTGAAAGCATAGTTTATATTTCTTGCTAAGTCTCATTGCAATGAGGGATTCAGGTGAAAATAAGTAGTTTCAAATGAGAGATCAACTCCATTGAGCTAGCCTCATGATATTTGGTATTAGAGCACACGTTTTGTGTCTTGTCAAGTTATGCTTGCCTAAGTTAAACTATTTTGTGCCTTCCCCTGTCGAGTCAGTCCAATGTGTCATGTTTAAGTCAGTATAAAAGGAGATCTATCTGAGGTGTTTCTCGAGAAGGTGGCCAACAAAGGTTGAGAGCAAGTTTAGGACAAAGGTGAAGGTGCTGGCAGTCACCACAAGAGTAAGTTGAAATTTGATACTGTGGAAGAAGGCCTTGCTAAGAAAGTTAGTGCCAAGTTATAGTTGTTAGAGGATTATATGGGTATGATATTCAATTAGATCAATGAAAAGGTGGAGATCATAGAGCAAATGATCATGGAACTTACTATAAGGTTTTAGGAGAGCTTGGTGTTCCAGACTAAGTTATAAGATGAAGTGACTTTATATTCATCAATGATACTAAGTTTGGTGGAAGCACTAGGGTCCAATTATTCTAAAGTCTTAAAGCTCCCCAAGTTGAAGGAACCAGAGTGTTATGATGGTGCATGAGATGACCATCTTCTAGAGAATTTATTTTGGGATATGGAGTAATATCTGAGAAGTTTGGGGGGACTGTCAATTGCACATGAGGTGCATGATGTAGCAAGGTACCTCATGGGTATGGCAAAGGCTCGGTATAGAACCTTGGGTAATGGCATTATATCAAGGAGTTCTACAAAGAGGTTGGACTCTTGGAAGGATTTGAAAGAAGTCCTTAGGGATTAGTTTCAACCTTGGAATGCATCATGGTTGGCTAGGATCAAGTTGAGTCAGCTAAAGCAAGTGGGCGAGATGAGAGAGTACATCGATTCTTTCCAAAGCCTTTTATTGGAAATCACTGACATGTCAGAGGTGGATAAATTATTTTAGTTTACTCATGGTCTTTAGTCATGGGCTTAGGTGGAGCTCCATCACCATGAAGTTTCCAAAGTTAGTGAATCAATTGTTATAGCAGATCATCTCTTAGATTTTAGAGATGATTTTTTACCAAAAGCACCTTGGGCCTTTGCACATCTATGGGTGGAGGAATTGGTAAGGGGTCAATTAAGTCTTCAAGGAAGCTAGTTGGTGACTAGGGAAGGAAGGCTACTCTAAAGCTGGTAGAGGGATATCTAAAGTCTTGGAGCACTTCTAGGGGTGGCAAGAAGAAGTCACTAGATGGAGATTCAAATGGGAGGTGGTTCCATTTGAAGTGTTGTATGTGTGGTGGGAATTACTATAATAGAGATTGCTCGAAGCTACAGCGGGTGTTTGCAATTTAGATGGAAGAGCCAGATGAACCATGTGAGTAGATGATGTGTGTGCTCATGGGAGCTCAATGCTAGGTGAAACTCGGGTCTCGATATGGTTTATGTAACTTGCTGGGTTGATTATTGTGAAGGTGGTGATCTATGTTTGAAAACTAGTTTTGCTTGTGGACTCAGGTTATCCTACAATTGTAAGTTAGCTAGTTAGCCTTGGAAGCTTAGCCTCTAGACCTCTAGAGGTGTAAGAAGGCTTAAATTAGTTAGGATCCATCCATTTAGTGTTGAGATAGGATTTACCTAAGAAGGGCAACGTGATAGTTTTCCCCCATCTTGGAGCTCTATTGTGTTGGATTCATTGTGGACATGCATGGTGAAGATTATGCAAAGGAATGAGATAGGGAAGATGAAGGGGGTATTTATTTGAGTATGTAGAAGAGTGTGGGAATTGATGAGGAGTCATTATATCTTGCATTGCATGTTGGCAATTGGGATGTTGAGGTGGAGCAAATAGGTTCCTTTTTTCCATTAATGTGAGGTGGGTTCTTCATAGCCAAGTTGAATTCTCAAGAAGATATCATCTTGTTTGTCACCAAGAAGATAATTGATAAGTACATCATGTTGGTTATAGAGGATATTTCTTGGGTAAGGGCTATGTTTCTATTATTACACCTGAAGTGGTTGACTTGAAGAGTTGTCTTCACTTGTTATGCTCTTGTTTTGGAGTATCAATACTATTATGGAGGAAGTTTGATGGTTCACTTAGTATTTGTAGGGTTTGAAGAGTCTTGAATAGGTTGATCATTAGCAACCATTTTCCTCTGCCCCATGTTAGGGGTTGGCAAGATCTGGGTTGATTTTGTGAAGCTACGTTGGTTTGGTGTGGCTTGTGTAGACAAGCTTGTCTACATGCTAAAGTTGATAAAGATTCAGTTTATTTCTCAGTTATAACCAATTGGATACCTTTAGTCACTAATGAAGCTGAACTAGGTTGGTTTTTTATTAAGCTCTATTCTACATGCATGATGGGTTAAATTAGAGTGGAAATTTTTAAGGTGAAGATAGTGGGTTATATGGCAATCTAAAATAGAGGGAGTTTCTAGTGCATTGTAATGGTGGTTTTTTAGCAAGCTAGGAACAAGAAGAAGACCTCAATATAAGGTCAAGGAGTTAGCCTTGGTATCTTGACTCTAGATTGAGCCTGAATAGGGGACATGTTGGTCTCTTGGCTTGGATTGAGTCCGAAGAAGGGATGTATTGGTCTCTTGACTCTGGGTTGGGTCTGAATAGGAGATGTGATGATCTCTTGGCTCTAGGCTAAGTCTTAATAAGAGATCACCTCCAGGTTACTGATAGAAGAGCCATGATGGTACCGAGGTCATCACCAATTTTAAGTGGGGGAGTTTATGAGGGATGTTTTGATTCAGTATCCATACCCACATTCATGAGTTGGTCTACCTTGATCAAGAGAATGGTTAGCTTTCTTTGCATGTGATTTGAGTGAACATAAATCTAGACTATCAAAGTGTTGAAGAGCAAACCCTTGTGAAGGAGTGTGCACTCTATCACTAGTTTTTTTGGATAGTGGGCATGTATCCATAAAACATCATGTGGGTGTTTATTGGTAGTTATGTTGGTCTCAAATTTCATGAAGTAGGGACTAGGTTGTCCTTGGCAAAGAGTAATCAAACTTTGGGAGGGAAATTTTCACTGTAAACATCTGAGTGGTTTTGAGCATTATCAGCTGAGCCCGACCTGATGGTTATTATGTATGTTAGTTAGTTAACCTATTTATTGTACTTTGGACTGGATTATCTCAAAAAGAGTTAATAAAATAAATGTTCTCCTAGTTGGTCTTGTATTGTGTGAATGCTCATATGTGTTTGAGTTGATTTCTCAATCTTTGCAATTGTTTATTTTTCTTTTGCTAATAATCCTTTGATATACAAGTAGAATGCCATTATGTTTATGCATGTTATTTTGTAGGTAAAAATTAAAGGCATACTCCATAGTTATTTTAGAGTCCTATCACAATGAGGGATTCAGGTGAGAGCAAGTGAGTAAGATGCTTATCACTTTGTTTCCTTTAATACATCATCCATAAAATGATTTTTATTGGGTAGGAATCTAATCTCATAATTATAATATCAAGTTTCCTTTCAAACTCTTCATTATAAAAATAAATTATAAATGAGATCCATCTTCATGGGATTTCGCTTATGCAATTAATGCCTAACCTTCATTTATTGATGTCCATTGTTCTCTAGTGAATGATTTTATAAAACAAAAGTAAACTGATCAATTGGGCCAAGGGAAGTGAAATTTATAGTCTCCAAAGTGAAGTATTCATCATGCCAGCCTACATAACCTATTTAAATGTACAACATAGTATTCTAAATGTCTGATTTACTTTGGGAAATGGACTGGAATGGGTTTCATCTACACCCTTGACAATAATTATTGTGAGTAACAATGATGTTCAGAATATTTGAGTTCTAAATAATGTTCTAAAGTTTATAGTTTTTTGGGTCATAGTCCACAAATTAAAACACTCATCCAAAAATCAATTAGAAAAACATTAATAGATAAATCCAAAAAACATTCTTCAAGGACAATTCAATGTTATGTTATACATCCAAAAATGCACTTCATATGTACGTTTAGGTATGCATCTTTCCTTTTCCTTTAGTAATTTCACTTTACTGCATCAATATAATAAAAGGGGGGTAAATGTAAACACATAAATTAATATTTAAGCTAGAATAGTGCACTTGTGACCACTCTTTTGAGACATCTAACCCATGACCTATCCTAGGGACTTTTGACCTTTTCTTTCACTTTTTACGTGATGAATCTCTTCTTCAAGAAACCCAAATCAGATCAAAATGTATCTATCTAGAACACTCAATAGTGTAAACTCACTATCAAATCAAATCCTACCCTTAGAATAATAACACCCTATTGGGACAATAATTCATCCTTCTATTGTGCACTCCCACCAATGTTGTCCTCCAAATAATTAACAAATATATTCCAAAATTTAAATGTTGTATAAAGGTTGTCCCATAATTTTAGCAAGACCCATGTGAAGGAATTCCAAAAATACCACAATAAAATCACATTTAAAACCACTTTTAACATAAGAGGCTTCCATAGTGAAAAACTCTAGAATTCTAATTTAATATTAAGAGAAAATTCCCCTTTTATCCCATTTATAATTGCATACAACCCTAGTATCATGGTGAACCAATTTCACAGGTGACACCATCATATAGGAGAATTATATAGAGTTTGATCCCTCTTCAAAGTATTGGTATACATGCATTACTCAACATAGGTGGAGTTGAGGTCAAACTCAAATTCAACAACTAATCATTTTTTACATTGTAATTGCATTTTATATTCTTGTCTATTGAGCTAGGGTTTTGAGTGGAAAAATGTTATATTGTGGTTTTCGTATTAGATCAAAATTTTGCATGTAGTTCATAGAATAAATAGGTGAACGTGAACACAACCTAGAAATATTCAATCCCTTTTTCTAAACAAAAGGCTATTTTGTTCAAAAAATAACACCCCCACTATTATCCAGTTGCATGGTTATTATCCAATAACCCTATAAGCTCTTGTTTCATGTCCAAACTTAGCAAACACAATTTTATAGTCAGTCTCAAATCTAGAAATAATATGCATGTCATTTTTTCCAATTAAGATTATATTTCTCTTTTACACTTTCCATACTTATTATATTTCTAAATTTTTTAAGTTGAAATAAATTTGTAACATTTATTACATATCTAAATAGTAGCATAGCAGTTTGTCATATTATGTAATTTATTTCCCTTGAATCATAAAATAATTATTGATCTTACTATGTTTTGATGTAATAATCAGCACTTGCCCAATATCATAATAGTCACATTTGATAATAAATAACATCATTATTTTTTTTGGGTGAGGAGGTGGGGAAACTTAGTGCAAAAGGAAAAAAAATAACAAACTTACATTTCATATCCACCTATTATACATTTAAATTTAATAAATTACACAAATAATATTTTGTGAGGCTCATTGGAGGCAATAAGAGCATTGAATTTTGTTTTCAAATGGGTAATTTTCAAATGTAATCTATCATACAATTGTTGTTACAATGACACATGTGCCCATATTCTAAGTTTGAGAAATGATGATATACATTTCTCAGGATTGATCATACCTGAACTTCTTAAAAGTTAGATAACTAACAATGAAAATTGTAGTCACTCATTTTAAGATTTGTATCTCCTTCATCATAATAAGAATAACCACAACACAAAAAAAACTCGATTAAAACACAAATTTATCAATTAAATCTCTAAAAATTAAAAGAAGAAACACCTTGAAAAAATCAAAGAAATAAATCATCTTCGTATGCCCTATACAAAAAGACTATTCATGGGTTAATAACACATCAAAAAATTCTCCATGTCATTCTTAAATGTACTTCAGCCCAAAAATTTTATCCATGCAACCAACAAGAGATATATCTATTTTATAATGATTAATGTACAACTATATAAATTATAATATTGTATAATTTATATACTAATAATATTAACATTATATGCAACATATATATTACCTTATAATAATAAAAAAGGTATTAAAAAATAATGCTATCATAACTATGCACACTATTATAAAATTTTATAAGAAATAAAGTATCACAAATATCTTAAATACATATATCTAAAATATGCTGAGAGATATCAATTTTGAGGCACCTACATTATGATGTAGGTTATATAGTCAACTCAAGATTGATATCTCTCAATGTATTCTAGAGATATGTATTTAATATATCTATACTAGTAGCACCTGTAGGTATGACATGCACATTTAACAATAAATACCAATTAATGCATCATTTCATACTCATCCAAATAAGAAATATATATCACATTCAATGATAATTAAAAATAATAATTTCATATACATCAAAATATGAAAATAAGTTAATATATGTGATATTAAATATGTAACATTACTATAGTTCTAATTACATGGGTCTCTCTTCCTTAGATTTCCATTTGGAAAGTTTTTTTCCTATTTTTAACTTCTCATATCTGTCGTATGCAAATGGAGACCAAATTATGAGTTATTTTAGAGATTTTACATGCAAGATGGCCACAAATGTTAACCCTGGTATTTTTGTATGCCCTATATCAATTGTTGATTTATAAAGAGTCAATCCTTATGATTTGTGTATGGATAATCCCAATCCAGTCTTAAGGGTAGTTGTCATGTGCATCTTCTTTTTATTGGTGTAATTGGAATTATATGTAGAGTTTCATCTGCAAATGATATTCTAGAATAACTATCAAATTCCACCATAACATATATAGGTGGCTATGGTGAGGAACTTCTAGGTTTGTATACAATACTTTGAATATATCCTAGAGATCTATTTACAAGTCTTGCTTCTATCCATAGGTTGGAGGTTAACATCACCCTTGCATCCTTAGAAATTAATAACTCCACATCCAATTAATCATTTAGACCTCTTAATGGATTGGTATGACCTATTATAGTTGTAATTCTCTCCTTAATCAGTCCTTTTAAAGATTTCAATTTCATTCTGTTATGTGCGATGTGAGTGTAACACATTGTATATATGCTAATGTAATTCATTGATGGTGATTGGCACATCTTGTAGACTCTTTTTCACAAAAACTTTAGTTGAATTTTTTACATGATGTCTCATAATCATATTCATCATGTAATATCTGAATCATAGGTGTCATCTAAAATATTGATCCCTTTATCAAATCAAATGTTTAAAAAAATCATGTAAATGTACTCATTTCATTCTTGGTTCTAACTAATCACATATTACATCTATAAAAAATGTGGGGAAGGCCAGATTAATTACCCTTCTATGACATACTCATTTATAGGGGATGTACTAATTCCTTACCAATCCATCAAATCTCTAAGTTCTATATTAAGATTATTCACCCATGCATGGGTCAATTCTATTTCTCTTATGGAATTTGGGCGTTTAGAGTTCATTTAATTCATGTGATTGATGATATTTACCTCATCCATTTTGATCATTGGACCCTAAAATACATATTCATTCACATATGAATCAAACTCCATATATACAAAGTTCAATTGGTCAAAGATATTTTTCTCATAATTGGATAGAAGTTTGATAAGTGCATTTTCATCAATCTAAACATCTCTATAGAACTTGTAATGTTCTATTTTATATTTTATTACCCTATATACTCTCTATATCAATAGTATAATTGTAATTTGTTTCTTGTTGATCTCTTCTTCAAACAATAATGATGGGAATTTTTTTTTTTTTGATGTGGTAAAACCTTAACAATTTATTTCAATTGTTATGGAAAATTGATTTTATGTCCTTTATATTTATATTGAACTATAGTTGCACGTGTGACTTAAAGGACTGGATTGACTCATGATATCAAAATATCTTCTACTTCTGTTAAGTATTCAAGTTCTGGTGGTTGTGGACCAGGCTCCATTTTATTCGATGCTAAAAATCAATGATTATTTTTCTCTTTTTTCCATCTATGGCAAATTGGACCTTTAGGTGCTCTAGAGATATTTATGTCAGGTTAAATTTCTTGAAATTATAATGCATACTTGGTGAAACCAATTTTTCTAGACGATGGAGAAAAATCATTTGTAACATCTTTAAACCTAACTCTATATTTCCATTGTTATCATGTGTATTTTGTATATTATTTTCAACACTGTCATCCATTTCTTTTTTTCCTATATTATTTGGCCTTTTTAACACACATTCTATAGTCATTAAATTCATTTTTTAATTTTATCATCAAAATTATCATTCATTCAATGATGTCTTCAAACTAATTCAAGATTACATTCTACAGTATGCAATATGAAACAAGGATTGAAGTATGTAGTATATGATATTAAAAGCTATTATTTTTTTGGATTGCCATAAACTATGTCATAAAAAAAAATTATACATTACCTTTTTAACATTTTTAGGTTTTAACATATCTTCATGCTTATGTTAATTTATAATTATATCTTTATCTCTTACATATAGGTATAAATTGGAATGACTTTATAAATAACCTAATTAACAACTCTTTTCATGTCTTTCACAAATGTCCAGGCTAAAAAATTATACATCAATGGATTTCTAATGTGGATACTATGTTTCTCTCATAAATAATGGTATGTTCATTGGTGAAGGAAGAATACATAAATTTATAGGTCTAGATGTTGAATATCTGGAATCCATAAATTTCACTTCCACGTGCCACAATAAGGAAATACCTATTAAATGTGTAAGTGTTAATGTGACTAAAACTTTTGATCTTACTCTATCACTTCCATTTCCTAAATATTTTATGGATAATTTGGGGGATGTAGTCAATAGTTTTACTATATGGAACAAAAGAATGATGCAACACGTCACATATAAGTTTTTTATAGACAATAATATGGAAGAAAGAAAAAACAATTTCAGTTCAGTTCTACATATACAACCATTGTACCAAGAAAAATATTGGTTTGATTGATTTGTTCGATATATCGATGATCCTAACACATTTCGTGGCTTAATAAAAAAAAATTTGGGAAAAGGATACATTTTTTGCACAAATGTACAACTCTTGCAAATGATGAAAAAATTGCTTTTGGTTATGTTGAATTTTCACAACTAGGGGATATTTTTGGTTTTATTCCTATCCCAATGCTAAAAAATGAATTGGGAATTTATAGAAGGTAAGTTATAAAACATTGTGAGACTTGAAGTATAGAGGTAACTAAAACATCTATCATTAGATGGACTTCCAACAAGATAGTGGACACTAAATGTAGAGCATTCAATTTACCATACATGACACCAAAGGAGAAAGAATTTAGAAACATTTGAGACATAGTGGATAATGAAGTCACTCCTTACCTAACATTCCTAGTGAAAGGCATAAAAAAATTAACTTGTGCCTACAACTACTCGGGCCAAAATATAAATTAGCCAAACACTTCACTCAACCAATTGGATTTTGATGAAAGTATATATATAGTGCGATTACAACAATATATGCAAATAAATGTTGTACCAAAAAAAATTCTAGTCAGGATTATCATTTGAGATGCTAAAATTTGCAAGGATAAAGTTTCTTGATTCCACTAAAATAGATAGGAGGCAACTTGTCTTGGATGCCTTTTCTTTAGGTTTGTTTAAGAAAAATAAAAAATAAACTACCATTGATTTTTAGGGTGCAGAGATATGTTTGGAATCTTGGCTTAAAATATATGGATTGAAGAGATTTTTTATTTTACATTTAAAATTATCACAAAAATAGGGAATGAAATACATTCCATGTAGGGAGATTTTGATAAAACCACGAAAGAAGACAATAGAAACTAAATATTTTTTGGACCAACTGGTGGATGATTTTTTATATTTTTTACAATGACTAACATTTTAGAGAGACATAGATGACTCATGATAAAATGTTTGACATCTTCTAACATATTTCACTCAAGAATTTATGAGGTGCCACATCAATGAACTATTAGATATGTAATATGAGCCAATATCCTAGCCAAAATGTAATAACATGTGGAGAAATAATTTTCATGATGTAACCATTGCCACGTCTGATGACTTCACTATGTGTAAAACATGCATCTTATTGACTCAACAAAAATGCTCTGGGTCCCTCTCTAAATATCAAGATCATATTGATCATGAATTCATGATGCACTCAAATTAGATACTTTCTACAAGACAAATGTATTACACAAATAAATGAATGTCAGGGAACTACCTTAAAGAATGCCTCAATGTCATTCATGACAAGGTGAAACAAAAAAAACTTTTGTGCCAAAGACAATGACAAAAATCAAAGTAGTTACCGAAAAAATAGTTGGACCAACTGGTGGATGATTTTTTATATTTTTTACAATGACTAACATTTCAGGGAGACATAGATGACTCATGATAAAATGTTTGAAATCTTCTAACATATTTCACTCAAGAATTTATGAGGTGCCACATCAATGAACTATTAGATATGTAATATGAGCCAATATCCTAGCCAAAATTTAATAACATGTGGAGAAATAATTTTCATGATGTAACCATTGCCACATCTGATGACTTCACTATGTGTAAAACATGCATCTTATTGACTCAATAAAAATGCTCTGGGTCCCTCTCTAAATATCAAGATCATATTGATCATGAATTCATGATGCACTCAAATTAGATACTTTCTACAAGACAAATGTATTACACAAATAAATGAATGTCAGGGAAATACCTTAAAGAATGCCTCAATGTCATTCATGACAAGGTGAAACATAAAAAAACATTTGTGCCAAGGACAATGACAAAAATCAAAGTAGTTACCGACAAAATAGTAGAGTTGTCAATGGTAGGGATTATAACACATGGTCATGGTATAGGGTGATATGGCCATTTTTTACCATATGTTCTTGGAGGGTCTAACTTTACTACCACCTCATTGAATAAGTGATTCAAAGATATGGAAACAAAAATTCAAGATGCTTATAGATCTTTAATATATAAATCTAGATCTTCAAAATATCCATTGTATGATGTACTTTCATCCAATCACTACTACTTTGAATGCAAAAAATGCATAGAAGAAACATAATCAATTGGTACCTTCAATAATCTTCTTTTTCGGCTATACCTTCAACTAGACAACTGTTGTGGAGATAATAAGAACTTGTACTTCCTTCCATCCATAATTATATTTAAAAAATGTCGAACCTTATATGGAACTAATACTACACTTATAAATTCACAAAATCATGTTTTTTTGTACAGGTTTGTGTTACAATATTTATTTCTCCTTATCTATAAAGGTGTTTTCCTTGATGTTGAGGTTGGATTTATCCCTATAGGACATACCCATGAAGACATCGACAACACATTTAGAAACCCATATGAATATATAAAGATGAAAGATGTAAGTAGTGTGGCAGAGATGATGGACAATTATAAGACATGTGAAAATAAAAATAAACTTCACACCATATTTTTTTGAATAAGTAGTATATTTCAAAGACTATGTTAATATTTACTAGCTGAAGGGAAGAAAAAAAATAGTAGGCTTGACAAAAGGTCAATATTGTCTTATACACATGAAGCAAGGTCAGCCCATATTTTTATATAAATGTCAAAAGATTTCATTATTACAAAAGTCTCAAATATAAGTATAAAAATAGTGAAAAGAAGTTAAATGTAACTTGATTATGTACAATAATTCAATAAATTTGTTTTGACTAGAAATAGTAAGCAGAAAGATCTAGGCTATTACTTCCAAACATCCATGACACAATGAAATAAGACATGTTCCCTTTTGATGTTGAATGTATAGGATATTTTTGGCCTAAAATTCTCCATGATATACCCTTGCATAGATATGTACACAAAATGGCTCAAGATAGGACCCTTGATTTTGGAGTGGCATCTATAGATACATATGTTGTTCTAAGAAGTTAAAGAACAAAAAATGCATTTGATCCAACTCAAGATGTGTATTTCAAAGATATGTTATTTATCAGACCCAATGATTCTACAATATTAGAATACACAGTATGGGTTGCTAGATATAAAATAAATATTGAGATAATGCAAACAAATAGAAATATACAATGAAGGGCCAATGTAGCTTCATTCAACCCAATTCATGTAGGGAAAAAAAATGCAAAAGAAGTAGAAATATATTTAGGTTTTTTGGACAAGAAATAGAAGCCAAACTCAACTAACACATGTTTACCATCCATACTCATAGATAGTATCATCTACACTTAAAAACCAAATAAAATTATAATAGATTATTTTTTATACACTTGTTCTCACTATTTTTTTAAAGGCATTGTCATAGATTATTTGAATGCATCTTCCCACTAGGCACTTTCAAAAATAGTGATAAAGGATTGGGAACTATTGTTTTATTTTGTGACATTAGAAAATTTGAAATGGTGTTTCCTTAATTTTGGAATGAGAAATATGAATTGCTTTTTTTTCAAAATTTACTCTATTTTTTGGGAATGTATATTGTTTTATTTATTTATATTTATTTCTAGTGGCACTTCATATTTTGGGTCTTGGAAAATAGACTTCGGCATTTGTGTTTTATATTTTACACTATGATAATTTAGTATTTTGATAATTGTGCATCTATTTAATGGAATTTTATTGTTGGAACGTTTGCTTCTCATTTTTGTGTTTCAAAATGGTCTTCAACTTTTGTGTATTTCAAATAGCCAGATTGTATTTTATGAATCATGAAAACCTCTTCGAATTTTTAGTTTTTTAAATTAAACTTCACATTTTTAATACTTCAAAATGGTTTTCAGAAAATGGTCTTCCCAATTTGCACATCAAAATTTACACTTTAGATTTTGTGCATTACAAAATACACTTTGGCATTCTCATGTTTACAAAAAGGTCTTTGGGGTTTATGCCTCATAATGTCCCACTTGCATGTCAAGATTTATTATTTAGCATTTGCATATCAACAAATGGTATTCAAATTTTTATTTTTTAAAATTAAACTTTGACCAAACACTTGAGATTATGCAACATGACACAACCTCAATGACTCAATTGTGCGGAAGGATCACTAGTCCAAACAAAAGTCCCCAATAACATGAGCACATGATATTATGACACACATCATAATCTTGGTAACTTGACTATATGGGAGATTATATTAATAATATAATAATAGAACATTGAGGAGGTGCACAATACTTGAACATCCATGATCGATAGGTACCATGTACACAAATACAAAATAAACTTTGACAATCAAAAGGATGTCACCTGATTTAGATTAAATAAATAGTTCATGATCCAATCAACTACTAACATGTGTCATCCTAGTCATCCCAAGTGATCTAAATAACATATAGCTTGAGTGTCCAATTGATGTATAAATTATTTTTATTTAATAAATAAACTACCCAAGATTATTATCTGTAAATGCATGATCTATGAACCAGTTTGAATAGCCATATAAAATTGATTAAACATATTAGAGATACCACATGCCTTCTGACTATTTTACACATTTAGAAAGATGTGATTTATATGTAATAAGTTCAACTCATTTTTAACTATTTTTATTATTTCAAATAATTTGGTCTTATTACAAATACATTAGATGTGATTTATTTGTAATAAGTCTAAGTCATTCTTAATGAAGTCAAATTTATTTATGCTAGTTTTAAACTACTAGTTATTATGATCATTTTAAATAATTTGGACTTATTACAAAGACATTATATAGATGTGATTTATTCGTAATAAGTCAAAATTAATCTTGATAAAATCCAATTTAATCTTGATATATTCTAATTGATTTATGATAGTTTTAAAAAAATTGGACTGTTGATAAGTCCATATTAGTTAAAATAGTCCTTGTACTACAATCCTCATTATAAAACTAGGATTGTCTCCATAAATAACCAAAGTAAACATCCTGACAATGATTCTTTCTTGATAAGTTTGAACCATTCTTGGCAAGTGAATCTACAATGTTGTTGTACATTATGTATGAATGACCCTTCATCTTATGGAGATGAACACATTTATTTATTATTCTAAAGCTGTAATATTGAAAGTGTTATATCCTACCTCATTGGTGATAGTGTAAAACCTATACCAAAGTGGAAAAATCTTATGGTAAGGTCATGTTAATATTTCTTTCTTAGGTGTAACTAGACTTGATATCCAACATGGAAGGTATGTAATGTTTGATGCTTACTCTAGTATTGATTGTATTTCACATTTTCCTATAGTAAAATTATTTTCACTTATTATTGAATGTGATCAATGTATCAATGAATTTAATATATTTGTCAACTTGTTTTTGAGTTGAAGGATTTGATACTATTGATGGATGAATAGGATGAGTTACATCAATTTAGCATCTCATAATATATCATGGATGATATTATCTTTGTTATGGTCTTATGACTAAGATATCATCACCTAATATATAGAAAAAGTCAATGTTATAGCGAGATAGGATATGTTATAGTTATTGGCTAAGTGGTCATTTGTTTTACCAGCTCCATGATTTAAGGTGGTTTCATCCATCAATATGAAGGCCTTAAACAATAATTGTGTCTCATGGATTTGGCCCCCCACATAGTGTAATGTTTATAAAAGACACACATAATAAGCCCATTTACCTTAGCATAGGAGCCTTTTTACTATAGATGGATAGTGATTCTGGGAACATAACATTCCCATAGATCAAACAACATGTACATTAAAATTTTATATACTTGATTGTACCTATTTTAACAAATCAATTAACTGATTCATTTGAAGACATTGTTGGGGTCAATTAAAACCCAACCCACTTATATAGTCACAGTCAATTTCACATGGATTGATTGGCCTAAATTGCATACCGAACTCAACTAATTATTTGATGGGTTCAATTAGGGATATAATTGGTCTAATTGAGCCTCAATTTAGATTATATATTCAAAACTAATTTCAAAATTCTCAATTGGCTCAAAATTTATACCTTATTGAACCATCATCATCCTCAAACACTCCATCATCAACCCTCATCATCCCTAATCACATTGTCATTGGTATTCATCATCCCTCATCCTCTCTAGTAACTCCCCCACTAGACCTTATTATTTATCACCATCCTAATCACTCCCTCATTGGTCGTAATCATCCCTAATCTCTCCCTCATTTACCTTTATCATTCTTAATTCTCCTAAATATCCCTAATCACTCCCTCATTGATGCCGATCATCTATCTTTGATGGCCCCTTATTATCCCTCATCATCCCTCATCAAATCTAATCACTCTATTATTGTCCCTTATCATACCTAATCACTCCCTTAGAGACCTTCATAGTCCATAATATTTCCCTCAGCATCCCTCATTGTCCATGTTTTATTTAATTTATTTTAAGTTTACAACCCTTGAGATATATATTTTTAGTTTGATTAATTTTGAGAATATTTTTAGATCCATTAACTCTAATGAGTAAGTTCATAAAGGGTAAAAACACATAATTGATTCTTACTTGGCAGCCAAGTCCATCCAAATCTAGAAAAAAAATGGGTTCAAATAAACCCCATTCATTATAACCCCCTTCGTTTTAACCCCCATGTGTACTTTTTGAATGGGATTATAACAAAGGGGGTTTGAACGAATGGGGTTCAAACAAAGGGTTTCAAACATTTACTTTATGCATTTAATTAATTTAAATAAAGTGGCCAATGAAATGATTTATTTTGAGAGGGGTAGAATGAAGGGGGTTAGAACAAAAGGGGTTCATTCAAACCCCCTTTGTTTTAATCCCCTTGGTTCTAACCCCATTCATTCTAACCTCATGTGGCATAAAATCCTCAACCATTCAAGTGAAAAGCAACTATTGGCCTAAAATAGCCACTTTGGATGCCAAATATTAGGATGAAAAGAATAAAATAAAAACATCTGGATCTACATATAAATAGGTCTTTTTATGAGCTTTCTAATAATATGATGTTTTATAAGTTTAAATAATATATGATATTTATTTTCTTTTATTTAGTGAAATATACTTATTTATAAAATGAAGTAGCATATGTTTGAGGCACTAGGAAAGAAGGAGACTATGGAAAAAAAATTGAAAAATATCACTGCACTCAACTTTAATTTCCTTGTTCCAATGGAAATATATCGCAAGGATAAGTCATAAGAATTTATATTCCCTACCTTGATCATTAAAAAATTAATAAAAAAATATTTTTTATCAAAAAATTATTAAAAAAAATAATCTTGCACTGTGTTCATGTTTCTAATACCTCTATGCAAGAAATCTTGAGAAAATATTATGTTTTAAGAAGATTATGAGGATGAGAAATCAAGTACTCAATAAAAAATTTTGTACACAAAACATACACACTATGTATTTAGGTATTAAAAAGTCTATTTTTTATTTTTTTCAAAAAAATAATAAATATAATTTACACTTAAAATACAACATTTCATTATCTTACATTGTTTTCACATTTTATACATTTAACTCACTAGTGTCTATACAATTTGATAAATATTCACATTTTCATTTTTCTGTTGTCCCCTTTGTACCAAAAAGTGGGACATAATATTATGCTTCAACCTTAAAAGTGAGAAAAACTACCTAAGATAAATGTCAAATACAATGAATCTTTTTTTGTTAAATATTATCCAAGACCAAAGGATAATTTATTTTATTGAATGTGTGATACATGGTGATGAAACTAAGATGATTTAGTTCTACTTCCTAGAGTGATTTTGTGATTCATGATGATGTAAATAAAATGACTATATCAAGAATATTGATTGAAATGCTTGACAATGAATTATCTTGAACTAAAATGAAAAATACTATGAGTTGGACATTGATTGTAAGAATGCTACATAGTGTACTAGTTCTCTTTTGCTTGATGTGAAGTGATTTTCTTTGAGAAATCTAATAAGGGTAGAATGAGTTGATATGATGGTGTAGGATAATATTTATAATAATCTCACTAACTGACATGAAAATATGCATGAGAGATTCATTATTAAATGTCTTAGTTCAAAAACATAATTGTTGGAGTGTGATAGATAAGGCCACACTAAGGGACAAAGACATAGTGTACCCCTATTTGACTAGTGCATACTAGTCTTAGAAGACCAAATACTATTGGGACAAGTCTAGTAGGAACTTTTTGGGATGAATGTAAGTGAAATAAGGATGTCTATATGATATTTTAAATTTTTACAAGACATGGAAGGCTCTATATAATTTATAAGTTTTTAAAATGGTAAATAGACCATGTAAGGGTAAGGATACCAAATTTATATTTTGTCAAGCACTAAAAATTAATTTTATTTATCAATATTTTCCCCCATTTTAGTCTACTGATACACAAAGTGAAATTAATAAAGTAAAGTAGATGTGAAGTGGAGTGTGTATACACACTTTGTCTTTGAATGCAAATGTTGAATGTATGAGATTCCTTAGTGTAAGAAACCTGTTGGATGGTGGAGTCTGATCTTATTTTAATGCCCAATTCCTAATAGGTGGGTGTGGGGAGCAAGGCCCACCCACTAGGGTCACCATGGGGGGTGACCTATTTTGGAGCCCCACCTAACAGGGTTTTGGGGGCAGTGCCCCCGAAGTAAAATTTTGTGAAAAATACATTCTAAAATATTGTAATTTTGTAGTTAATCTGGACCATTTACTATTAGGTTTTAGATCTAATGATCGAAATTAAATTAGCATATTTTTACCTTAATTAGTGACCCTTATTTGATATGAGGGTATTTTAATTAGGAAAAAAAAGTGTGAGAATGAAGAGGATATTACAGTGGATGTATTACCAGTTTTTCCCTTTATTTGTCGGACTAAATAATAAAGACTAACATTTTTTGTGTGGACGTAGTCCATATTAAGTGAACCAAATTAAATTTGTGTCTGTATTCTATTGTGTTTTCTAAATTTTAATTCTATATTTATTTTAATATTATTACTCTACATTCTATATCACTAACAATTGGTATTAGAGATAAAGGTTTATTTGACAAATAAACTCACAAGAAAAGAGGTTTCCTAGTTCGAGTGGGAGTAATGGTGGAAGAAGGCAAGTTCAAGGTTGAGAAGTTCAACGGCCAAAACTACCATTTATGAAAGATGCAAATGGAGGACTATCTATATCAAAAGGATCTTTTTTGACCATTGGGTTGAATAGAAAAGATGTCGATGACTATGGAAGATGAAGACTGGGAGGTTTTTGACAAAAAAAATTAGGAACAATATGATTATACCTGGTAGCATCAGTGGCATTCAATATTCCAAAAAAAATTATAACAACAGATGTGATAAAGGCATAAGATAGAGTTTATGAAAAAACCTTAGCCTCCAACAAGGTATTTATTATTAAGCATTTACTTAATCTAAAAATGTCAGAAAGTGGATCTATTGCTGACCATTTAAATGAATTTAACATAGTCACAAATCAGTTAAGTTTTGTAGGAGTAAATTTTGATGATGAGGTTAGGGATCTTTTAATTTTGTGCTCATTATCAGAAGCTAGAATGGCTTAGTCATGGCTATGAGCAATTATATTTTTGGCTCAAACACTTTAAAGTTTGATGATGTTACTGGTGTTATCCTTAATGAGGAAATATGATAGAAAATCACATGTGAGACATTAGGTAATGATTTGACTATGAAGAATAGGGGAAGACAAAAAAGATAGAGAAAAGGGCCTAGGGAATCATGGGAAGTATAAGAAGGGAATATCTAAATATAAAATAATATTTGTGTGCTATATTTTTTGGAAGAAAAGACCCTTGAAGAAACATTTTTGGTTTCAAAACGGAAAACAAGGAGATATACAACAAGATAAAAACTAGGAAGCAAATATATTAGGTGATGTGTTACAAGATAATTTAATACTTTATTTAGATAATATTAATAATTATTAGGTGTTAGATTCATGAGCTTCATTTCATGCTACACCCCATAAGAAATATTTTCAAGACTATGTTCAAGGTGATTTTGGGCAAGGTTATTTGGGTCATGGTGAACCCTATAAAATTGTAGAAAAGGATAAGATACATATAAAATAATAGAATAGAATCAAATGTTTTTTGAAAGAGGTGAGGCATGTTCCTAATTTGAGAAGAAATCTAATTTTATTAGGGAAGATAGGAAGTGAGGGCTTCATAGTTACATTCATAGAAAATTTATGGAATGTCTATTAGAATAAGTAATTAATCCTAGCTATATTGTAATAAATGTATCAAGGTGTTATTAACCTTTGATTGACATAAGTTAGTTATTTAAGGTATTTTATAGGTGTGATTAGTTGTAATCTCCTACAGATTAGGAGATCTAAGCTCTTTTAGTATTGTATGAATAAGCACCTCTTGTAGTACTTTTATTAATTGAAATAATTCAATTAATGCAATTTATTCTAGATTTCATTTGGTACCAAAGTAGGAATTTTTTAAGAAGTCTTTTTAAAGCATTAGAGATTTGGTGGAGATCGAGAGCAAGATTTGTGTGATCCTTGGATGCATCATTTTGCTCCAACTTTAACCATCCCAAGCTGAAATGCTACCAAATTTTTGGTCAATTTTGTGGAAGGAGAATACTTATCAAAGCAGGATTTTTTTTTTTTTTTTGTTTTGATAAATTTTAGCCATATTTAAATTTTATTTTGGGCTAAATTTCAGATTTGAGATCATATTTGAGAGGTTTTAATTAGTTTTTATTAGTTCTAATCAAGATCTAATTCTAAATATGTGGAGGAATAAATATAAGGTTTTTCATATGATTGTGTAGTTAGATCTAAAAAATATAGAATCTATGGAAATGATCTTGTAATTTTTCTAAATTATACTCATAAAATTATTAATAAAAAAAAAAATCAGAATTTTTGGAGCTTCTAGTGATTTTTTATGATTATTTTAAGTTTCTATTTTGTAGAACAAGTGAGGAACAACAAGAGAAATGGTAGTTTTTTTTTCTTTTTTTTGTAGAATAATAGATATAATATTATATCACCATATTCCTCTTGTCGATATATTTTTGAAAAGCATTCATTTTATGAAAATGGAGCACCGAGGCACCCATGGTGAAAGTTTGAAGGTAGAGTGTAATTTAGAAGTTCTCATTTGGTGTAAGGTCAAATTTTTGGGTTGAGCACAATCCAGATCCACCACCTCTAACATCAGCACCACCATCACACCAAAATAATTTTTATCCTCTATTCATGCCATATGTCCACCTATTGGGCATTTTTTATCCCCTGAGGGCTTGTCCTTCACCACTATGAGCCATATTTAAAGATCTTTTCTTTCAAGGTTCATTACTTTTGATACGTAAAGCCTGAAAAGGTGATTTTTTTTCAACTTAGATATTTTTTCAAGATATATGCATTGGTAAGGATATTTTTTACATTTTGATGACCCATATTTTTAAAAAATTTAGTTTCTTGCCAATTTCGTTGACTAGATCATGTATTTTAGACATTTAAGATGCCATAACTTTTGACTGATAACTCCAATTTGCATGTTGTCTTTTTAAAAAGTGAATATTTTTAGATTATATATCTATTGGAGTCATTAAATTTAAAAAAATTAAAAGTAAAAATTCTAGCCTCATTTGCTCCTCAGATGCATTTTTGATTGAAACCGACGTCTAATTTTCCATTGCTTGTTTGGATGCATTTTCAGTAGAGTCCAACGTCCATTGTGTGATAGTGCAGAATTTTTCATATTTTTGTATATATTTGTGCATTTTCCTTACATTTTGTAAGTGCAAATTTTATTTCTATAATTAAACACACTTGTATTTCATTGTCAATCCAAACTTGCAAAATGTCTAGTTTGGGACCACGTTTTATGCTCTCGAACACATAATTGCTTTGTGGTGATAATTATGCAACATGGAAAAAAATTAAAAACATATCTAGAGTTTGAATATATTTGGTCAATAATTGAAGGCACATGGGTCAAACATGTAATAGATGTTGATCAATAATAGAAATATGAAAAGGCTAATAAGAAGGCTATGTTGATAATCATTTTTGGTGTTTTAGATGAGGTACAACCTCTTATTCGTAGTGATATAATTGCAAAATATGCATGGGATAAACTTAAAACTATTTATGAGGCTAAGAATCAAAACCAAATCTTGCATCTTCAGAACCAATTACACACTCTTAAGCTCAAATTAGATGAAAAAGTAGAAAAAGTCCTTAGAAAAGTTACAAATTTGTAGGATTCACTTCAATATTTGGGTGAACTAGTGACAGATGGCTCTTTGGTCCCTATAGTCCTTAGAGCACTACCCCCTACATATAGGATCTTTGTGACCACATTGAATGTCACAGGATAAAAACCAATCTTTAAGGCATTGGTCAATTTATTATAACAAGAGGAAGCTATTCATAATTCAAAGGAAGCATATGACGAGCATGTACTCGCATTGAATCAGAAGGGGAAGAAACCCATGAAGGGTCAAAATCAATATTCAAAATAGAATAATCAACATAACCAACATGGAAAAAATTCACATTCTCTTAAAGCATGTTAAATTTATGGAAAACAAGGACATGAATTGAAACATTTTTGGTACAACACATTTCAATAGGGATCATCAAACAAGAAGTCATCTTTCAACAAGTCACCACAAACTAAAAAAATCAACGACAATAATAAAATAGGTGGAAACAGAAAAATTCCAAGCCTAAACAACATGGTAATGTTGTTGAAGACAATGATTCTTCTAATGAAGAATATGGTTTAGCTACTCAATCACATGACTCTACCCATCATCCAACTGTAGTTTGCTATGTTGATTTAGGAACAACCAGACACATGAAAGGAAGAGAAGATTGGTTTTCTACTTTGACAAAATTAGAATCAAAGGGAAATACATCACTTGGAGATGATACCTCATATATAGTACATGATAGTGGTGACATCAAACTTCAACTTGGAAATATAAATTTCAACATTTTAAATGTTTTATATGTTCCAAGTCTTACAAAAAATTTGTTATCTCTTAATTATCTACTTGACCAAAACCTTATGGTTTAATTTGATCATTGAAATGGTTAAATTTTTTTCCATATCAAATACAAGTCTAGGCATTTCAAAGTGATTTAAAAAGCTTCCAACATTGGAAAAATGTTTCATCTTGATTTTATTCAAAATGATTATCAAGCACTTTTGGTTAAAGATATAGAACTAGGCAATTTATGGCATAAAATATATGGTCACTTGAGTTATGGATATTTGGTTCAATTCAGTAAACAAGATATGGTTCGTGGTCTTCCCAAACTCAAGCAATATTTTGATATATGTACTAGTTGCTTAGTAGGAAGATAAAGAAGAGATCCTTTTGGAAAGACTGAGTATCAGTCACTTGGTAATTAGACTTGTTGCAAACTGATCTTATGTCAGGGGAACCTACAACAATCAATATGCTCTAATACCAACTGTTAGGTGACCCCTTATCCGACGGAAGCACAATTGATTACTTTCTTATAAGCAATTAAACACATAATTATACCAGAATGATAAAGTAACTAGAAACTTGAGACAACAAAGAATTTGAGAGACAATACACACTCTTGTATTAGAAATTACTAGAAGAAAATACAATAAGGAAGATGCCACTTCTTCCTCCACCTCAAAGGCTTGCCACACCTCAAGACCTTCTTCGCTCTCTCTCTTGCTCAACACAAAACCAACTCTACAACCTGAGTTGCTATCCCTCCTTGAATGCTTTAGCTGATCTCCTTGATCTTACACCTGTAGATCTCCTTGACCTTGCTTGCTTCAATGCTTTTACTTGCATTATTAATAATTACAATACATGCCTCATGGGTCTTTAAATAGAATCCCATGGTTACACAAATAGAAATCTAACTACAATAATTAGACACGCAGCTCGTGACTATAATTAGTCATTTGACATGCAAACACTCGCTTCACTTAACTGACTGTTCGTCAATAGCAGTTCTGGAAATACACAGGTGACCGACGTCGGTCCCTGCTTGCCTGGTGCTGCTGACGTCGGCCGACCTCCTGCCGTCACCAGTTTCCTTCTCCACTGTCTGTGACCGACGTCGGTTATACTACCGATGCCGGTTCCTCTAGTTCTTCAGCATCCTCTTCTTGTGTCTGCAAACAGTTGAAGCTTTTAGCTCCACACCCTAACAATCTCTCACTTAGAGATAAACAGCTGCTATTGTACCTGTACCTGTACACCATCTATTTTGTTCCTTAGGCTCTGTATCCCTCTTCAATGTCACTCTTGAAGACCAACCACCACGCAAACCTGTGATGCTATACCTGTCACTTATGCCAAAAGAATTTTGCTGCTCCCAAATTCTTCATGACATACTTCTGAACCAACTCTACCCTTAGCTCAAAAAACTCCCTGTATATGAAATCCTGCAACAAGTAACACAATACAGTAACAGGATAATGTAGCTAATATTATCCAACCTGGTAAAGATTAAATACAATGGTCAAACCTCCATTGTTCTACAGCCTACTCAAGACCAAATACCATAGCCTTTTGTCTCATGTGTCCATCCACTCTCTTCTCTAAAACGGGAATCCATCCCTCTATCCAGTGCTTTCTTTCAGCTGACAACTCTACCAACAAATACCTATTTGGTTCTTCTCCAAGGACTCACACTCCTCATCCATGTCAAGCTCCCACTGTTTCTGGATTTTACCTGCATTACTTCTTCCATCTTCCTAGTTCATGTCTATCAGTAAGCAATATAAAGAAGGTGAACAATGAATATGAGGTTCACATACCCTTTTTGACCTCCACATGGGTGTTTGAGACTTATAGATCCACCCAACATCCGTTCCAGTGACCGATCTCGGCCATCTCCCAGTCTGCTCCCGATCGATGTCGGTTCCATGCACTGACCCTGACTGCCGACGTCGTTTCCCTGGCTGACGCTGGCGTCCCTCCTGTCGACGTCGATCCTGATGACCAACGTCAGACTTCTCCTGCCCGACCTACCGACCCTGCTGGTCTGCACATGATCGATGTCGATATCTGGCTGACCGACATCGGTCCCATGTGACCGACATCGGTGTTTGTGTGTTCTTGTAAGTGATGAAATTTTCATCTGCGAGCTCTTCTTGGATCAAACCTCTGTCCATGCTACCCTGCTTAGATTTATTCAGCCCCTGTGACTGATCTCTATCCTTCATCTCCTCTATAAACACCAAGGCTTCTTTGTTCCTGTCAAAAGCATCAAATTTTCTTTTCCTGCAATGAACTGTATTTGTGCTTTCTGAATTTGAACACATACCTTTTGAATCAAGAACATCCATTCCCTTTTTATTCACGTGACCAAGCCTATTAGACCACATCTTTGAATCTACACCAGAAGTAGAATCAGTAATACAAGTAGGTAGATAAAGAGTACCTACTTTCTTACCTCTTGCTAGAACAAGTGCTCCCTTGGTAACCTTCCAAGAGTCTGTTGTGAGGGTTATTGTGCATCCCTCATCTCCCAACCTTCCTACAGAAATCAGACTCTGCTTCAAAATTAGAACATGCATGACCTCCTTCAACACCCATGTGTTGTCAATCTGTAATCTCAGCTGCACTTTCCCTTTGCCAACTATCTGACAAGGCGTACCATCCCCTAAATAGAGCACTCCAAAGTCTCCCTGTTCATACTCATGAAACAAATCTCTGTTTGGGGATGCATGAAAAGATGAACCAGAATCTAAAATCCATGATCCTACCTGACTATCCAAAGAAAGTATGAGAGCATCCTGTACCACAATATTTGCATCCTTTGCTTCTTTCGTACCTGCATGTTGATTCTCTTTATCTCTCAACCAACACTCCTTTGTATGTCCTTTCTTTCCACAAAACCAGCAGGTAATACCTTTGGACTCGGATCTCCTTCCCGACCTTGATTTCCCTTGCTCAACCTTCTCCCTTTGCCTTCCCCTACTTTTTGCACTTAGAGCATTCCCTGATGATTCACCTGTGCTTCTCCTGCGTATTTCTTCATTCAAGATCACACTCACAACATCATCAACTTTTAAGATTTTAGAAGCAGATGCAAAATTACTTACTACCATAACCAAACCATCCCAACTTTCAGGCAAAGAACATAAAATCAAGAGAGCCTTTACCTCATCATCAAAAACAATATTGACTGAAGCTAATTGGTTTACCAAACCATGGAAATCACCGAGATGAGTATGTACCGATCCACCTTCCTGCATTTGTAAAGTAAAAAGCTGCTTCATAAGATATACCTTATTAGAAGCCGAGGGCTTTTTGTATAAATTCGCCAAGGATTTTATCAACTCTTCCGTTGTCTTGCACTGTGATAAGCTGGAAATCATAGACGATGCAAGGCTCAACCTTATGGAACCGAGAGCCTTTCGATCAAGAACACTCCATTCTTCATCCTTCATATCTGTGGGCTTGCATGCAACCCCACCCAACGGTAAGTACAAATCCTTCTGATACAGATAGTCCTCAATCTACATCCTCCAGTGTTGATAATTCTTGCCGTTAAACTTATCCATTCGTAGCTTACTTTCTTCTGCCATTGCTGAACTCCCACTCAATCAGAAAACCCTGTGAATGACCTGTAATCAAAAAATAATAACCTGCTTCCTACAAACCGTAGCTCTGATACCACTTGTTAGGGGAACCTACAACAATCAATATGCTCTAATACTAACTGTTAGGTGACCCCTTATCCGACAGAAGCACAATTGATTACTTTCTTATAAGCAATTAAACATGGAATTATACCAGAATGATAAAGTAACTAGAAACTTGAGACAAAGAATTTGAGAAACAATACACACTCTTGTATTAGAAATTACTAGAAGAAAATACAATAAGGAAGATGCCACTTCTTCCTCCACCTCAAAGGCTTGCCACACCTCAAGACCTTCTTCGCTCTCTCTCTTGCTCAACACAAAACCAACTCTACAACCTGAGTTGCCATCCCTCCTTGAATGCTTCAACTGATCTCCTTGACCTTACACCTGTAGATCTCCTTGACCTTGCCTGCTTCAATGCTTTTACTTGCATTCTTAATAATTACAATACATGCCTCATGGGTCTTTAAATAGAATCCCATGGTTACAAAAATAGAAATCTAACTACAATAATTAGACATGCAGCTCGTGACTATAATTAGTCATTTGACATGCAAACACTCGCTTCACTTAACTGACTGTTCGTCAACAGCAGTTTTGGAAATACACAGGCGACCGACGTCGGTCCCTGCTTGCCTGGTGCTGCCGACGTCGGCCGACCTCCTGCCGTCGCCGATTTCCTTCTCCACTGTCTGTGATCGATGTCGGTTATACTGCCGACGCCGGTTCCTCTGGTTCTTTAACATCCTCTTCTTGTGTCTGCAAACAGTTGAAGCTTTTAGCTCCACACCCTAACATCTTAGCAGACATTTTACTCCTAGTCTCAAATGGTACAAATATTTTTAGATTTTTGTTGATTATTAGTCAAAAAAAATGTGGGTATATTTATTGAATACTAAGGATCAAGCTTTCTAAGTCTTCAAATAATTCAAGGCCACAATTGAAAATGAAACCAATTGGAAAATCAAGACCCTCCACTTAGATCATGGGAGGGAATACACCAGTAAATAATTATCAGTCTATCTCAGTGTGAATGGAATCAATCATCAATTGATAGCTCCATATTTACCTCAACATAATGGAGTTGCATAATAGCATAACAAAGTCATCGTATAAATATTTCATAGCATGGTTGAGGATGCAAAATTACTTAATATATATTGGGTACAAACTTATCACACTACCGTCTATTTGTTGAACAGGTCACCCACCAAAGCTCTTGATGGAGTTACACCACATGAATCGATAGGGAATAAACGAAAGGTAACTCACCTTTGAGTTTTTGGTTGAAATGAATATATGCATGTTCCTAAGAATAAAATAAAGAAGTTGGATAAGAAAAAAATGAATGTATTTTTGTGGGCTACAGTGCACAATTAAAGGCATATAGGCTCATTGATCTAGAAAGAAAGAACGTACTAATTAGTAGAGATGTAGTGTTTGATGAAAACAGTTGAATCAATCTACCTTCTACATAGGAAAATGATATAAGCAAAAGTATTGTGATATTCTTAGATAGTGATGGTGAAAGTGAATAGGAAGATAGTCAAATAGGACCTTTAACACCACCACCTATAGTTCAACATATACCCATGTGGTATATAAGTACTATACAAGATGATAAATTAAATGGAGTACCAAATACATCCATTTGAAGGCCAAGGACTTAAAGCATGGCTCAATAAGAGGTCAATATGGCCCTTATGAGTATTGTGCAAGAAACATATGAGCCATATAAAATTATAATGTCTCTGTAAATATTACTTTGGCCAAAGTTTTCAACTAGTTATTGATCTCTAGGATCAGTGACATTCATACACACCACTTGATCAAAATATCTTCATCTGGCATTATTGGTGCTAAGTAAGCTAGTGAAGTCCATCTCACTACTTAGTTAGTACTAGCAATGCGAGATTAGGTTAACATTTTTATAACCAATAGATTCATATAGATTATTTATACTAGAAAGTATAAAACATGTTAAATATAGGAATGATCACAACACATACATTTAGTCCGTCAAACATATGAATGAATCTCTACTATATGAATCTCGGCCACCATAATCTCAGATAATGCCTTAGCTTTTCTGGGAACCAAAACAAGTGAATGGGCACTGAGGTATGGTATATATCTTAGCACTTCATCCAATTATTACCCATAGGGGAATGGGCTGGCTGAGTCCACCAACAAAAACTTGATTAGGATCATCAAGAGGACCATGGAAGAAAATCAGAGGACTTGGCATGCCAAGCTGAAAATAGCTCTGTGAACCGATCGAATCACTCCAAAAAGAGCAATAAGAAATTCTCCATATATGCTCGTATATGGGAGGGAAGCTAGGCTTCCCATCTCACATGAATTGCCAACATTGGACCTCGCTCACCAGCTACAATTAAAAGAAGGAAGTAGCATGGAGGTCAGGCTGTGCGAGCTGATGGAGCTCCAAGAGACAAGGGACCAGGCTATGGCTTCTATGACTAGTTGCCAACAACAAACAAAGAAACACTTCGACAAGAAATCTTCATCAAAATATTTCTTTGAAGGAGACATTGTCTTGAAATGGGATGAAGACCAAGCTAAGCTTGGAAAGCATGCAAAATTTGATGCCCTATAGAGTGGCCCATACATAATCACTTAGTGCAAGCAGCGTAATGCATTCCAACTCTCCAGGTTGGATGGTGAAGAATTGCATATCCCAGTTAATGGGATATATCTTAAGCATTGCCACTGAACCCCTTTTTTATCATGTATATATTTCCCTTGTATTTTTTGCTTTCCCTAAGTGCTTTCTGCACATGTTAGTAGTTTTCTTAGCCTGGTGTGTGTTTTCATTTCCTTGGAGGTAAATCTGTGGGATTGGTTCTAAAATTATCAAAGCTTTTGCTATTCTTAAGTTACCATCTAACTCCATGTCCAATGGACTACAAGGCAGCTAGTCTTTAAGCATAACAGACATGCTTCCCCTGGGGGTCACCAATTTGTTGACCAATTTTTGCCCAACAGGAAAAAATTTTGGTCCCCTTCTGCCTCTTGTTGTTCTAGGCCAATTCTTTTGATTTTTTGTAGGTCTAGTACAATCTATGGACTCAACAGGTTAGTCTTTTGGCGCAAGGAGGATTAGTTCAGAGAGTGCTGGGGTAAACAAGGCTTTTGGGACATTTGCTTGAAGAAGATTCACAAAGAAGGTGGACAACACAAAGGAAATACCCGCGAAAGGAATAGAAAAGGAGAAGCCCAAAGGAAATTGCCAAAGCGGTGACATCCTGGAAGCTGTCAAATTTAAGGAAGCAAATTAGCCATTGGTTTTCAAACTGATGATGGCCACGTGAATGTCAAAATTAACACACTGAAATAGCCGTTTGCTTTCAAACTAAAGGAACGCCAACCATAGAAAAGGTCCAAAAATGTAGTGACCCACCAGAAGATCGCCCCTGAGGGTTGAAGGAGCTAGAAGAGACAAGATAGGATAAAGACAAAGTGCCAAGCATGGAGCAGGCAGATAGTCCAAGTGGCGAAGGGAAGCACTGATTTGAGAAGTTATTTCGGTAGATGATACAATGCCTGTGAATTGACAATTAGAAGATGTGAACGGCCAACCATACGACCCTTTTTCTTCATTTCATATTTATGAGTAGACAAACTGCATAGGTGCTTTCAAGGAGCAGTCTCAGTTAATGAGGAAACAACGCGACCATGTCAAAAAATGCCTAAAGTCAAAGCCAGGGCCGACACAACATTTATGTTTAAGTAGCCTTCTCTTCCCAATGCTCGTAAGGCACATGGGTCACTTGTAAAAGGGGCACCAAAAGGCCTCCTTTCTTCTTTTATATATTGGGGACTTGTCATTTTTGTAATGATCTTCCACATATTTAAGGCGTAGCCCTGGCAAAATTTCACTTGAATCAATAAACACATTTTTTACCTCTATCTTGGTTAGATATTTATGTGTATGTCTGAGTGTTAGTTTGTGTTTAGTCATTGTTTCTTGATGCTTTCACATGTTCAACACCAACATATCTGGTGTCTATCAGGTGCCATTCCTGCAGCTGGTAAGGAGAGTTCTATTTGGAAGTGCAAAAATATAAGAAATTACCTTACAATGTGCCTTTCATAGCACCTTTGGTGAATCTCTATTTTTTGTATTTTCATTAAAGCCTCCCTGTCAAGCTCTTGCAATCTGGTCCTTCTACCAGTTTGAAGCGTATATATGTGTTTGTCTGATTTTTAGTGTGAGGGTGAGAAGGTCAGATCTATTTTGGTGCATCACCTCCTTTAGAGTAGTTTGTTTTCCTGCAATCTTTCTCCCTTTTCATCCCCCCCCATTATATATATATATATGTTAGCACTTACCAAAGCAAATAAGATGCATCAAAGGGAGCTAGCCCTTACCTAGAGACTCTCCCCTCCAGCTTCACCGGCCCCACAAGCAAGAGGGGAGTTTCCATAGTTGCGTGAAGAAGGTAGGAGCTGAGCCTCTTGCCAAGGGTGCAATCTTCTGCGTCAACAAGAAGGTGAAAGACACCAATCAGTTGGGATAGGTTGGAAGATAGGGTAGTTTTTTGATCTAAGATGCTTTTAGAAATGGAAGAGCAAGTTAGAATAATTAGGTAGAGATTGGTCGAGGCTAATGATAGGCAGAATAACTATGCTAATCTGAAGGGAAAAATTAGGTAGTTTTTAGTAGGTGATAAAGTATTTTTATGGGTTAAGCCACAAAAGAGCTTGATTAAATTCAAAAAGTCAGTAAAAATTTCATCGAGATATGTGAGACCCTTCGAGGTTTTAGAAGTGGTCAATATTGTAGCGTATAGGCTTGCATTGGCACTAGACCTAGCTCTATTGCATAACGTCTTTCATGTATCTTATCTTAAAAAGTATATAGCTAATCCTTCACATGTTTTGGATTGGAATAATTTATAGGTTTTGGATCCTAGGGTGGTCATGATATAATGAATAAGAGTAATTGACACTCGTAAACTTTGTTTGCATAATAGAGAAGTGTCATAGTGCAAGGTCTTATGGGACCAATAATTTGAGGATAGTGCTATTTGAGAGGACTATGATGAGTTCTACAGGTTATTTTCACATTTGTTTGCTTGATTTGATGCTTCATACTATATTTTTTTGGCTAAATGTTGTTTGTTGTTCAAACCTATTATTTGAATAAGTGTCATTGAGACGATAACCAACTTTAAGGGGCAAGGATGTTACATCCTGATTTTTTTACTAAGTTGATTTACCTAATTATCCATGGATTATTATGGTTGTTAGATTGATTAGTTACTTTTTAACAAAACAGTAAGTCATGCACTATTATGTCACAATTATATGTGTCTTTGATTTCATGATTTCATTGTTATGAGTTGGTAGTATTGTGAATTTTGTACATTATGATTATGTTAGTTATTGTTATAGTATAATTTTATGATATATATATATATCATGATGTGATGGGTTAACTACTTTCTTGTTATGAGTTGGATGTAAAAGAGTTTATCCCTTAGAGCATGACTGAGGGAGAGCATCATCAAAGAGGATGATGTAGATGGAGATGTTGAGGGATGACAGGGGAACTGTTAAAACCCATGCACACACAAAATTAGATTTTATGTGTTATATGCATTATGTGGATTGGAACCCCATTCCTACAAACACATTGAAAGCATTCCCCAAGTTTTCAAGACAACAGATGAACATCTCCAAGATGTGGACAATGTGTGTATTTTTCACTAAATCAACATGCAAAAAATATCTTTAAGGCTACTAATAACCTCTTTCAAAGGGTGAGCCTTTGACCAGTATCGATCTTTACTAGCCAACTCAATTAGAGCCTAAGATGATATGGGTGATAAATTCTTTGAGTGATTCAATGAGAAGGTGGATTGATCATCCCTCTTACAATAGATAAAAAATATCAAAGGGGCCCTACAAGAATCCATGGTTGATTTTAACACCAGGTTCAAAAAACCCTAGCAACGGATCCTATTGGTGGCTCAACCACCTACAAGCATGGCTATTATTTTTTACCTCAAAGCCTTCAAGTCATGATCCAATCACTTAGATGACAAATGCTACCGAATGAATATGACATCGTAGTAATAGTCATGATCCAATCACTTAGTGGCTAGATGCTACCGAATGCATATGACATCGTAGTAAGGGCTGAAAATAACCTAATCTATATGGGGAGGCTTCCCCCTTAACCACCAATGCCAATGTTCCTAAGATGTCCATACCTCCATAAGAAGAGGTCCCAAGCACTTCAAGAGACCTACCTCCTTTTATGTATGTGTACCTACCCACTCAAGTGAGCACATCTGCTACATATTCACTATTGATGGAGATGAATGATATGAAAAGTATTCTATGAAATTTATCTAATGAGATAATCAATCTCAAAAGGCAATAAGTCATGCCTTTGAAGCCTTCATTTAATAAATATCAAGAGAGGAGACCACCCTACCAACAAAATTAGTATTAGGAGAGATAAAGTTTGAACTACCAAGCACCAAACCACCAGAATCCAAATCATCAAGCACCAAATCATTAGATGTAGATCACCAATCAAAGGGTTGTGGTCCCAAATTCCTTGCACATGGTGTCACCAAATGTGAGCAGAGAGCTAGTGGCTAGTCATAATAACTTAGCCAATGATTCTAACTCATGGTTTTTTCCTTGTAATTATGCCTATGATCCCTAAAATAGTCTAAGGGAAAACCTATAGTAGAATGTTACTGAGAAACAATGACAAGGGAATGCACTTGACTTGGCCCATGCATACCAATCTTTAGGGATTGAGGATAAAGGTGGTCTTGATAGAATAAATCAACATAAGTGACATTCATAAAACCTAGCTGTAAAATAGGAAATGTCACCGAGTTGGGTCTTGTGGGACCAATATTCTAATAATAGTGTTAAATTAAAGAACTATGATGGGTTCTTCAGGTAAATTTTGCATTTAGTTGCTTGATATGATACTTGATACTATGTTTTTATGCTATTCAAATCTGTTTGTTAATCAAAACTTTTGTTTTAATAAGACTCATCAAGGCGATGATTAGTTTTAAGGGGGGAGGATGTCACATCCTGAATTCACCCTATGACTTATAAACTTTTAATCCATTGATGAGTATGGTTAATGTTTGATTACTTTGCCTTGATTTTAAAGTATAAATCAATAAAACAAACATTTGTTTTCTATTATATGTGTTGTCCCCAATTATGTCATTCATTTTTGAGACAACCTATGGACTATTTTGGCCCTGCACAGACTAAAGTTGTCACTTCCCTTTTTGGAATTTGCCCTGAGCATTCAAAATTCCTCATTTTTCAAGCTTCTCATTTTCTACGGACTTTGCAGGAAGAAATCTATGGACTCAACATGCTTAAAATTAATAGGTTCAAAGGGTTCAATGGCTTTAATAGGTAAATTCCTTCGAAAGAGCGAGTTTCCAACACTTATACATTTATAGGGTTGTTTCAATTGGTCAATTCAATCAAACGGTTCAAAGGAGAGCGCGAAAGAAAAAGATCAAAGAGTGGAACATGCCACGTGTCCCTTGTAGAGTTTCATAGAAGGCGACAAGTGGCAGCTGTGGAAGGTCTCAATATCTTTTTCTCAAAATAGCAAAACATGCCACGTGTCATCTATAAAGCTCAGTGGAAGCTGCCAAGTGTCAATGGCTGATGTATCTTCCTTTGGTTTCATTATCGAGTAAAGACTGTGGTGGGCCCTGGGTGAATTACTGAAACAAGTGGAAGCTGCCAAGTGTCGTCTGCCGAGACACATTATGATTTACTTCTCAAAGTAGCAGAACTTGCCACATGTCCCTTGTAAACAAGTGGAGCACGCCAAGTGGCATCATCTGTGTGAATTCGAATGAGTCCCGAATGTTTCTATATTGTTTCAAAGGCAGAGTGGAAGCCGCCATGTGTCATCTTCCATAGGAATCTCAAAGGCATCAAAAACTTCTATGAGTTAAGCAGAACATGCCATGTGTCCCACTCTAACTCAGCAGAGTGGGACAAGTGTCTGCATCTACATTCCCCTTTTAAAGCTACTATGGCAAGGAATGTTGTGGGTCCCATTTTCCATAAGTCTCTAAGTAGCGGAAGCTGGCAAGTGTCATCTACCGGGACATAATTTCTAATAAGTTTCAAAGCTGCAGAACGTGCCACGTGTTTCATTATAACTCAATGGAAGCCGCCAAGTGTCAACATCCGTAGTTTCTCCCTTTTATTTCGTAAAGACTATGGTGGGCCTCAGGCGAGTTGTTAAGGTCAAGTAGAGCGTGACAAGTGGCATCATTTGTGTGAATCTAAATGAGTCTTGAATGTTTCTACATTATTTCTAAAGCAGAGCGGAAGCTGCCATGTGTCACCTTCTGTAGGACTCTCAAAAGTTTCTAAAGCTTCTATAAGTTAAGCAAAACATGTCATGTGTCCCATTATAACTCAGTGGAATGTGACAAGTGTCTGCATTCACGTTCCCCTTTTGAAGCTGCTCGAGCAAGAAGTGTCATGGGTCTCATTTTCCATAAGTTTCTAATAAGTTTTATAACAGCAAAATGTGCCACATGTTAAAGACAGAGCACTCCCAATACAAAGAAGGAGCTGAAGGAGCCAACAGAAAGTGAGAAGATAGTTCGAGAGCTTAGATCAGCTGAAAGAGATGAAATGTAATAGGAAATCTAGAAATATCTGTAGGATAGTTATTTCTAGTAGATGGAATAGTCCACCAGGTGGACATCAGAGGACATGAGTATTCAATGGTGTGACCTATTTTTTTCCCTTTGAGTAAAGGCAAATGGACAGCCGTGTAAGCATCATAAAGAAGACCAGACAACTCAGGCCCAGGAGAAGACATTTGAGATGAATCAACATGCCATAGTTAAGGCAGCCGCCCTGTTCCAACATGGCCCTCTTTGACAAAACTGAAAGTGCATTCAATGCATTGAGTGCGGCATAGACCATTCCATGGAACAAAGTGCCAGATCTTTCTTGGCTGCTATATAATGTAATCTCTTGGTTTATTTTAAGGGAGATCTTCCCGTTACCAGAAACAAAAACTCTACCCAAATTGAAAGGCATTATTGAGACTCTGAGCTCATATTGTTCATCATATTTCTTTGTTTGAATCAGAAAGCAAGTTACTTTTAGACTTTGTGCTGTTATAGCTTGTATCATTATAAGAGATTGTTCTTATGTCTATTTCTTAAATGTATTCTTGTTTATGCAATTTAACAAGCAGAGCTAGTGGAAGTGACAAGGAAGGTGTCCTGAAGCCAGTTACTTTCAGACTTTGTGATGTCATAGTTATCTTCAGTGTGTGTTTGTTTTTTGTTCTTGTGTAAAGGACCTTGGGATGACTTTGTGCTCCCATTGTTCTTCGTATTTCACTCTTGGGCAGTCAAGGTGGAGACTTTGTGCTACATCTTAGATTGTAGGTTACTCTGCACTTTGTTACCAGTTACTTATCCTATCTGAAAGAACTCTTGTTGTTCCCTACTAGAACACTCCTGAAAGAAGAGAAGTGCCTTCAGTGTTTTCACCAAAATTTTCTCCTTTGTTTGTAAGCATCATCTCTGAAAGAAGAGAGATGGATGGTGTATCCTAACCCTAAGTGTTATTTTTTGCATATATATATATATATATATATATATATATATATATATATATATATAGAGTATATAGCTCCTGCATATTCATAAGGAACCTCCCCTTAATGAGAGGAGAGATTTGTCCCCTGTTGATGTAGTAAACCTGCACATCTGGCCGACTAATCTCCCTATGCTGTGGTTGAAGAGACCTATTTTGCTCACCAGCTAGCTAGTTGACAAAATATTCACCCAACAGTTTTTTTACGACTCCACTGGGGAAGAGCATGCAGTTTGAAGTCTTAAGCTTCAAGCTGAAGTAGATCTTGATCTTTTCCATTTTTATTCTACAATCTGGCAACTCCACGTTATACCAGAAACCAGAGAGCTTAAAGTGTTTTTGACCCTATTTTTGAGTTGGTGCAGTAGAGCAATTTTGATTTGTTTCCTCCACAACCTCACCTTCAACGAACTAGGAGTCTTCCTCTTACCCGTACCAGGTCACCAACACAAGGCAGAGCTTCTTTTTCTACTGTTAGCAGAGCTTTGCCTATACATACTCCACCTAGATTTGTTATCCCACTTTTACATAATCAAATCATGGCTCAGGGCCCCTGGGGTAACTCTTTTGGCCCACTCAACCTCACTCCACCTCTACATGAACTCCCGCGCAACTCAAGAAAGAATTTTGCCAAATTTTTTGGTGATGGGAGAGTTCATCATGATGAACACATTGCAGCCTTTAGCATAGCCTGTGGCATAATAGGAGTGGAATTTGAGGACGTGGCAGTTAGACTTTTCATGGAAACACTACAAAGTGCTACTGCAAACTGGTTCTACCATTTGCAAGCTAGATCAGTAACTGATTGGGACACACTCAAAGCCAAATTTGAAGCCAAGTTCAAGCCAATAGAAGATGCACACGCCTTACTGGCCTAGTTCACATAGATGAAGAAGGAACCTCATGAACCTATGAGGGATTTCATATCAAATTTTGATAAGATGAGGAATTGAATTCTTACTATTGCTTAGCCGACACCTGAAAACCTCAAATGCTTCTTCATCAACTCACAACTACCTAAAGTGAGTTTTTTCTAAGACATGCTGGCCACATAGACCTCGAGACTACTCAAGACTTGGATACTGAAGTTTAATATGACCTTATCTTGGCAGAAAAGATAAGGAGAGATCCAAACAGAGGTAGATCTTCTTCTTCCTTTGAATACTCCCCTTCAGCCACCACTGATCCAATGGTGTAGAAGCTAGCAAATGAATTGCTGGCCCTCAGAAAATAAATGGCACAAGGGATGTTATCTGCTCCTTCATATAGAGATGTACCAAGGAGGACATTCCCTAATCAGCCCTACCAAGGCAATGATGCCAGGAACCAAGGGCAAACCAATCATCTTCCTCCCCCTCAGAGGAATAACCTTGCCATTGAAGCACCTCCAACTAACTCAGCGGTTGAATATCTTGAAGCTAAATCAGATTTCTCATTTCAGCCTGAGTTGAGTCTTGAAGATGATGCTAATCTCTTCACTGAGGAAGAAGAAAAATTAGCTGGTGACTCTAATATTGGTTTCCCAAATTATCAGGATGAACCCAGAAGTGAAGGTAATGCAGCTGAAGGATCATATGTTGTATTCACCTGGTCCAAGAATCAATCAACTCAACAAGCTGATAAAGAGAAGACAGAGGAGTGACCTCAACCAACAATCTCAATTGCTAAGCATGGAACCACTCTACCCTTCTAGCCAAAGGACCCGGTAACTGCTAGAAAGGTAAGTACACCAAACGTCCCTACGCCTTCTACTTCAAATTTGCAGTATAGTTCTCCCCCTTCCGAAACTCAAAAAGATGAACTCCCATCCTCTGTGCCTAGTTCATTTCCAACATTTGATATCATTGACCATATAAAGAAAACCAAAATTCAAATGTCTGAATTTGAATTTTTGTAGTCCAACCTCGAGCAATTAGACAAACTGGTTCAATGTGTTAAAAACTAGGCCATCCCTATAGGACAAGCAATTCCCAAGGTGACTCATGATTCCCCCAATAATGCACTCACCAGGAACAACCTTGTCATCACTCCTCCTGGATCCCTTGGTCCCCCACCCAGACTTTAAAGGAGATATGTACATAATTGAGCTAGTATTAGGGCCAAGTGTGCCTAATAATGCTAGTCATTGGCAAGTGTTTAGTAATGACAGCCAAATCATTGCCTTCTTGGAGCAAAAAGACAGCTTTGAATGACTGCATTTTGAAGGCAGTGAACCTCAAAAGCTTGAACCAGCCCCTGAATCAAGTTCAAGCACAGATGAAGAGTTCCTACAACTTAAAGGGAATAATATTTCCAAAGGCCTAGTTTTCCTTGAGAAATAGTTTGACAAACATGACAGGTTCGTCAAACAGCAACAAATCGATTCAAGTTCCTCCTAGGAGTTTAATCAAGTAAATCTAGGAACCAAGGAAGATCCCAAGATGACGAACATTGGAAAATTTTGTACTCCTGAAGAGAGGTTCAAGTTCACTACTTTGCTCAACCAGTACATGGATGTTTTAGCTTACTCCTATGATGACCTGAAGTCACTCCGACCTGATGAAATTTGACATGACATTCCTCTCAAGGCTAATTTGGCACCTTACAGACAAAAGTCCAGGTAGTATAATCTGAAGATATCAGGTACCATTTTATCTAAGATACAAAAAATGCTAAATACCAGAATAATCTTCCTAATCCATCATTCCACATGGATTTCCAATATAGTGCCTGTAAGGAAGAAGAATGGCAAAATTCACCTCTGTGTGGATTTTACAAATTTAAATCAATCATCCTTGAAGGATAACTATCCTTTGCCAATCATGGATCAAGTGCTTCAGACAGTGACGGGCTTGGAGATGTTATCAATGCTAGATAGCTTCTCAGGATATAATCATGTTAAAGTTAGCGAGGCAGACCAACATAAGACTACCTTCACCACACTTTGGGGCACGTTTGCATATAGAAGGATGCCTTTTGGCTTAATAAATGCTAACACCACTTTTTAGAGAGCAATGGACCTTGCTTTCAAAGATGAAATGGGTAAGTTCATTATATTTTATCTTGATGACTTGACTGTCTTTTCTAAGCATCGCCCAGATCATATACACCACTTGCAACAAGTGCTGGAACGCTGCTGCCAAAATGGCATTTCCTTAAACCTCAAGAAGTCAGTTTTTGGGGTAACAGAGGGGAAAATTTTTGGACACATTGTGTCCCAAGGAGGCATAAAGATTGACTCAGATAGAGTCAAGTCTATCCAAGAGTTTACCTTGCCCACAAGTAAGACTGTTGTTCACTCTTTCTTTGAAAAGGTGAATTTTTTACGGAGGTTCATCCCCGAGTTTGCTGAGAAGACTAGACATATTGTAATCATGATGAAGGGAAAGGCTACCTTTAGCTGAACTGAAGAAGGCAAATAATTATTTGAGGATATCAAGACTGCCATTGCCCACACCCCAATTCTAGTTTGTCCAGACTATAACATAGAGTTCACCATATACAGTTATGCTTCTAAACACACACACTTTCAATAGTACTAGTTCAATAGAATAAAGAAGGTATGGAATCTCCCATTTTCTTCATGAGCTATCCTCTCAAAGTTCATGAGCTAAAGTATTCAAACATGGAGAAGCATGCTTATGCGGTGGTCAAGGTAGTGAAGCATTTTCGTTTCTACATCCTCAATTCATGAGTTACTGTATTGGTTCCTGATACCACGGTCAAATCCATATTAACTCAACATGAGTTTGGGATGAAAAAAGGCAATTGGGTTGCAAAGATCTAGGAGTTTGATCTGGTCATCAAGCCAACAAAGCTGGTATGTGGAAAGGGGCTATGCCAATTAATTGCTGTAAATAAGCCAGAAGGAACAGAGCATGAAGAATCAGGAGAAAAATATGTGCCAACAGTCCTCTTTGTCTTCACCATGAATGAGTGATATTCAGGGATTGCTCATTTCCTTACTTATGGTGAATGTCCTGCTCACCTATCTTACAAGGAAAGGACTATCAAGTTGAAAGCTGCCAATTTTGTCCTTTGGGACAATGGCCTGTATAAGAGGAGCCTTGATGGAATGTTCCTTCGCTACGTGGACAAAGAGCAGCAAAGCCAATTTCTAAAGTCCTTCCACAATTTAGCCTGTGGAGGACATTTTTCCACTCCTGTAACTGCCCATAAAATTTTGTGAGCCAGGTATTACTGCCCAACTCTCTTTCAAGATGCATATAAGTGGGTAAGGAAATGTGAACTATGCCAGAAGTTTGTTGGAAGACCCAAGTTGGCTGCCCTTCCACTCAATCAAGTGGTAATAGAAGAGCCATTTCAGCAATGGGGCATCGATTTCATTGGTGCTGTAAACCCATCTTCGAGTGCTGGACATGTCTATGTCCTTACTGTCACAGATTACTTCACCAAGTGGGTGGAGGCTATTCCAACCAAACATGCTCCTTCAGAAGTACTGTGCAATTTTTTCAAAGAGAATATCATTGCCAGGTTTGGGGTCCTAGTCAAAATTGTCACAGACAATGCAACTTGTTTCACTTTCTAAGAGATTACTCAGTTTTGTTTTTACTATGGGATCACCCTCTCTCACTTTTATGATTACTTTCCACAAGGGAATGGACAAGCTGAATCAAGCAACAAGAACTTTGTGACTATCATCAAGAAGCTGATAGATGACAACCAAAAGACATGGCATAAAGCATTGGTTGATGCTCTATGGTTAGACAAAATTACACTAAAAAGGGCAATTAGTATGTCTCCTTTCCAACTTCTTGATGGACTCAATGCTGAAATACCAATCACCCTGAAATTGTCAGCATTAAAATTGGCTAAGGCAATTGAAGATCAGACATATGAAAGCTCCATTGATAAGAGGATCACGTGCCTGACTGAACTGGGCGACCAGAGAACTATGGTGGTGGACCGAATTACTGCCCATCAAGGTCTAGTGAAGAAGCTCTTTGATCAGAAAGCAAAGAACCGTGATTTCCAGATTGGAGATCAAGTCCTCTTGTGGGATAAGAGGAGAGAACCAAAGGGAATGCACGAAAATTTTGACTCCCTATGGAGGGGCCCTTTTACTATTCATCATCTCAATGGTGAAAATAATTTTCTATTGAGGTATCAAGATGGCACACCCTTTTCTCTACCTCATAATGGGTAGCATCTGAAGCACTTCATCTCTTGAAGTATCAGATGAGTTCACTTGTACATATGTATAACCTTTATTTTTGCACATGTTAAAGAACCTAATGTTGTAGGTATTGAAGAAGGATTGCAAGTTTCTTTTGAAGAAACTTTGGAGATGGTGGATGTGCAAGTAGGTGCACATGTGGATGAGATTTTTATGGATAAGAAGATAAATGTTGTTGTAATGATGAGAGAGGATCTGCAAGTGATGATGGTATGTGATGGTGAGGATAATCCAATAGGTGGTTGGATGATGGATAAAGAAATCCAAGTGGGCTTTTAGTGGAGGTGGATGGGCAACGGTGGGCTTGAGCTCACGTGGATAGAGAAGATGCATGGTGGAGCATCTTGGTGTAGAAGGTCAGTTTTCAATGGTGGTATTTGTCCCACATCTAAATCTATTGATAAAAGGATATGTTTTTGGAGGAGGAGGATGGTTTACGGTCTTATGAGGACAATTTCAGGGCCATTATGTAGATGTTGTAAGAGGAGGAGAATGAAATGAAGATTCTCTAGGTGCACATGGTGTATTGAAAGGGGACACCAAGCGACTAGCTGGAAAGATAGCCCGATAGCTCAAATCGCAGCAGGAAGAGACAAAGCTGGAAAAGACAAAAGCAAAAAGCAAAGGAAAAGCCTGATTAAAGAGAAAAGCCCACAAAAAAGTCCCTGATGGAAAAAGACAAAGTACAGTGGAATACGTCACATGTCCTGTTATGGTTCAACAGAATGTGACAAGTGTTTGCATCCGTCATACAAGAGTGGCAATTTTTGCCGCCCTTGCATCTTTTGGTCTCTTCCATGCAGGAGCAGCAAATTTTGCTGCCCATGCATCCCTGTTTTCTCTCCTCCAGGTGCAAGGGCAGCATTTTTTATCGCCCTTACACATTCTTCTTCTTCAACATGTGTCGGTGGTAATTTTTACCACTGACATACTTTCTCCCTGATGTGCACAGCGGCAATTTTTGCTGCTTATGCACAAGAACTTTTACAATATGCAAGGGCGGCAATTTTTGCCACCCCTACATACCTTCTCCCCATTTTTCCAACTCTGGAAATTTTTTATTTTTTCTATTTTTCGCGCCCGCTCCCCTTTTCTTTCGCTTTTCGACCTGCTCTTGCCTCAGCTTTTTCAAGCGCGATTCCCTAGTCATGATCACTCAAATGTGCAATTTTTTCAGATTGCTAAATTTTCTCCTGATTGCACAATCATGATTCTTACTGCAGTTTCTCTAAAGGATCCCTCTTCATCAACGTCTTTTCAACAAAAGTTCTTCTAGATCACTGAAGTTTCTCTAAAGAAGGCGAAGACCATGAAGAAGACTGGAAATAAAGATTGAAGCTGTTCTTCCATGCTTTATTCAAAATGCACTTTGTAATTGACTTGGGACATTTTCACGTGTACTTTTGTAATATGTAATTACATGTAAAAAATTTGGAAAAATATCTCAAAAGTCAAAGATGACTCATCTTTGACTAAGATATTTTTATATTTTAATCTTTTTAATTTTGAAGGTATCTCCCTATATATAGATGAGACCTCTTTTGTAAATAGATCTCGAATAATTAAGAGCAAAAACTCTGTTGAAATTGAGACACTTCTTGAGACTTTGTACTCAAATTGTAAATCATATTTCATCGAATGAATGAGAAACATGTTTATTTCAGACTTTGTGTTGAAGTAATTTGTGCTATTTAGGAAATGGTTCTTATGTCCTCTTTCCTGATAATCTCGTATCTATTTGATTTAATAAGCAAAGTGTGTGTGTGTTGATATTATCTGAGGATGTTTTTAAAAGATAGAAGAGAGACTTTAAGCTAATTTTATCTTGGTGATCCTTTTATCCTTTGTAGTTTTAGGCGAAGACTTTGTGCTTCGTTTCACTCTACGGTTACGCATATTCCAGATCAGTGGAGACAACGGAAGACTTTGTGCTTATGTAAGTTTTTTTTTAACTTTGTTACCTACTTCAGGGGAGTTTTCGCTCTACGCTGGATACCATTCCTGAAAGAAGAGAAATGTTTTTAGCTAACGACCAGGATTTCTCTCTCTTGTTCCTTGGACATCATCTTTGAAAAAAGAGAGGTGGATGTTGTTATACTACCCCGAGTATTATTTTCTGCTTACTTATATATATATATATATATATATATATATACATATAGCGCTTAAATATTCATAGGAAACCTCCCCTTGATGAGAGGAGAGATTTATCTCATCTAGATGTGGTAAACCCAGACTTTTTATGGCGTAAATCTCCTTGTGCTGTCGCTAATATACCCATTTTGTCATTAGTTAGTTGACAACAAAATATTCACCCAACACAACCACAACTCACTCTTCTTACATAAAAGTTCTCATAAACTCATAGATTCAATTCACAAATTCATTAAATCTCTCATTAATCTCGACTCTCAATTACATAGCTTTCTCAATAAAGCATTAAAAACTCAAGGGCCATGCCAACAATGCATGCCACACACAAGCTTAAAGAAGTTATCTTCCCAACCCAAATACTATCTTGGTCTCAACACCAAGAAGGCTACCCAAACTTCTCACCAAGCTCAAACATTCTAACTCTAGCCTAACTAAAAAATCAAATGATACAAGCACTTATAAAATGTGCATGAGGAAAACAACAAAAAGGGGTCCAAGTTGGCACCAACCCTTCACATGGGGGAATCTCCCACCAAGAAAACATAAAATCTCAAAGAAATACACGCCATAATTCTCATGGGATGAATGATGGCAAAAGACAAAAGCTCCACCAAGAAAAATGTGCCAACTTCACATGGTCTTCACATGACAAGTCAAAAAGCTAAATGAAGATGCCAATTTGGAATAGTACATATTGTCTCCCCACTAGCCTAAGCTTCCAAATAAAGATTGAATCTCTTTTTGATCATTTTTTCTTTGTCCTCACATGAAATTTGTCCAATTCAACATGTGTGTACAATCACTTTACACAAGAGTCCAAATATGTTAGGTTGTGGAGCTAAAAGCTTCACCCGGATGCAAACAAGAGGAGGTTGCTGAGTTACAAGCAACCGACATCGATCTGATTAACCGATGTCGGTCATCTTTAGTGGTCACAGCAACCGACGTCAGTTATGGTCGGCCGACATCGGTCAGACAGGGAACCGACGTCGGCAGCCTGTGTGTGCATGCATTTGCATGCGTCTCCCGAACTAGTCTATTTTTGGACGGACAGTTAGTTTGCATGGTAAAGAATAATTTTAGTCTTGGAGCTGCGGTTCAAATTATTGTAATTAGAAGTCTAATTATTGTTTGTATGGGATCTATTTAAGAGACCCAAGGGTTGTATTGTAAAGTGTGCTAGATAGAGAGAGCAAGGATCAGCTCCTTCAGAGGGAAGAGAGCAAGGTTGGCTCCTCATAGTGCCTTAGTGCCAAGTGTGTATGATCAGGTAGATCTGTAGGAGAGCAAGGTCTGGTAGAAGATCCACAGGGGTGCTAGTTTAGAGGACAAGGGTTCTTCATGGTATGTAAGATCAGGTTGGTCTGCAGGTGTGCAAGATCAGGTAGAAGATCTACATGTGTAAGTAAGATTGGTTTAATTTGTAGGTTGTTGCAAGTTCATGGGAGATCTACTTGGAGTGCGTTGTGTACTCGATTGAGTATGTGTGTATACTCAGTGGTACTGGCAGTAGTGATACTGACTGGTTGAAACAATAACTCGGTTATTGAGTTGATTGTTTGCTTGTAATTGTGCAAGTGAGAGAGTGAGCTCTTGTAGAGATTTACTATTTGTACGCCCTAGAGGTGTGGGAGCCCTAGAGGAGTGTGAAGAAGACTGTGGCATCTTCTTTGTTGTATTTCCTTCTGAAAGAGTATTAATATAATTGGGTATTGTCTCTCATATTCTGTGTTATTTCTGAATTCTAGTTACTGTTTACTTCTGGTTAAATTTTGTGTTTAGTTGCTTGGTAATCAATTATGCTTCTCAGGTCCTAACAAGTGGTATCAGAGCTAAGGTTGCAGGGAGCAGGTTTGTGTTTGATTACAGGTCACTCTCAGGGGTTTTTGATTGAGTGGGAGTAAAGCAATGGCAGAAGAAAGTACACTAAGAATGGAGGAATTCAAAGGCACGAATGGTCAATTACAGTGTTATGAAAAGAAAGAGCAGGTAAAGAAAGATTGTTGGTTGATAGCGGATCAGCATAAAGGGAATGAAGAATCATGTGTTGTAGGTATTGTTGCATGGATTGCTCTTGTATGTTCCTTGGATAAAGTAGAATCTTGGTTTATATATTTTGTTGCCTCTTTCCATGCAGTCCCAAATAGAGTATTTTTCCATGTTAAGGTCCATGGAGACTTTGAAAAGATTTATTTAGGGGTTGGTGTGCCTTGTCAAAGTATTGGCAAAAGGGAAGTGCGGCTGAAATTACAGACGGCCAACACATGGGTGTTAAAGGATGTCATGCAGGTCCCAGTTCTAAAGATGAGGCTAATTTCTTCAAGAAAGTTGGGTGATGAGAGATGCACAAGAACTCTCACAGCGGATGCACTTGAATTAGCTAGTGGTAAGAAAGCAGGTACTCTTTATCTACCTGCTTGTATTATTGATTCTTCTTCTGTTGCGAAGATGTGGCTTTGTAGGCTTGGTCACATGAGCAAGAAGGAGATGCATGTTCTTAAGAGGAAGTCAGATGTGTTTGACAAACTTAAGAACTAGAAAGCCTTGGTGTTTATGGAGGAGATGATGGACACAGATCAACAGATGGGACTGAATAACTCTGAGCAGGGCAGTTTGGACAGGGTTTTGATTCAAAGTGAGCTCGCGGGTAAAAATTCATCACTCACATGAAAACACAGGTACCAACGTCGGTCAGGGGTAACCGACGTCGAATAGGCAGGCATCGACGTCGGTCATGTGCAGACAAGCAAAGTTGGTAATGTCGGGCGGGTGGACACTGGCGTTGATCAGGGAACCGACATCGGTAGTCAGGTCAGTCGTAGGGAACTGACGTCGATCAGGTGCAGGCTAGGAGGTGACCGACATCAGTCACTGGTAGAACAGATTTTGGGTGGACAACAAGTTGTCAAGGAGTCTCAAATGCCCATGTGGAGGACTAAATGTGTAAGTAAGCCTCAAATTTGTTATTCCCCTTCTTTACACTACTTGTTGCTCACTGATGGTCAAGAACCAGGAAGTTTTAAAGAAGCAGAGTAGGTAGGATCCAGGAAATAGTGGGAGCGTGGCATGAATTCTTTGGATGAAAACCAAACGGTAGATTTGGTAGAGTTGCCAGCAGGGTTAAAGAAGAGAGAGAATGGACACGTGAGACAGAAGGCCAGGGTATATGGTCTTGAGGAAGCTACAGGACAGTGGTACAGGTTTGACAGGTGTATGACAAAGCATGGCTTTAGTCAATGTCATTGTAACCATTGTGTTTACTTTACCAGGTTGGATGATGGTCGCGACATTATCCTGTTACTGTATGTAGTGGGGTCACACATGTAGTGTTTTGCTGAGCTAAAGGTAAAGTTAGTTCAGTGGTATGTCATGAAGAATTTGGGAGCATCGAAATTCTTTGGCATGAGTATTCCTAGAGACAGGGAAGATCACATGTTGATGTTGTCTCAGGATGATTGTGTGAAGGTAGTGCAGGATGCAGAACGACAAGCACACCTATGGATGGACAGTTCACAGAACAGGGTCCCCAATCACATGATCAGGTTGAGTACATGTGTACTCCCTGATATTGCCCTAGTAGTGGGAGTTGTCAGCAGGTTTGTGGCTAATCTGGGAAAGAAGCACTGGAGAGTAGTTCAGTGGGTTCTTAGGTATCTGAGAGGGACTAGCAGCAGGTTAACATGCTATGCAGGGTCATGGACTTCTCTACATGGGTATGTAGATTCAGATGTGGCAGGTTACTTGGATGACATGCAGAGCACCACAAGCTGTGTGGTGGTTGGTCTTCAAGATTGATCTTGAAGAGGGATATAAGCCAGGAAACAAATTAGACGATGTATAGGTACAGGTACAGGTGCAACTGTTTATCTCCAAGTGGGAGATTGTTAGGTTGTGGAGCTAAAAGCTTCACCCGGATGCAAACAGGAGGAGGTTGCTGAGTTGCAGGCAACCGACGTCGGTCTAATCAACCGACATCGATCATCTTCAGTGTTCACAGCAACTGACGTTGGTTATGGTCGGCCGACATCGGTCAGACATGGAACCGACGTCGGTAGCCTGTGTGTGCATGCGTCTCCCGAACTGGTCTATTTTTGGATGGACAATTATTTTGCATGGTAAAGACTAATTTTAGTCTTGGAGCTGCGGTTCTAATTATTATAATTAGAAGTCTAATTATTGTAATTAGAAGTCTAATTATTGTTTGTATGGGATCTATTTAAGAGACCCATGGGCTATATTGTAAAGTGTGCTAGATAGAGAGAGCAAGGATCAGCACCTTCAGAGGGAAGAGAGCAAGGTTGGCTCCTCATAGTGCCTTAGTGCCAAGTGTGTATGATCAAGTAGATCTGCAGGAGAGCAAGGTCTGGTAGAAGATCCACAGGGGTGCTGGTTTGGAGGACAAGGGTTCTTCATGGTATGTAAGATCAGGTTGGTCTGCAGGTGTGCAAGATCAGGTAGAAGATCTACATGTGTAAGTAAGATCGGTTTGATTTGTAGGTTGTTGCAAGTTCATGGGAGATCTACTTGGAGTGCGTTGTGTACTCGGTTGAGTATGTGTGTATACTCGGTGGTACTGGCAGTAGTGATACTGACTGGTTGAAACAACAACTCGGTTATTGAGTTGATTGTTTGCTTGTAATTATGCAAGTGAGAGAGTGAGCTCTTGAAGAGATTTACTGTTTGTACGCCCTAGAGGTGTGGGAGCCCTAGAGGAGTGTGAAGAAGACTGTGGCATCTTCTTTGTTGTATTTCCTTTTGGAAGAGTATTAATACAATTGGGTATTGTCTCTCATATTCTGTGTTATTTCTGAATTCTAGTTACTGTTTACTTCTGGTTAAATTCCGTGTTTAGTTGCTTGGTAATCAATTGTGCTTCCTAGGTCCTAACAAAATAGGTAAGGAATCTCTCACAATCATGGATCTTCCACAAGCATGTGCATCCCAAAAGGTGTCCTCCACTTGGAATTTCGACCCATATGCATACTAAATGCCAAAACCAAGTCCCTTAATGTGTTTTGAAAAAAATGTGGCACCCCATGCCACTTATCCATCTTAAATAGTGTTGTGGACACCTCATCAGGATGAAAAAGGTACGCCATGTCATCGGTAAATAATGTTGCATGAATAGTGTTTGGCCACCACATCATAGAGCCAAATCATACTTTGAGTATTCTGGGGAAAAGTAATGAGTAGCGATGACCAAATTTTGCAAAGGAGGTCTTATTTTTAGTGATATCCATAAAAATCTTGCACATTCATTAGATCCTTCAAGTTGGATAGAGGATTGGAGATGATCTCTATAAAGACAAGCTATTCCACCAAAACCTTTTTAACCATGTCAGAGATCTGGTCTATGTACAACAATCCATGACTACCCTATATATGAGGGGAGTGGTTTTTCCTTGGTTTCATGGCTTTCCATGAGAAAGATGATATCTAAGTTAAGAATCACATCTTCAAAAGACCCTGGGGCAAAAAAGAGAGAACCACCACAATTCCAAACTGCAATTGTAATTCAGATTGTGGATTAGGGCTCCGAACTCTAGCGTCATGTAGAGATAGGCCAAAGTTTAGTCCACCAATTAGGGAGAGAGCCCTTGATCCAAGTTCTACCATTACAAACCACAACCCACTTTCCTTGCTTTCTAGCTTCCACCACTTTCTTTGGCCTTGTCTTGTTGTAACTTAGTTAAATCTTCATCAAGATAATTTTTTTCATTACAGCGAAAGAGATTTTTATTTGATCTCAATGCCTCCAATCTGTTTTGCGCTATGCGAAAATGAATAACTAAGGAGTCATCTTGATTGAACCAAGCTTTGTCGGTTGATATATTGGACAATCTTAAATCAAAGCTTATAAAATTGGACACTGTTTCACTGCCATCTTCTTTTTTGGTTAATCATTTGACTCGTACATTAAGGGCTTTACCTTGCCTTGCCTTTGTCTATCTTCTTCAAACTTTGCTTGTATCACTGCTTCAACAAGTGGAAATGGTTTCTCGTTGTTATTCACTACTTGAACCCATGAATTTGGATTCATAGATTCCGGTTTGGTATCTAAATCTTTTTGTTCTTCTTTGCTAGTCACCAATTCAGCACGAAGGTGGGCCAGCTCTTCAAAATTCCTGTTGTTGGTGATGTCTACAGTAAAGGAAGATTTTAGTTCTTAAAATGCTGATCAGTACAGACTGTTCAGAGATCACTTTATTTTGTTTCATGACACTTGAGGATAAATCCCTCACTTGTTGTTTGTGGGATTGAAATTGTTCTTCTAAGATTACTACTCTATCAATACGAGAGTTGGACATGTTGTTTGGTGATGCATTCAAGTTGATCACGTTTATTTTTCCTTTATTCCCTGTCACTGGCGTTGCTGATATTGTATCACCCTGTTTCTATAACCTGCAACTAAACCCTCGTATACCCTGAAACTAAACCCTGTTCTTCGCACGGTACTCACTTGGCCTTTCTGTTCGCTGGTTTAAAAATCTTACTGTGTGAAAAAAGTTCTCTCTGGTATGAAGTCATTTTGCTGCTGTTCTGCGCTCTGTTCTCTTGTTTTCTGCTATTATAAGGAAACGGAAACGGAAGCCACTTGGTACGTTCCATATATTGTGATTGTATGGATTATAAGAGAAAGGTCCCAATAATAGTGCATGTTCTAATTTTTGAATAAGATTTTTGTTAAGATATATTTTATTAATAAAATATATTGATGTGTATAAATATTAAAGTGCACTAAAAATTGAGCATGTAGTATCTAATATTTGTTTAATATTTACTTTATAAATTTAAATTTAAAAATAATCAATTATATTTTGACAAGATTCAAGTATTGATATTCTAATGTATAATTATTGGTATTTTAAAGATTAAGTTTTGATCATAGATTTAAAAATATATTTTATGATTTTTTGTGATAAAATCGGTTATATTATAAAATGTATGATGAATTAGACTTTGAAACTTAAGTTATAAATAATTGAGACAACATATTAAAATGAGTAAAAATTTCAAAATTTAATATAATGTTATGACACCTTAATTTACTGTTCAAAATTAAAATGCATCACTACTAGAATATATCTCCTTCATACGAAATAAAATTATTATTATTATTATTATTAAATTATCTAAGTTTTTTTTTTATCTATGTTTAAAATCACAACACATTTAACATATAATTTTTTAGAAAAAAACTTATGTCAATTTTCATTAATAATTTTAAAAACGTATAAAAATTGAATATAACTTATATAGATAGATCACCAATTTGTGAAGAGGGGAAAATCATAATTGTCATGAAAGGAAATGAACCATCCTGCTGCTTTTAACATTGAGGATGCTTTCGATTATAGGATGGATACCACCCTATACTTATATACTTAGTTTGAAGTTGCTTTACAAAACACCCTCTATTTAGATTTTTGATGTAGACAAATGTTTAGAAGTTAATTGATCCAAATTCAAATTTAAGAATGTTTCTTAAGATTATATCATCTTCTAGCAACCTTGTACTTATATACTTAGTTTGACGTTGCTTTACAAAACACATTTATTAAGTTGCTAAATATAGTTAAATGATTACATTTACAATAAATATTTAATATTCTTGTTAATATAAAAAATTAATAATTTTGAACCTCCTTTCTTGAGAAATAAGTGTTTTGTACATTTTATTCGTGTAATTATTCAAGGTTTTAATATAATAAAAAACAAGCATTATTTAACACAAATATTTTTGTACCATTTGATCTTCCATACACAGAGGAAGGCTCCCACAAAATAAATCCAAATCCCTAACTAGATTTGGATGCTTCTTTCAATTTGCATTGCCCTTGCAGTAGTTGATTTTGAGAAAAATAATATTAGTAAAAGTCATTTTATTTTTTTGTATTTCATTACATTTGATATTATTATCTTTGCCACGTTAAAAATCAATTGACAGAATTCATATTTTAAAAAAATTGACGGAAATTTCATCTTTGACCACCCTAAAATCCCATAATTTAATTTTAAAATTCAACACTATTTAACTATGTTCAGATTCATGCATGCCCAACAAGGCAACATAAAGGGTAACAAAGTTCAACATTCATATCATCAACAGTTAAATATGAAGGGTTGGCTTTCATTTTAAGTTGAAGGGTATTTATGTATCCAGTCTTTGGGTGATGAAAAGTTGTAAAAAATAGTTGTCTTTCAATTGATAAGTGTAAATTTAAATGTTTTTCAATTGACAAGAGTAAATTTAGTTGTTATTCGATTGACAATAGTAAATTTAATACACGTATCACTAAAAATATAAACTAAATAAACTTTGATTTCATTTTGTTGGGGAACAATTCAAACACAAAAATAAAATACTTAATAAAATTTTGGAAATACAACTTACAAAATCTATTCAATAAAATTATAGCATTTGATGAGGCTACTAATTGTCCCATTTATAGCCTCATCCATACCTATTTCTATATCTTTTCCCTTGTATACATCCATGAAACTCTCCATGATATGTGTGAATGTATAGATAAATTAATGATTACATATATACATTGATGTATACACGTTGTGTTATGATTTAATGATGCTTTTACTTTAGTAAGATAGTACTTTTGTAATCTTATTTGACAAACACTTGAAGGGTTAAATTAGACTACAGGTTCTCGCTTGCTCACAACCCTTGTAGACAACCTTGCAGTAAAGAGACTCCCAGCATATAGCAACTCGCTGGGCTGCACGCAACAACTAAGCTTATACCTCCAGGTCGCCCGCAACACTTGAACCACGAGACTCCAATTCGCTTGCTCGTAGCATCATGACTTCATGTTGGGCTGAAGAGATGCTCGTAGCCACTCCATATCACTATCGCTGAAGGAGTAGTTGCCCATAACATCGCTACAAGAGCCCGCAACAACTACACAAAACAACTATATATAAAAATAAAAAATATATGTTCACAATTCACTGTAAATTTATATATATATATATATATATATGAAACTATATATATAATATAAACAAAATCTTTCAAAATACCCAATTTTGTACCTGTAATCAAAGCTAACATCTTTTATAAGATTTATTTAAAGTGAGATTGGTCTCATAATCTTATTTATATATGTTTATAAGACTAATTTAAAGTGAGATTGGAATTTTGTCTCATATATATATTTAATTTATAAAATTGCAGGGAATATATATTATAGTTAGTTAAAGTGGTTTTATATATTTATAATACTAATTTATAATGAGAATTGACACTGGGAATTTAGCTTATATATATTTATAATTCTAATCTGCAGGGAATATATTAATTTATACACTACAATGAAAATACATTACAATGAGTAGTTTTATATATTTATATTATTAATTTACGTTCAAATTGGTATCATAAAAAAGAGTATGTGTGTGTGTGTGTGTCTACAAATTAGTATTATAAATATATATAAAAATTAAATAATATTCATTGCAGATTAGTATTATAAATATATATAAATGAAACTATATATATATATATATATATATATATATAATGCAAACTGCAGTGAATATTGTTTTATTTTATGATATTACAGATTAATGGATTAAATTAAAAAAAACTTACTTTCATGTATGACAACTGGGTTTTTAACACCATTGATGCATTCAATAGGGAGCCCTAAATAAGGACAAATAATATTCATTGTAGATTAGTATTATAAATATATATAAATGAAACAAAATATATAGAATATATATATAATGCAAATTGTAGTGAATATTGTTTCATTTTATGATAATACAGATTAATGGATTAAATTAAAAAAAACTTACTTTCATGTATGACAACTGGGTTTTTAACACCATTAATGCATTTAATAGGGAGCCCTAAATAAGGACAAATCTATTTTAAAACACATAATAAAATGGAAGGCCCTTCACACCATTTGTTATAAAAATCAATCCTTACTAACAAGGAGTTTATAACGAAATCAAACGATGTTCTTCTAAAGCTTAATAAAACTTGGGTCTTGCGGTTAAGATCAAGGGCAGAACATACCAAACACAAATCTAGCAAACTATAAATCCAAATAGGATTAACAATGCCATGCATTCTAGCAAAGCCTTTGTGGAATAGACCAATAGAAGGTGTGCGGAGAGATCCTACATAGAGCCCAACCCCAATCTTAGTCGCTTTTAAAAAGACACTGATTTTCCAGATGAAAACAAGGGCCTAAAAAAAATAAGGGAAGAAGATTTTTAATTGGGCATTTAGAAAAACAATAGGGCACTTAGAAAAACAATAGGGCACTGAATCTTTCCCCAAGGAGTGACAAACCTCCACTAACAAAAAGGAGAAAAATCAACCAAGATCCATTCAGAAGCAGAGGAGTGCCTCTCCCAAGTCCCACACAACTTCTGGTGTTTCAAATAGACACCTTCCTAATCAAGAATGCTCAAGTCCAATCAGGAGTCGAACCCCCAAATCAACGATCAAATTTGAAGGGATTGCAGTGGCCTTCATTTAAAATTATGAATATATATTGTTTCATATATATATATATATTCACAATTTCACAATCAAATCAAAATACCTAATGCTCATAACCTATATTATCATAAATTTCTAAGCCTTAGTTACCCTCAACCTTGCAAATTTGTAGTTTTGTTTATCATAAATTTCTAAACCTTAATTACCGCATACATTCAAGCATCCACCACTCCCAAGTGCCAAATTGATAAAGGGGAAAACTTGCAGAATTAAATATAGAAAAACCCACCAATTCGAACAACAATATATTTGCATTCAATAAAAGAAAAACCCCTTGCAGGGTTATAGGCCACTGTGGAGAGGAAGATTATTCCCCAGCTTGCTCTCCCTTTTTTTCTCTCTTCCTGCTCCCCCGTCCAAAAATGGCGAAGCTCCTCCCCAACGTTCCCTCCAACAACTCGAGGCCCGCATCCTTGACTCGGATTTCAAACCCTTCCCCAGTCCCACCGGGCCACAATTACAAAGGAAGAGAAAATGTCATCCCCGTTGGATCCGAGAAAACTCTAGAACTTAAAAGCTTTATTCGTCGTTGTCATTTTTCCACCGGCCACCCATCAATCGCTTCTAGTGTCCGTTGATGCGTTGTTGCATATTATACATGAATTTATCTATCATTCATACAGGTTGGTATAACATATTAAATACATCTGGTGGTTATATCCCTTGGTGGCGCTGAAGTGACATGTGGATCCCTTAATTAGTTGCAGGCAAGGGAGATGTCCCAACTTGGCATTGGCAATCGTGAAAATATCGATGAGGCTACCTGCAATTTGGTCGAATGACGACGGTCATGACGAGACGTTGAGTCATCTACCAACGGACATTTTTCAACCTTGCCCTTCCTTTATCATTTTAAAAATTTGCCAACCCTTTTACATTGTCACGTATTTTTTGTACTTAGCATTTTTTTTACAACCATTTTTTTTCCACTTCTGGGACAAGGTTGAAGTCTTTTGACGGGCTGTGACGGGTTCAAATCATCAAGTCAACATAGTTCATATAATAAGTTTTATGCCAATTAAAATTTAAAATTTCTATTTAAAAAAATTAAATTAAATTAAATATTATATATATATAATCAAATGTTGTAATTTAATATTTAACTGTAGATTTATATTTAAAAGTTAATTGATATAAATTTAAGTCTTATTAGTTAAAAAGTGAGATATTCTATACAAAGAAATTTTAAATTTTTAACATAATCTTATATTTACAAATCTATTAATCTAAGTTCTTAATTAATAATACATAACATTTTTAATTTAGAGAGAAGTCCAATTTTAATAAAACATATTTTCATTTTTTCATTTACTCTAATTAGATGAGAAAAAAAGGTTTGTTTTATTTTATTATAAATATGTTTTTCTTTTCTTATGTTTAACATTTCTATTAAAAAATTATCCAATCATAATTTATTACGAAAATTAAACTAAACTTATCAAAATTAATTTAAAATACATACATTTTATTAAATCTATGAAAAATTAATTGTACACTTTTTTTTTTTTGGGGAGTAAGGATAAAAACTTTTGACTAAAACTATGAAGGGTTTTGACCAGGCCCTCAACCTATCATAATTTTCCTGAAGAAATTCAAAGAATTCATCAACACAAAACATGGCAATGAAATCCCAACAAAGATCAAGAACACGACGCACTAGGGATCACACCCCTGAGAAAGAATAACATACCTTAGATCTCGAACTTGGCAGATCCGACCAATCCACCACATAGAGGGCCAAAGAAAGAAACAAGGGCCATAAACCAAAGGAGCTAAAAGTAACTAGAGCCACTGGAACAACTTCTGGATTCCCTTAAAGATCAAACAATAAGTCTTAGGCTTGTTCCCTCTTTTCAAAAGATCACAAAGGACTGTATTCACAATATCTTAAATTAATCAGAAATTTACTCCTCAAAACCTGAGGCCTATGGCAACACCTAACACACTCCTAAACCTCAACCTGATAATAAATGTCACACAAAAATTGAAACAACTCGTTATGCCGGAATTCACTGTAAAGCATATCTTCATTCCTGTCAACCATTTCATGTAAGTGCTCTTGAATTGCTTGCGTCTTTGAGGTAGATAAGGTTATTGCTTGCACCTTGGTGTTTGTTATCATGAAGTCATTTTCCATTGCAGTGAGAACCATTGAGCAATTATAAATTCTTATTTTTTCCACACTCTTTACATTCCATTAACTCTTGGGCAACATCTACAGTGCCTCGTACTTCATTACTGTCAATCTCTGGTAACATTTGCAGTGCCTCGCACTTCATTACTGTCAATCTTTTAAGTGAAGACATAGCCCCTTCCTCCACTACAGACACCTCCTCTAGCTTCCCCAGTGCAACCATTGAAAATACCTCCAACTTAGGAAATGCTCTTCTCTTGCCGAATTCCTCTGGTAGCTCCTCTTTATTGTAGCAATCAACTATCACTAGGCTTTTAAGACACACCAGCTTGTGCAAAGCAGGTAGTTGTTTCAACACCTCACATTTCAACAAACCAATATAGCTCAGATGTTGAAATCCACAAAATGAATCTTCTATTTGGAGTAATTGAGGGCAATTTAGGTAGAGTTTCCTCAATTTTGGCATGGCAGTCATGTCATGGGGTAGGCTTTCCATCTTTGTGAGTTCCAAAATCACACTTTCCATATCCTTCATGTTTTCCAACATCCCTTCTCGAATTGTTTCACCCTTGTTTTCAATATATAACCTTTTGAGTTGATTTAAGGTGCCCAAATCATTAATGGAGAGAAGCTCTCTTTTGTAATTATTCCCTCTCCATCCATCTGGACAACCACTAAGACTTAGATATTCCAGAGACGAAAGGTGTGAGATCCCATAACGTATGGACTGTAGATGTTGACAATAATTAATGTCCAATAGTTTTAGCGCAGACAACTTAGAAATGTTTGTTGGGAGTTCTATAATATGAAAGCTATTAAGATCTAGTATTTGAAGGTTTGTAAGAGCAGTGATAGACCCTGATGAAGGAAGATACTAACCTGAGCCAAACTAAGTGCTTCAAACTTCCTAAGCTTTTTGGCAAAGACTCTATGGCAGTCGCTGACAAATCCAGCACCCTGAGAAAGATCATGCTCCTAATCACCTGTTCTCGAATTTTATTCAACTGGAGATTTCCACGCATCAACAGGAGCGGATATGCAAAGATTTGAATGTGTTTGGAACATCAGTCAAACCGTTGTACTCCATCAATGAAATTCTGGCGTGTATCGAACAGTGATCTACTGGAAACACTTTTATACCCCTGCCCGCATGAAGGTAACATTTCTCTTCTTTCTCAGCAATTTTTGTGCTAATTCGTGCAAAACATCATGCAACCTGAAAAAGAGTACATTTCCATCAGAATCCTTGATGAGCGGTTCAATAAGGCAATGCTTGCCTAGTAAATTTACGAATCTCTATCATATTTGGAGAGGATCCTGTCCGGTCACAAACCCTTCTCCAATCCATAGCTTAAACATAATTGCAAACAAATGTCAATGTCAGCCGAACCATCATAGCTCAATTTCAACCAACCGTACAGTGAGTCTGTAACATCACCGTACTTCTCTGCATTAGCTAACCTTTCTAGTGCAAATTTCTATTCATTTGAATGGGTAACGCTTGCCTTTGCCTGCCCTAATTTTGTCTTCCCAAGGGATGAAGGTCCAAAAGCCCTTGTGAGATGCACGTTGAACTTGTTCCTTAACAAGAATTTTCGAGGGCTTTGTACCTTCGGCTGCCCTTGCAGCCCATTTGGCAACAAGACATTTTCTTTGTTGTAGTGGATCAATAATTCCAATCCCATTCGTATATATACGTTGAGAACATAGCCTCTATGAGATGGATGCCATATCTTTTTTTCCAGGATTGTTATTCCAGAGTAAACCACGGATCAATTGTATGAGTTTGTCATATGTTGTTTTCAAGGGAAACCAACAAGATGAGTAGTAAGCATGACTCGCCAAAAATACGCAGTTAATAACAATCAACTTTCCTATTAAGGACAAAATTTTACAAGACCAATTATCCACCTTTTTTTGAATTTTATTAAGCACCCAGTGCCACATGTCACGTGGGGAGAGGTGGATTCCAAACGAGATACCCAAGTAACGTGTAATTTGCGCATGAGGAATGACATTCCATGTTGAGGGAATCCAAGCCAAATTAGGTGCACTTTTAATGAAAAAGACTTCCATTTTGTGACTACACAGCATAGATCCAGATAAATCACCATATATATCAAGAATACACTGCACATCGTCAATATCTTGTTGAGTTTTTGTAGAAAAAGAAGAGAATCATGAACAAAATGAGAGTTTAGAGCATAAGAACCCTATGGAAGAGTAATTCCTTTCAAATCACCTTGTTGGTGAGCTTGTTGAAGCATATATCTAAGGGCATTAACAACGAGCACATACAAAAAGGGGCGAGTGGACAACATTGTCGGATGGACCCTTGCAGGTCAAAGGATGTTGTGAGTCAGCATTAATGTGACTTCGGTCTGTGCTTCAGCGAAGAGCATTTGAATGCGATGTCTGAAACACAGGGCAAATCCCAGTCAGTCAAGCATCTTAAGAATAAAACACCAATGAATTCAATCATAGGCTTTGTCAAAGTCAATTTTGACCAATAGTGCATCTTGATCAGAATCCTCAGCGCACTGAGTAGTTAATGTTGCATAGAGTAAATTGTCCAAAATGTATCTACCGTTTAGGAACTTGGTTTGCTCAGGTCGAACAATAACCTGGGCTATAGGTTTCAATTTTATATCAATAGCCTTTGCAATAATTTCGTAAGATACATTAAGGAGAGTGATGGGATGCCAACCACATACCTTGTTCTTGTTTCTCTCTTCTCTCCTCTATTCTTGAACTCTTTCCTAGCAATTTCAATTAAAAAACTATTTTGTTAGACATTCTCTCCTCCGTCACCCTCTTCGTCATATGGAACATTTGCCGACTGGTCATCCTCTTTTGTATTTGAAAAAATCATTGCCAATAACTGTACTTTGGGAAATGTCTGGTTTTAGCTATTCAACAAATTCATATTATATCCTCTTTTTCTTTATAGTTGGCACAATTTAACACTAGGAGCCCTAAACTACTCATTGTGATCAAGAAAATTAAGGAAAAGCTCAAAACGTTGTAAAGGAGATAGATATCATTATTTTTGTTTCGTTTGTTGGTTCAAAGCTTCAACGTTTTAGTCTCATTACTTGTTTCAACGTCTTTTTTTTTTAAAATTGTTTTGTAAGTGTGTACTCCTATTCTTTATGGAATTCTAGTATTTTATACTTATTTAATTTGTTATTTTTGTTTTATTTCTTTAATTAATATAATAACAACATTTTTAATTTTAAAATATATATATAAATTCATTTTTATTATAAATTAATTTTATAAAAAATAAGTTAAAATATATATATATATATATTTTTTTGTTAAACTTAATGAAGAATAATATCATAAGGCCAACTTAAACATACTCGAAGACCAAAAATCATATAATTATAAAAAATGGATATTAAAATAGGAAAACGATGAACTAATCAAATATCAATTTGTATAATGAAACATTCTCAATGCACACATTTATTAAAGTGCTAAATATGATTAATTGATTACATTTGCAATAGATGGTTAATACTCTTGCCAGTATAGAAAGTAATAATTTTGGACCAAGCATTATTCAACACAAGTATCTTTACCATTTGATTTTCCATACATAGTGGAAGGCTCACGCAAGATAAATCCAAATCAACATTGAATTCATCATGTTATTCTCCATACACATGAAGACTAGATTTGGAGGCTTCTTTCAATTTGTGGTATGCCCATGTATGTAATTTTTTTAATTTATTTTTTAAAACATTTGATATTGTTATCTTCACGGCATTGACACAATTAGCATTAGACTATTGGAAGCCCTGTATAAATATATTGTCAATCCACTTAATTTGACTAATTTTTGACATCTAAGGAAAAACATAGATTTTTAAAAAACTCAATGAAAATCCCACCTTTCATAAAAGCGTTGATCACTATAAAATTTCAATATTTAAGATTATTTTTTTTTTTTGAATTAAACATATTTTTAATTTTGGGTATTTATTTTTATATTTAAATTTAAGATATTTTTAAATTAGATAAGGTAAATGCTTTTGATCAGAGCAATGAATTTGATTTGGGTATAATAAGCGGCTCAATTTTTACAATCATCAAAACACAAATGACACTAAACAATCATAAAAAACCAAAGTTATTTGAAGATTAAAGATAACATACTTCAATGAAAACAACTAAAAGTCCAAAGACAAAAAACAATACAAAACAATAGAGCTTCAACTAGAACATAAGTAATAAGAACAATAGAGAGCCAATAGGGAGAAGTCAACAAAGGGTAGAGTCCTCCGTTGCAAGCTTCGGCCCATTTTCTCTAATGTGTTGAGAGGAGGTCTTTCTTTCCCTGTCTATCGAGCGCTGCTGTGTATTGAGTCTTCTCTAACCTTAACAATTTTGCTTTTGAACGTCTTTCATTTTTTTTAGCAATGGAACCTGCATCAGCTTTGAGTTTACCAGGTCGCATAGAGGAACCAACAAACGAAACAGGGGTCGTTAAAGGGGGGCCAACGAAGGTGGATAATCAGGACCAAAGGGGTGATGATCGAGGAAGGAGCAGGGGGCTCCTCACGCTGGGGTTGTGGAGAGGTAGGACCTTCTTAGTTGTGCCCCCTGGAAGCTCATTCAGGGGATCTCTCTTTCTTTCTTCAAACTTGATGAGAGATAGAACAAGATGGATTGTTGAAGAACATGCAGCGGCCTTGTGGCCCAGAAGATTACACCGAAAACAATAAAATGGGAGGCCTTCGTAGTTGAGGTATTGAGTTCATCTACCCTTGGAAGAAGTCAGCGAAATCAAATGAAAAATGAACTTGAAAATGTTAACAAAAATACAAGCCCTCACAAATCTATCTTTTAACAAATTCTCGTCGATTTTAAAAAAAACCCACTTTATTGACCATAATTTAAGATTTAACACATTCAAACTAAACACATTTCTAATTTTAGATATTTATTTTTAAATAAATTTATATAATTTTACCGTATGTTCATTGTCAAATCAAGTTTAAAATCTTCACTTAAAAAAAATTATAAATATATAAAAAGTTTAAGCATCTTATCAAGTATTTCACTATAATATTTTGCATCTGATTTATGTTAAAAAATTAATTGGTATAAATTTAAATCCTTTTAATTAAAAAACAAGATAGAAAGTTAAAATCCTCAGCATGTCTTTACATTTACAAAATTAGTTAATCTAAATTCTTAATGTGTAACACAAGATATTTCTAATTCAAGAAAGCCCCAAAACCCAGCTATACATTAAAAAGTTTATATATTTTGACGATGTGCCAATGAAAATCTGAGATCCAAAACGCAGCTAAACTGAGTACTCTCCACTGAAACAGGAAGCCCCACAAACACTAGAGACCGCCAAACAGAGGCTTTCAAAGAATGAAGAACACGACGCACCAGGGATCACACCACTGAGAAAGAAGACCATACCTCAGACCTCGAACTTGGCAGATCCGGCCGGTCCACAACACAGAGGGCCAAAGCAAGAAGCAGGGCCCCCAAACCAAAGGAGCTAGAAACAGCTAGAGCCACTGGAATAGCTTCTGGATCCCCTTAAAGATCAAACAATAAGCCTTAGGCCTGTTTCCTCTTTTCAGAAGATCACAAAGGCCTCTTTTTCACAATATCTCAAATTAATCAGAAATTTACTCCTCAAAACCTGAGGCCTATGGCAACACCTAACACACACCTGAACCTCAACCTGATTGTGAATGCCGTGCAAAAATTGAAACAACTCCTTATGACATTATTCAGTGTAAAACAAATCTTCATTCCTGTCAACCATTTCATGGAAGCAACATTGCTTCACAAATTCATGAATCTCTGTCCTATTTGGAGAGGATCCTATCCGGTCACAAACCCTTCTCCAATCCTCTCCAGTGCAAATTTCCATTCAGGTAACGCCTGCCATTGCCTGCCGTATTACTTGCAGAGCTAAGGGAAGGCCCCGCACTCACTGCAATCAAAACAACTGCCAGCGGTCTTCCTCCATCAACTCTGCACTTGGACGATGGATTCAGATGCAACGCCCATCTGAAAGAGCACACTGCTACTTCCGGAAGTGAAGTGGAAATGATGATGTTAGAGTTGTGATGTGGACAGACTGGTACACACAACTCGCTTAACAAGGAGTTTGCACTTCTTTCCCAAACATCATCTAAAAATATGGCGATTTCAGTCAATCTCTCACTTAACCATATTTTTACATCCTCCTCCTCTCTCCTTTCCGATATTTCATTTACTCTGAGAGAGATTGGGTTGACAAAATCGTTTCTCAGAATTTTGAAAGACGGGGGTTTTAAAACAGTAAGCCAAAGCATTAAGTCATTGAAAAAAAGACTTTGCACCTGACTGCTGTTGAAGACCCTTTCGAAGAGTAGCGTTTTGCCGGATCCTCCCATTCCAACCAGGCCGATAGGGGAAACACTTTTGCGCTGTGCAAAATCAATCAACTCCTCAAGTCTTGCGGAGCCATAATCTTGTCCAACAATGAGGGGCTCCTCAATATAATTCATCTTCGGCGGAGTTGAAGAAGCGGACGGAGAGCAATCTCCAAATGTGTCGGCAAGCAGTCTTGAAGTGATTTTCTTGAGAAAATCAATCCTCTCTCTGATCTGCTGCAGTCCTTGTCGATGAGCTGCATCTTGCATTTCCATGTTGATGGGGTGAATTTTGTCGAGCAGATGTTTGAGGGCATCCAGCTCCTCCTTGCACCGCACAGCTGTGTTGATCCGCTCAATAATTTGGTTTCCTGCCAACTGAATGGCGTAACCAATCACTCCAGAGATGAAATAATCAGCCAGTATTTCCTTCAAAACCAACGGGGATGAATGTCTAAATTTCAGCGACTACTGCTCTATTATGCTGAGTTTAAGGGAGAAAAAACAAAACCAAATACGGACATGTGAAGGGAAGGGATGCCACGTGGTGCCTTCCAGCTATTTGTGAACGTATGGACCATATTTGGGACGACATAGATTTTTCATTCCAAACTCTGGTTGGGTGTGATGAAATTGCACACTAATAATAGAAGGGATAAAAAGATAAAGATAAAAGATAATGGTGTTCACGATGCCTCTTGTACCATCATGTGGATAACATTGTGTTTAATTATATATTTGTTTGCAAAGGATTCATGATTATGGTGTTCCCTTCAAGATTATCAGGTCTTCCATTAGAAATAATTGGGGGATGGTATTGTAATTTTATGTATGGTCATTAGATAAATTTAGAGATAGTATGGTAAGGTCAAATCTAGCACCTTCAAGATAATGAATTTATTTTGTGAGAGGTAGGTAATAAATTATTTGTCATCAAAAAGATTTGGAGATAGTATCGTAAAGTTAATTCAAGTATATTGATGACAATGAATTAATTCAGTGAAAGGTGGGTAAGGTATTTTTTATTAGATGATTTTTTCAAAATAGTATTGTAAGGTCAATTCAAGTACACTCAAAATAATGTATTCATTTTGTAAAAAGTAGGTAATATTAAGTTTTTGAAGAGAGTAGTAATTTTGTTTTCAAAAAAAGTGAAGGGAGTTCAATGTTTTTGTTTGATGGCCCTGTTTTAGATAATTATGTTTATGTTAAGAATTTGAGCAAAATTATGAATTTTTTTAATATTGAGATTGTCTTATATTTTAAAAAGGGAGAAAAACTAAACTTTTTAGTAGTTTCTATTGGAGCTCAAAATGTCCCTTGATATTTTGGGATATGTTATCATTTGAAATGTGCACCCATGGAATGCTTTGCAGTGTGGGAGTGTTTTGCGGTGGGGCATTGAGCGTGAAAGCCTTGCACGAGATGCAAGAAGCTTCAGCGCTAGGCACATAAGTATTATCGGTCAACTGCACGTGTGAGTATCAGTTGTCTCATCATAACGATGAGAACATCCCCAAGGCATGGGACCCTTGCACTTTTGGGGATGAGCCTCAAGAGTAGGTTGAATTCCTTCTATTTTAAGCGCACCTGGTTTAAGACCATCGCGCAAGCCTAAAGAGTAGAAAAATAAACTACCACTAATATAAACCTAAGATCTTGAAGGAAAAAGGGAGGGAAAAGGTAAGAGATGCTGAAAGTAAAAAGGCGATGCGCCTAGAATAGAGCGAGTGCTCCTACTATCGTAAACAAAGTACAAACCTTTGATAACAAAACAATATCACATAGTTTCTGCCAAGCCACTCTAAATGCATAAGTATTTTGCATAGAGGCACGAGAACGCAATGTAACACTGAGAGGGATGACAAATGGTCCACAGACAACATCAACACAAACCCAGGTACACATAGGATATGACCTGCAAGTGAGTTTCAAGTTCAATGTGGAGGTGCAGGGAATCATCATGTTACCCACAATCAAGGATCAACAAACACAAATAACACACAGAACATCAGAAGAACAGAATGAGGTGAACTTAATTCTCATTTATCTGCAAGATTTAGCTAATACAAGTGCTCATGGAGGGCAAATTCTAATAGCATGAGGTTTTTAAAAAAGTGTCAACTCTTTTATAGTGAAAGAACCAAGTTTTTATAGTGATCAAACCTATTTTATAATAAATGCACCACTTGGGGTAGTAGATGTAGCCTTAAATCCTTTTACGACATCGTGGCCATGCTTCTTAAAGTTTGTTCGATGATTGAACCTAGGGTTGGTGGTAGGATCATCTCCAGATACACATGTGCATTAGGGAATGGAAGATTTGTTTGACAAGGTCAAAGGGTGACGTATACTCAAGTCCTAATATCTAGTGGTTGCTTATGCATTTAATCATTCTAATAGTGTCTTCAGTTCCTCTCAACTACCTCCAATGACCTCATTTATATTGTGCCACCACTTGGCATGTGGTGCTTTATGATTGGTCTTGAATGTGGCACTTTAGGAGTGACACACATCATCTTGATAGGCTCTCAGAAGGGTCCTTTGCATTATTGGGTAGGAGCAGTATAGACAAGACATGACATGTGAGTGTCACTTCTTTGATACAGCTATTTGGTGGGTCCCCCTCTCCCCTTCTTTGCCAACCAATGGCACTACTTAAAATTTTATCAAAAGGGGACAACTTTAGATGAGCACTAGACTGCCACATGGATAGATGGCACTTCTCCTGGGTGAATCGAGAATTTCTTTGTGTTGAGCAAGTGCTGGGATATCACATGGTAGCGATGGAAAGAGGGTTAGACACTATACATAAAGGGTGTGGATGTAAGATCCTGCATGCAAGTGCAAAACTACATTGCCTAGGTACAAGGAAGGCCTTGAACAAGGGTGTATACAAAGATAGAAAATCCTAGGTGTGCCTCCATGATTCATATCTACCTCCTGCGTTCTTCCTTTACTTAACCATTAAGAACCCATAGAATTACATTATGGAGTTCATACACCTTTTTAATCATGTGCTTAAGAGTCCTGTGCATGGACGTGCATCGAGAACTTTATACAAGCATGAATCTTCGCTACTTTATTGCGTAGACTTACGTCTCTATGTTGGACTCAGGCATAGACGAGAAACATCTATGCAATTTTTGATTGAAATGCCTAAGACCTCGTAGGTGTGTGAATCTTTTGTAAGCCTTGGGAAGCCTTACACAAATTGAGGGGTGACTTAGAAAGTCAACACTTTTGGCGACCTTTACAGGTTGCTTGCCTGCTAAGCAGAAACCCAGTAGCCTTTGAGTAATCCATTGGGCATGGAGTCTTTGGAACTTTTGGTTCTTTCTCTTGTAAATGTAGTAGCTATGCATCTTCAACTTTGAAATGAATTGAGATTCACTTGATAAGATAAGAACTGCACCCAAAGCACTTAAAATAAAATACCTAAGCTAAGAAAACACTACACATAAGTGCTGAGAGGAATTGAAACTACTTAAAACAAGGGTGCATAAAGCATGCTTTAGGGAAATGATGAGCATCTACTCTACTCATATACAATTATATAGGGATCAATAGAGATAATGCTTAAGATGAGTCCCATTAACTGGGATTAACATTTCCTCTCTATTCATTCTAGCGAGTTGGAAGGTGTTAGCTGGCTTGCAGCTGGTTATGGCATATGGACCACTCCATATTCAATCAAACTTGGTATGCCTTCCAGCTTTTGCTCTATCTGTGTCGCATTTGAGCACTAAGTCTCCCTCTTGAAAAATCTTGGTACCAGATTTTTTGTCAAAGATTCTCTTGGTTTGCACTTGTTGAAGCTCCGTAGTACGTGCAACTTGTGCTCTAATTTCCTTGAGTTCTATTAGCTTGATTAATCTCACTGTAAGGGGCTCATTTTCAAGTAGTTTCAACTAATGTAGAGTTCCAATGAAGGTAACTTGAGGGATGCTGGTAACTTGGCTTCTCTTCCATAAACTAGCATGAAAGGAAAATTTCTCAGCACTCTCTTGGGCATGATCTGATCAACCCAAAGAGTAGTTCTGAGCTTAGTATGCCAAGCCTGCTGATTATCCTTCACATTCCTTTTCATGATGCAAATTAGGCTCTTGTTGGTGGACTCAGCTAAACCATTACCCTGAGGATAATAATTTGATGAGGCACGTAGATAGATATTGTGTTTGATGTCCCATTCACTGATCTTGGTTTCAAGGAAGGCTAGTGTATTATCATAGATAATGGTGGTGGGGATGCCAAATCTCATTACAATGTCTTCATAGAAGTTGAGGATGGATGTCTTATTAGCCTCCTTGAGCGCAACCACTTCTGTCTACCTCATGAAATAGTCAATGGCTGTGAGAATCCACTTGTGCCCATTGCTTGATGATAGATTAGTCATGGCTATCAAATCTAGGCCCCAATACATGAAAGTTGATCAACTTGAATCAGGTGCAGTGGTAAGTCTTTGTTTGCCTATGAATAAGGCACATTTTCTATAATTTTGCACATATGCATGCACATATTTGAACAGGGATGGATAATAATAGTCAACTTATATGATCTTCATAGCAGTGGTCTTGGGTGAATAATGGCCTCTTGAAGGGCCATCATAGAATTCTTGAAGAATTATGCTTATTTTCTCTAGTTTTATGCACCTCAGGAGAACCCCATTGAAATCCCTTTAGAAAAGTTCACCATTTACAAGCACATAGGGAATGGATTGTAGTCTAAAATTCTTGCACTTAGCTTTGTCGAGGTTGGGTGGATATATGTCATGCTAAAGGAAATCTTTCATATCCTGCAGTCAGTTGGTCATGGCTTCTTAATTTATGTGCTCTTCTTCGTATGAAACTAAGACTACGCTATCCTCTAGTTTGCTACTTTGCCAATTGCTCACAAAGTCCTTTTCCTCACACTAGCTTGGTGACCTAGATGTCTATGCCATATTCCATTACCTTCATGATCTAGCCATCTCTTTTCTCATTGATGTCCCTACTAAGTAGGAACTGCTTGATACTTGCATGCATGACCATGAGTTAGATCTTATTATTAGAGAGCATATGCCTAAATTTATTCAGTGCTCTCATAAAAGTGAGTGTGTGCTTCTCTATGAAGCTATAATGCATATGATAATCCTTTAGTGCCTGAATGAAGAAGGCAATCATTTGTTCTAGTTACTCTTTGTTCCAATGTGTAAGGATGGATGAGGTGCCTTCAACTCCACCAAATGCATAGATGATAAAATCCTTGTAGTATGGGTTGATCAAGGTGGGAGCTTGTGTAATGACATGCTTGATGGTTTCAAAAATTTCCCTGCCCTCATGCATCCAAATGAACATAACATTCTTCTTTAACATTGCAGTGAGGGGCTTGACCATGATGGTGAAACTAGGCACAAACCTTCTCACAAAGTTGATTCTCCCTAAGAATCTCTGGAGATTTTTTTTGTGGATTGGAAGAGGAAGAGATGAGATTGCCTTGACTCATTCTGGATCAATCATGAGGCCTTATTTAGAAATAATGTGCCCAAGGAGGGCACCTTCATGAAATACAAAGATACATTTGTTAGGGTTCAGTGATATTCTAAATTCTTGGCATTTTTGAAAGACCTACTCTAAATGATCCAGATGATTTTCTGTGTGCTTAGATAAAATGGTTATGTCATCAATGTAAACCAAGATGACCTTATTAATGAGCTCTTTGAATGTCATATCCATGGCTCTTTTTAAGGTCATGCCTGCATTTGTCAAACCAAATGGCATGCGTTGGTATGCAAAGGTTCCCCACTTAGTGGTGAATGTGGTTTTGTAGTAGTCGCATTCTTTCACAAGGATTTAGTTATAACTTGAGTAAACATCCAATAATGAAAATATCTTTGTGCCTATGATCATTTGTAAGATTTAATCCATTGGTGGGATAAGGTAGTGGTCTTTGAGGGAAGCTTTGTTCAGGTCCCTAAAGTCCATGTAGAGATGTATCTCCCCATTCTTATTCTGCATTGGGACTAAGTTGGTGACCCATGAGGAAGGTTTAATTGGAAGTATTATACTTTCCTGAATAAGCTTGAAAAGCTCTTTGTGCATCAAAGGATCCAACTTTGGATTGATAGGCCTCTATATTTAGTGCATGGGTTATGCACCAGGATCTAATTCAATTGTATGTTATGCTAAGCCTGGATCAAACCCTCTAAGATCTTTATATCTCCATGCAAAGATATGATCATATCTTCTATTGAGTTGAATAAATATTTCAATCTCTTACACAAAACATACCTTACCCTCTTTAAGTGACTTTCCCTCTGAAATAATTATTGGCACAAAGATATCTTCTTTGGATATCATGTTATGATTTTCTCCTTTGAATTGGTCATCAAGATCAAAAATGCTTTCCAGAGTGACTACTCCCTTTGGAAGCTTGTTCCCTTTTCATTGGATGACTTGATCTTCATATTGAGTTTATAGTTATGCTTGGTTTACAGCACAAAACTCTACCTCATCCTGTAATAATTTGATGATCTGCTCATCACTTTTGAACACTTGCCAATTACCCATATTGTTAGGAATTGTCGGTCTGACCACTAGCTTTATAAGCTATTCATATTTTTTTATTATGTCAACCGAGATGTCATACTACACACCAATAGTTACGAGCCTATTTACATCAATATTATGTGCTCTTGGTATGGAAATGATGTTGAATGCATTAAATCCCTCTATCATATCCCATACTCTATGTTTGTAGGCTTTCATCAAACCATTCTTAGTCATGCTTTGCACTCTAACTTCATTGACAACCAATTCACTATCACCCAAAGATTGCAGTGCCTTAATCCCTTTTTTCTATGCAAGTTGAAGGCCTTGGACTAGCGCTTCATACTCAATAACATTGTTCATGCAAGTGAACTGCAACCTAAAGGAGTGGAAGTATTTTTCTTTTTTGGGTGAGACTAACATAACACCTACTCTTGTGTTGTTCTTACTCTAGGAACCATCAAAGTAAAATTGCCCATATACCCTCAGGGTTCTTACACAGCTTCATAAGCTCAAGTAGCATGCCATTTTATTCCATGGTGCAATATGTGCCCATCCCTATCTTAGCGTTGTCATATGGATCACACTCAAAATTATTGTGCACCCATTCATCTAGCAGATTGTCTAGGGTTTCCTCTAATAGTGTCACAGCCTCATGGAGAATTGAATTCTCCTCTTGGTCGAACATCGCACAATTTTACTCAACTGGGCTTGGAGAGTATGGATCAACATGACTTTTGAAGATAGTTTATGCCCTGATAGTCACTTTGGTCCCGTACCTAGTTCTCAATAGCATATGTGACCAATCTAAAGAAAAATATCTGCCCACCTTTGTCATGAAGTCTTGAGAGAGGCAAATGGAAAAGTAAGAGCGTAAGTCAATGACTATGATATCTTGTGAAATGGAAAGGCTTGGGCATGCATGCAGTGTTAGATTCAAATCCTTGATTATACCTATAACCTTTACTATCATGCCATTGAGTTGGACTACTCCTTTTAAAATAGGGATTTACACAATTCCTAGTATATCTATGATCTTCTTTAGCATTATCGAGCTACTTGCACTGGAGTCGATCATGCAATTATGCATCAAATAATATTTGATAATTAAGAAGATGTAGAATAGAGGTGGTTTATTATGCACATATGCTTCCTCTTTTGGATGGTATAAAATTGTAGAGACAACAAGCAATGATTAAGTGACTTGGCACTCCTAAAAACCTTTCAGTGCATCTTGAAGCAAATTCTATTGAGATGGAATAGTAAGTGCATCCCACATAGTTACATTGAGAATTGTCTTTTTCATCTGCTTCACTATGTTGAAGGGAACCTGGGATCCCTTCAGCTGTAACTTTGGGTTAGCAGATTCTCCTGGTGTTAGTGCATTAGCTTGGGGTGGTCCCTCCTTCTACACGACCTTTTCAAGGTGCAAAGGTTATGGAGGTGCCTTGGATTATGCAAATGCATGATTGACTTGGGGCACTAAAGGTAAGGGCATTGTAGTTGGATGGCCTCTTTCGTAGCTCTTATTTTAAACCTTGTGTTAAATGTAATTAGGGTTCTCACTCCATTAGGTATACTATTTTGATATAACTGAAGTCCTCCTACCAATTTATGAAATTAGACCCATCTTGTGGCTGGATTGGTACTTAGACTCCTTCCTCATGTGGAGCTACACTACCCATTTATTCCTATGACTGATTTAAATTTTTCACCATAAGCATCTAGTTTAGAACCCAATTTGTGTATGTGGATTGATTATGTGGTTGGTTACATGCGAAACACCAATCTAAATCATGCATTAGGTTATTCTGAATTAGGACAAGTGCTTTAGAAGTACTAGCAGTGTCAAATTTTTGCACATAAGGCACTTTATTATATGTGATTTGATTTTGCGTTTGAATACCACCTTGGTAGGGAGGACTATTTGACTGGTATTGTTGAGCAAAAGGCTGATGTCTAGGGTACTATGCTTGTAATCTTTTGAGGGTAACCAACTTGTTCCCAAAAATTTGTAATAGCATTTTTACCTCATGCAACTTGTTAGAAGAGACGACAAATGAAATAAGTGGGCTCACCATGGTAGGGATAGGTGCTATCATAGGTTGTGTAGTTACTTGATTAGGGAGAGGTTCTATGAATATAGGCATGGGGGGTCTAGGCACAATCTTGCCTGCTTGAATCAAATAATTTTCTATGTGTACAACTACTTCGTAGGCATTAGGGAGAACCGTGCCTCTCATGGACTGAATGATCATTGCTATATTACTATTAAGAGCCTTTAAGAAGTATAAAAATGAAGTGTTAGGAGATGGATTACACAAATGTGGGATTCTATACTAGACTCTTTGAAATCTAAATTTGAAGTCGACCATCATTTTGTGCGGGCTCAATTTATGGTCGTGAGCTATTCTATCAGGGATAAGTGATCACTTCAGTCTTTAAATTATTTGCATAACTTCTCACTAAACTCATCCCTATTATGAATGGAGTTTGGTCTCCAAATTTGATACCACTGAATGGGTTTTCCTTTAAATTAGGAAGCAAATAGTCTTATTATGACATTATCTTGAGTCACATGGTTCACTGAGTAGATATTTATGATGTCTTGGATATGATCAATGGGGGAAGTTGAATTTTTGCCTATGAAATAGGACAAGATTTTGAGAGCCACCATCAGAATGTCATCATACTACAAAATAACCAATGGACTACTTCCATTGAAGGGGATAAATGATTGATTCCTTAACATCATTATGAATGGAATGGGAAATATGCCTCACCTAGAATATAACTTTTCAAACGGTGGTGTAGATTGAGCTCTAAAGGGAGACTGGCTCATATTATACCTTTTGATAGGGGATAGGGATGCTCTAACCCTCCTTCTTTTAGGTGTCACTAGAAGCTTAGTGAAATGGAAATCAATGCCTCTTTTAGATGATCTCATTCTTCTTGGCATGTAAAGAGGGGGTTGGTCTTTGCAAACCAGAGATGTTTAGAGTCATCAGGTGCTCTTGCTGAGTGTTTGCTACACTTTTTAGCTAAAAATAACACCAATTACTTAGCTCTTATTCAAATGTCCCATTGGGCATGCCATAAAGTATTGTCATTTGAAACGTGCACCCATGAAATGATCCATGATGTGGGAGTGCTTTACGATGATATGCTGAGTGCGAAGGCCTTATGCAAGGTGCAATAAGCCTCAGTGCTGGGCATGCAAGTATTATCACTTAGCTATACATGTGAGCATTTGTTGTCTCACAATGATGGGAATGACCCTAAGGTGTGGGACACTTGTGCTCATTGGGATGAGCCTCCAGAGTAGGTCAAATTCCTTATATTCTAATCACACCTAGTTTAAGACCAACACGTAGGCCTAAAGAGTAGAAAGATAAACTACCACTTAGTTAAACCTAGGATCTTGAGGGAAAAGGGAGGGAAAAGGAAAGAGATACTAAAATTAAAAAGGTGATGTGCCCAAAATAGAGCGAGCACTCCTACTACCGTAAACATAGTATAAACCTTTGATAATAAGACAATATCATATAGTTTTTTCCAAGACACTCTAAATGCATAAGTATTTTGAATAGAGGCATGAGAATGCATTGAAACATTGAGAGGGATGACAAATAGTTCATATACAATATCAACACAGACTTGGGTCGCACAAGATGCAACGTGCAAGTGAGTTTCAAGTTCAATGTGGAGGTGCAGGGAATGGACAATGATGAGAGGGGCGAAGGTTACCCATAATTAAGGATCAACAAACACAAATAACACATAGAACATCAGAAGAATAGAAAGAGGTGAACTTAATTCTCATTGATCTACAAGATTTAGCCAATACAAGTGCTCATAGAGGGCAAATTCTAGTAGCATGAGGTTGCTAAAAAGTGTCGACCCTTTTATAGTGAAAGAACTAGGATTTTATAGTGATCAAGTATATTTTATAATAATGCACCACTTTGGGTGGTAGATGTAGCCTTAAATCCTTTTGTGGTGTTTTGGCCATGCTTTTTGAAGTTGGACCTAGAGTTGGTGGTAGGATCATATCTAGATACACGTGTGCATAAGGGAATGGAAGACTTGTCTGAAAAGGTCAAAGGGTGGTATATACTCAAGTCCTAATATCTAGTAGCTACTTATGCATTTAATAATCTTGATAATGCCTCAAGTTCCTCTCAACTACCTCTAATGACCTCATTTATATCATGCTACCACTTGGCACATGGTACTTCATGATTGGTCTTGAGCGTGGCATTGTAGGAGTGACAAGAGTCAACTTGGAAGGCTCTCGGAAGAGTCCTTTGCATTTTTGGGTAGGAGAAACACAGACATGACATGTGGGTACCAATTCTTTGCTATGGCTATTTGGTGGGTCCCCCTTTCCCTTCTTTGCTAATCAATGGTACCACTTGAAATTTTTCCAAAAGGGGCCAACTCTAGATAAGTGCCAGACTACCATGTGGATAGATGGCACTTATCCTAGGTGAACCAAGAATCTATTTGTGCTGCTAAAGCACTAGGATGTCATGTGGAGTGGTGAAAGGAGGGTTGGACACTATGCAGTTCAAGGGCATAAATGTAGGATCTTGTGCACGGGTGTAAAACTACATTGGCTAGGCATAAGGAAGGCCTCAAATAAGGGTGCATATAAAGATAGAAAATACTAGGCATGCCTCCATTATTCATATTTTCCTCTTGCATTATTCATGTACTTAACCATTGGTAACCCAGGCAACTGCATTGTAGAGTTCATGCACCTTTCAAATCATGTGTTTCAGAGTCCTATGCATAGACATGAGTTAATAAATTTATGAAAGCATGAATCCTCACTGCTTTGCTACATAGACTTGCATCTCTATCTTGGGCTTAGATGCATATGAGAAGCATTTATGTACTTTCTTCTTAAAATTCTTGGGACCTCGTAGGTGTGTGAATCTTTTGTAAGCCCTGGGAGGCCTTGCATCGACTGAGGGGTGACTTAGAAAGTCAATAGGATCCTTGAGTGAAAGCATTCAAAAACATATATTAGGGTTTTAGTAGTTAATAAGTGTTTTGGTCATTTTCATGACGTCCATTGTGACTTTTAAACATTTTTGGTTGTCTCCTTAGTATGGTACCATAGACCCCTACCACAATACTCATCTCGTCTTGATGTCCACACTTCAAGTCCCCTCCCTAACCATTATTCTAGTTAAAATTGGTTGTCACAATCCATAGTTCCCTTAGGGTTCTCAGTGAGATCACCTTTGTTATACTTTAAACTCAATTTCACTCTATAAAATCATTTATGGTTACTTTTGTGTATGAATCTAAGTTTTGATTCACTTTGTAATTTCCCCCTTTGAATTACATAGTCACTTTGACATATCTTGGTGTTCACTTTGTTTTAGTAAAGCTTATATGTGTGACCAATTTCATGTTAATTTGAGTTGTAGCCTATGACTTTTGGACCCGATCCCAATATAAACCCAATGCTATAAAATAACACATCAACTTGATCCCTCTCACCCATTCCAATTATGTAGTGTGTGGACTTTGTGGGCCATGGCCAGGAGAAGAGTGCCACATGATTTTTTCTCAGTATTGATCACAAGGAGTCAAAGGATTTTGGGGCTTTCAACATACCACAAGTGTCCCCAATCACATTCAACTATTGGTTGCAACATAATTGGTCACAGGGATACCCTTATATTTATTAGATATTTGGCTCAAGCATAGGCACAAATGTTGTTGGGGGCTTAAATTTTTCAATAGTGGATCTCAAAGTGTATAACACAAATTGAAAATAGTAATGGGTTTGTGTAGTCCATACCAAGGTGAAGAATTAGTCTCTAAAGTCCGTAACCTATGACCAATTGGTGGCTAACACATGCACTAGTCAAGGGCTGCATGGAAATATGTAAAGAAAGAAAACAATATGGAGACCAAGTGAACACATGGATAACCAGTGGTTTTCATGTGTCCCATTTTGATTGGCCATAATGTATACAATGAATGAGGTAAATTAAACGAACTATGTCAATGATGTCACTTTATGAACATGGAGCTGAATTTGATATCTATCAAATTATCATCCCATGAACCAAGCACTCTATGATGTTGCCATGATGCTTTGTAAATGGTAAATTAAAATTTATGGGCTCACAATTATCACCAATCTATAATATGTCTCATGAAATCCATGGTGTACATCCAATGAGAGGACACCATGTGGATTAGTTAGATCCTACCACATGTCACTCCATGAAAGTACAAAAATCCATCCCATGAAAATTAAAGCTAGAAAATATGAAGGTCACAGGGGTTTGTTCTATGACATGTGACCACTATCAACATAAATAAAAAGATCAAATGGACCTGTGAGAACATAAAATTAAATTTTAAAGTAGTCACATATCAAAAAATTGTGAAAGACAACTAAAAGTTTTCAACTCCCCATGGATCTCATGCCCCATGACTAATAAAGAGTGGTCATGTGTTAGAATATGGTTGGGCATGTGGTATAAAATGAAAATAAATCAAGTCTCCAAAGTCCATGAGTTTGAGACTATGCGATGTTTCCACATGGATGGTAGAGATCCCCCATTAGCATGATCTGAAATTTGGTAGACATGTCCACATCAAATGTTCATCATTTTGTCATAGTAAACACTAAAGCTGGAATTGTAGGGATTTGGTATTTTATTCATAACTTGAGTTGTACTAGTCCATTTTGAGCCCGTATAGTCTCATTGGAATGGTCTCTAAACATATACAAGTTTATCTCAAGTTCAAATGGAATTGGCATGAGTGGATAAAACTATTTTTAATTGAAGTTTACAATTTGAATACTTCTATTGGTGAATCCATTTCAAAGTGAGTTGTAGAGGCTTTCTATTATCACAAATTTATCTAATGTGAACTCTAGAGTTTTCCCTATATTCTCTTGTGAAGATGGTGATTCATTCTCATCAATTGTGATATGATATTGTGCCAAATGTCACTACCAAGGCTATTATTTCTCTAATCTCTTGATCTCACATTGCATCATATGCTCCATGTGGTATTTTTTGTGCTCTCAAGGTGAGTATTCGGTTTCTTTGGTGATCAAATTTGAATTATGAGTATTATTCTTAGGAAAATTTTATACTTTATCTAATTTCATTCAATCAAAAATGGCATATTATTTAGTGAAATTGAGATCTCATGGCATTTATCATAAATTAACCCATGGCTAAAATTGAGTAATTTATGATTGTGCAAAGATGAACTATGATTGGCTAAAAGCATGATTCATCATGATGAAAACACTTTTCATCCCTTTTTCCATTGATGAGAAGCTCCTTGGTTTGTAGGGAAAATGGTTATAAATAGATGAAGGTCTCCTCCATTTGGATCTTTGGGCTATGGAATTCATCTCTTGCCTCAAAGGTTCGAGTTTTTTTAGCTTTATTTATCTTTTATAGTGAGAGTTTCACATAGTTCAAAGATTTTTTTATTGTCATAAAATCGAGTAGAGTCTTGTAGTTGGTTGAGAAGCCTAATTGTCACCTGGTTATGGAACTATGAAGCCTTGCACGTAGTCTCTAGATTAATAGTGAAGTTTTAAATATCCTTGTGCATTTTTAGTGGTTTGATGTGTAATGGTACTGCTTATTTCAACATTTGGTCATTTTTTTTTTATTACTACTCGTTTATAATATATCAATATGATAACTAATAAAATTTACATGTGGATCACATATTAATTGTTTAAATTATGAAAGCTCCTACATAATTGTGTAAATAGTGTGTCTTTTTTTAATTTTCATGAACATGATCATTTAAGCTTTAATGAGACTTTGTGGCCCATTGGTAGGGATGTGTTAACCCCAATCAATTATTGACCCTTTTTTATATTTATTTTAATAAATTTGTACATGTAGATCTCTAGACTTTGTATATTTAAAAGATGTCTCTATGATCATGCGCTCTCGTTCATATTGATTAATTAAATTGCAAGTGCATGTAAAATTAATAATACCAATTGTTTCTATCGCTAATTCGCTTTTCAGATCATAAAGAGAGAAGAAACTAAAAGAATAATGGACAAGGCTTGTGAAGTACCTGGATAAAGATCGCGTACCGTAATCCAGACGTTTGTGAGCACCCCTCTTTGGCTGTGGAGGAATGACACCTGCAAAGAAAAAGAACTTGGACAAGAAAATGTGAGATGGATAGGCGGTGGGTTGCCAAGCGAAAGCTTGTTCCCGGAAGTGTGAAAAATTCCTCAAGGGAGGTCAATCCACTGATAACAGACAGATAAAAGATCAAGAAAATACAGAATGCCAGAATACAGAAGTGATAAACAAATTAAAAAGGAAAGAAAAGACAAAATGATTACCTGAAGGAGTTATTGGGCTGAAGACAGTCGCCGAGGTCGGAAACGTCGCCGGCGTCGGTTATCTGATCTGCCGACGTCGGTTATCCTGCCGACGTCGGTTGGGGAAATGACCGGCGTCGGTCGGGGTTGTGGCCTGTAGTCGGGTCTGGGTTGGTTTTTGGACTATGGACGGGTCCGGTTTGTGAACAGGGTCGAGACAGAGTTCGGGGACAAATTTGGATGGACTGGGGAGTGGTCTAGTTCTGATTAGGTGCCCTGTATAGGGTCTTTGTTGATAGAGGGATGAGGAAGTTGTCTGGGATTGTGTAGAAAGGGAGACAGAGAAGAGGAAGATGGACAGGGGACAGGTTCTGAGAAGGCTTTTCAGCCTCTCAGGGGAAGGACACAGCTAGCAGAAGACAGTAGATAGGATAGATAACTGAGACTAAATGAAAGAATGAAATGAAATAACAGATAGTGCTTACCTTTTGGCTTGCTGGCTGAAGAACGGAGGAGCTATTGTTGGAGCCACAGAAGGCTTGTTGCAAGAGGAGATTCCTGATCTAGAGCCTTTGCACCTATTGCACGAGGTCCAGACGGAGGAGAGACGAATGCCAAAAAGCCAAGAGGATTCTATTTGTGAGCTCAAGGGTCCAGGGGCTGCAACGGATGTAGAAAGGGGTAATGAAGGCTGCCGACGCCGGCAGTTTCACCGACGTCAGCCGAAGGGTCGCCGACGTCAGTGGTGGCAGAATGGGGACAGAGACTAAAAATAGCCTCTGCCCATTCTTGCACGCCGCCAGGCGAGGGGTTGTGGGAAGAACAGTCACGAGGATGTCTAAATGGGCGTGGGGGGAAGATAATGAGGAGATTTGACATAATAAATGCTAGGGGGAAGGTGGAGGGATTCAAGGGAGGATCCAAGGTGGCAAGGGTGGGGTGGAAAGGGGGCCACTTTAAAATATTTAAGTTATTTTAATCATATGAAGGCCAAGGGTTAGGACATGGGTTTGAGGTGGACAAGGGGGAGAACCAAGGTGCAGACACGTTTGCGGTGTCTACATTTGCCCCTTTTTGTCTTGTTGGTTGTTCTTGACAAACTGCAAGACAAAAACAGGAGTTGGTTGCCCCAGGAAAAGGATGAGGTGTTCCCCCCTCAAAGCGATAGTCGAGAGAAGGGAACCGAAGATCGAGTGTCGATTTGACAGAGAAATGGATAGAAGAGAGTGAGTGAAAACGCTGCCATAGTCGTGATTGCGCATAGTCCACTTCACGAGAGGGTCGGGTCAAATTGTCGCATGTCGAGGGTCAAGGAGTGCCAAAATTGAAGTAACCGGGCCCCAGCATTTAGTCGTCTGCTGATCGGGTCACTCAATCTAAGCTGAATCTCCAAATGGTCATCGTGTTCCAGGTATCCAGGGCTCAGGAAGTGCTCCCAGAGACATGAAAAAGCCACAAGTAGTAGGGATCAACCGGCTTGCGATCCTATACTTGCGAAGGGTCAAAAATAGTCTGCGGACAATTCTGCTAACCAGCCGTGAGGTAGCATAAAGGCAAAAAACAACCAAGGCAAACGTTGTCTTGGAAGTGGTCGCGGTTTAGGAGATGGGCATGATCTCCAATGGTCATTGGTCAAGAGGATGGATGGATGAAGGATGTGGCCGAGCTAACCTCAGAAAACGTCATGTGATCTGAGTGCTGCCTACATAGCCCTTGTGTGAAGGGCCTCAGGCCAATGTAGTTCTCCCTAAAAGGGAGGAAGGGTCAGAGGGATTGATTGGTCTTGGTCAAAGTCGATGATTGGTCTTGGTCAAAGTCGATGATTGGTCTTGGTCAAAGTTGATGGAGTTGGTCGTGATAAGAGTCAAAGAAGAGAAGGTTTGTCCATCATAGAGACGAACAAACGGGGGTGGTCGAGCTAACCTCAGAGGATGCGGTATCTGAGTGCTGCCTACATAGCCCTGGTCATAGGGCCTCAGACCAATGTAGTTCAGACAAATTGAGAAGATTGGTCGATGATTGGATGTGGTCAAGTGTCGAAATGATGAGGCTAAGATGAGGATAAAATGATGCTATAGATGGTGTATTTTGTAGAATTGGTCGAGAGTCTTTCATCTCTAGCAAGTTTCCATAGTCGTGATGGATGTATGCTAAAAATGAATGGAGGTCTATTTATGCTTCAGCAAGTATTGGTTTATGCTTAGCATAAATTGGGTCTGGTCGGTAGTTTCCATGTGTATTGGTGTCCATAGAAACTATGTGAAAAGGACAAGGCGATGCCGGCTGAAAATGATGAAAATGGCTTGGTTAAGGATGAGTCGACAATAGATGTGGTTAAATGTGACCAAAGTGTAGAGAAAATATGAAAGGCAAATCGCTCTTTCATTGACAAGGACCAGAAAGGAAGCATAGATAGGGGTTATTAGAACCAAAACCCCGTTCATGCATTACGTCGTCGACCAGTGTGGTGTTAGAACGGTAATCGAATCACTTTGACATTAAAGTGAGCTCGAAGTCCCCTGAGCAGGTGATAGGAGGAGGATAGGGTAACCTAGTTTAAGAGCAGTAATAACCGTGCCCCTTTTTATAGGAGACCCTGAGACAGCTACAAGCCAAGTCCGTGACTCATTTTTTTTTTTTTTTTTTTTGGGTGCAGGCTGATCGATGCGGGAAGCCTACATAGAGATGTCTTTTGATGTAGTGGTCATGTTGCGAAGCTGATCGATGCGGGAAGCCTCTAAGAAAAGTTGCTGTTTGTAGCAAGATTAGTCATAGCCATCCTTCGAGGGAGTGGTCTATATTTTTGCTTTAAAATGTTTGAGTAGCTGTCCTTCGAGGGATCAGTCTACTAGCTATAGCAATGATAGTACAGCTGTCCTTTGAGGGATCAGTCTGTCTTTTTGATTTGATTTGATTTTGTGACCTTGGATATGTTTTGACATCTTGATTTGTATTTTTTGATAGGAATTTGAGTCACGGACAAGACTGTAGAAGCTCAAGGACTCCCTTTTATGAGGACAAAGTATCCATACAGCATAAAAAGGGTTATAGGAATGGTTAAGAGGAATAGGGTTGAAAGGAATGAGGATTAAGAGGACGAGGATTGCTCAAGGGACGAGCTCAAGTTACGTGTCAAGTGATCGAGCACTCGACTAACAATAGAAAGGTCGAAGATGCAAGACATAAAAAGGGGTTTAAGGTCTAAGAAGACCCTGGGCCATGCTTGTATGTTATGATAAGGTCCAAGTCAGTTAGGAGCAAACTTGCCCCAATTTGCCTCTTTCCAGATTGGTTAGGTGTTGATTGATGGATGTGAAGTTGGTTGACATTGTCGTTGGTTGGTTGAAAAAGGTTGAATGTTTGGTCGAGAGGTCTGGTTGATTGATATTTGGTTGAAGTTTGGTTGAGACTGGTCGAATAATTGGTCGGGGGTTGGGTCGATGGACACTTGGTTGAGATTTAAGATAAAATGAGTGATTGATATGTGGTAGAGACTGGGTTGAAGAGTTGGTCGAGGTTTGGATGAAGGATGAATTCCCCCAGCGGGTAGGGAGAATGTTTGAAAGATTGGTTAAGGTCGGTTGAGGTTTAGTGGTCAGATGGACGGTGTTAATGTCGAATAAGGGGGTCAAAGGCGACAAAGGGACCGTATTCCAGCGTGGAGATCCCGATTTAGGTGATGAGGTTGGAGAGGCATGAGTTGGGGTTAATGTTTTGTTGAAGAGGTGGTCAAGAGGATCCTTGATGAGAAGGGAATCCTTTTTCCGGTGCTGATGAATGATAGCTTTGAGAGCGCAACAACGCTCAGTGTCATGTCCCGAAATGTGATGATAGTGGCAGAACTTGGAGTTGTCGAACCAAGATGGCCTTGATCTGAGAGTTGATGAGTGAGGCGGTGTTGAAGGTTTGTTGATGATGTGGTTGAGAAGAGAGGTGTCATTCTCCAAACATTGGTGAACGACGACCTTGAGGGCACAACAATGTTTCGTGTCGTGTCCAGGCATGCGATGATACGCACAAATGCGAGTGTCATCGAACCATGGTGGTTTTGGTCTGAGAGAGTGATATGGTCTAAGAGGCGAGAGATCGATATGAGATGACCGCAACAATTTCCGTAAGAGCAAGGCATATGAACCTGCTAACGGGTCGGGATGTTTTATTGCAGTGAGGGTTGGTGACGTTGGTTTGGGAGGTGAAAGAGGTATAGGTCGAGGGTTTGGATGAGATGTATGTCTGATGGGTTGAGAGAATAATAGAGGCGATGTGCCTCTGTGAAGGATGGGAGTGGGAAGCACTCCTATTAAAGTGGACGGATGCGGGCCCAAGATAGAGGGCAATGATGAAGGTGGCGGAGGAATCCTCCGATGAGGTCTAGTAGTCTTCGTGTGTTTGGGTCGAGGGCCACTATTGTGCGAGGCGAGGTTAGATATGGGTTTGGGTTTAGATGTGGATAGAGGTGAGTGAGATGTAGAAATCTCAGGCAAAGGGCAGGAGGAAACCGTGACTGGGTCTTCCTTGGTTGAAATGGGTGGAGAGACTGGTTCTTCTCTTGGTAGAGAAGAAATAAGAGAGGGCGGCTCCTCAAGTGGGCAGAGGGCATGGATGATCGTGCCTTCTACTTGTAGTTGAGGAGTAGGCAAGGTAGGGTCTTCGGATGGAGGTGGGCTTGATGGCGTTGATGTGGTCAAAGCGTCCTCCAATACAAGAGAGGTAGATGGAGGACTAATAGGTGAAGAAGGTTCTTCATCCTTTAATGGAAGAGGTTGGTCAAGGACAAGAGGCAAGATAGTGCTAATCGTGTGAATGTCATGGTCTTGAGGGTCATTGGTCGAAGTCTGGATGTTGTTTTGAGTAGGCAGATGATTTGGAAATGGTTGCTTGAAAATGTCGATATGTTGGTTAGGTGGGGCGTTCGGGTTATCTAAAATAAGATCCCCCTTATCGATCATGTTTTGGACGATGTTTTTGAAGGTTCGGCAGTTGTCGATGTCATGGCCTTGGACGCGATGAAAGGGACAGAAGTCGGCCTCCCTATACCACGTAGGGATAGCTTTTGAAGGGTCAAATTGAGGTGGTCGGATTGGAGGGAGATTGAGGACCCCCTACTTGAGTAGTTTTTCCAAAACGGAAGCGTATGGTTCTCCAAGTGGAGTGTAAGAACGCTGAATGTACCGTTGTTGGAATTGTTTGGTGATGCTTGGAGATGTCGAAGGTTGAGAGTAATTCATTGTTGTTGAGGATGGTGATCTAACGACCACAGTATTGGCCACTCCTTTAGATTCGGAATTGGCAGAAGAAGAAGGTCTGGAAGAAGAATGGCCATTGGTTTTAGCGTTGGTATGACGCAATTTGACCTTATCTTCTTCAAGGGCACGGAGTTCGAGCTTTCGAGCCATGATGAAAGCTTCATCAAAAGTGCAGAATGTCTGAATCCACAAGGTAGAAGAGATGTGTCTGGCACATGCTCGAGAGAAGAGCTCGATGAGCTCGGGTTGAGGCAAAGAGAAGGAGAGCTGGTTGATCAGACCTCTCCAATGAGCGACAAAGTCGACAATTGATTCGTCGTCAAATTGCCTGATGGAGTAAAGGTCTGTGATTGAGACTTGTTTGGTGATGTTGATTGAGAAATGGTCAAGAAATAGTTGGGCGAGTTGGATGAATGAAAAGATAGAGTGTCTGGCAAGAGAACTATACCAGTCAAGGGCAGGGCCAGAAAGGGACATAGGGAACGTGCGTAAAAGCAACGCATCGTCATGGGCAATGAGGTAGCAGGCATGTCTAAATGCCCAAAGATGTTGTTGTGGGTCTTCCTTACTCTAAAAGCGGGTGAATTTAGGAAGCTCCCAATGGTTAGGGTAGGGTCGAATAGGGACGGAAGGATGGATGGGCTCGCTGCAAATTTGTTCATATGACAAAGTATTGCTTGAACCGGAAATGGAGGCTTTGAGACTGGACATTTTATCCATCAGCATCTTGATAAGATCTGCTGACGGATTGGCAGGTTGAGCGCCCCCTAAGTTGTAAGGCGCTTGGAAGAGGCTAGAGGAGGCGTGCGACATAGTCGGTTGTACAATGCACGGATGACTAGTCACAGGGGCAGAAGTGGAGGATAGAGGTGGTTGCATTATGAAGGTCGAAGGTATAAGTTGACTGGGCACTGCCAAAGGTGGTTGAATGGCGGCACTGGTAGAAAGATAGGTTGGCACGCCTACATTTGTGGGCGCAAGAGTATGAGGGGTCGAGACAATCAAGTTCTGATATGATGTAGAACTTGGTTGAATTGCAGGGAGTTGAGGGGGTAATGGAACCCCGATGGATGTCGGTCTAAAAATAGGCGGGGAGGCCAAACTTTGCGTATTGGCCATGGTTGGATTAATAGTTGAGGTGAAAGGCTGAGTCATAAAGGGTTGGGTGGCGAATGGTGTAGATGTCGTCGCCATGTCACCCGAAAGGTCTCGCGTTGGGTTTCTCGCGAGATAGTTTTGGAGGGCTGCGGCATTGAGGTCTAAGAATCTCTCGAAATCTTGGTCCCCTTCAGGGATGATGGGAATTTGAGTCGGGGTCGGGATCAGGGTCGGTCCTATAGGAGTTCTTTCAGTCTCCGAGTGGAACTCCATGATAGGACTTGTTAGGGACGGGGTAGACTGAAGCGGTTGTTGGCTAAAGTGGTTAAGAAGAGAGTCCTGGTTCCAAAAACTGTGTTCTTGCAGTCTTAGAAAACTAGAATGTGGTTTTGACAGAGAATGGACAGGTTTTAGGTTACTGGTTTTGAAACAAAAAGGACAGTGACAGAGACCGACGTCGGTTGAAAAACTGAAGTCGGTAAGAAATGTGGCCGACGTCGGTGAGATAACCGATGCCGGTAATAGAGGAAGCCGACGTCGGTAGCAGAACCGATGTCGGTGACAGGGGAAAGCCGACGTCGGTGGCAGAACTGATGTCGGTGACTGTGTTTTCCAGAGAACCAAAAGATTTGAAGATTCTTGGAAAAACAAAGGAGAAAGCGTCCTCACTCACTCAAACAAACAGATGAGAAGAGGAAAACAGGGAGAGACAGACAAGCCTAAGCGATAAATCCTAGGAATTAACCTTAGAAATTATGGCCTATGCCTTAGATGAATGTTTAGGGAGATGGGTTGTCAAGAAGGTCCTAGAAGAGGCAGTCTAGAGCTGGTTTCAGGTCTTGTTTTAGGTGCTCAAAGTCTGTGTTAGGGTCTGGTACGTGGCCTGGTGCTAAGGAGCAAGCTCCCCTCACTTCATGATTCCAGTGGTTAGCTGGTCTCGCTTAGCCAAGATATACCTCGCCTAGAGTTTATCCTCCGCCAGAGAACGGAGTGGGCTTCCCCCTTGGTGATGAAATCCAAGTAGGGTCATCGGGACGGGTAAGGTATCCGCTGGGGGATGAAATCCCAGTCGGGCCTTGTCTCAAGTAAGTTTTATGTTCGTTTTAGTGCATGTGGTCTGGTAGTGTAACATCAAGTGTCTACAATTTATTCAATATGCGTCTAAGTTACTAGATGTGGACTAAGAAGATGCGAGCACAAGCAGAAATGAATGCAAAGTGTTTTAATGCCCAAGTCAAAATGTGATGTTTGTTATGAAGACAAGTTTGAGAAAGGGTTGAGAGTATGATGTTTAGACTAGTCTAGAAATGCAAGGAAGAAAGATTCGTTTTAGTCCTGCTTATACTGTCATTGAGAAGAAAAGAAGGAGGAGAAAAGGTAAGAACCTAATGCTCCTAAATGAATGAAGAAGAAAAGGAACCTAGGAGGAACCTAGGGTCCCACCGGGCGTGCCAGAATGTTTCTATCGCTAATTCGCTTTTCAGATCATAAAGAGAGAAGAAACTAAAAGAATAATGGACAAGGCTTGTGAAGTACCTGGATAAAGATCGCGCACCGTAATCCAGACGTTTGTGAGCACCCCTCTTTGGCTGTGGAGGAATGACACCTGCAAAGAAAAAGAACTTGGACAAGAAAATGTTAGATGGATAGGCAGTGGGTTGCCAAGTGAAAGCTTGTTCCCGAAAGTGTGAAAACTTCCTCAAGGGAGGTCAACCCACTGATAACAGACAGATAAAAGATCAAGAAAATATAGAATGCCAGAATACAGAAGTGATAAACAAATTAAAAAGGAAAGAAAAGACAAAATGATTACCTGAAGGAGTTGTTGGGTTGAAGACAGTCGCCGAGGTCGGAAATGTCGCCGGCGTCGGTTAGCTGATCTGCCGACGTCGGTTGGGGAAGTGACCGGCGTCGGTTGGGGTTGTGGCCTGTAGTCGGGTCTGGGTTGGTTTCTGGACTGTGGACGGATCCGGTTTGTGAACAGGGTCGAGACAGAGTTCGGGGACAAATTTGGATGGACTGGGGAGTGGTCTAGTTCTGATTAGGTGCCCTGTATAGGGTCTTTGTTGACAGGGGGATGAGGAAGTTGTCTGGGATTGTGTAGAAAGGGAGACAGGGAAGAGGAAGATGGACAGGGGACAGGTTCTGAGAAGGCTTTTCAGCCTCTCAGGGGAAGGACACAGCTAGCAGAAGACAGTAGATAGGATAGATAACTGAGACTAAATGAAAGAATGAAATGAAATAACAGACAGTGCTTACCTTTTGGCTTGCTGGCTGAAGAACGGAGGAGCTGTTGTTGGAGCCACAGAAGGCTTGTTGCAAGAGGAGATTCCTGATCTAGAGCCTTTGCACCTGTTGCATGAGGTCCAGACGGAGGAGAGACGAATGCCAAAAAGCCAAGAGGATTCTGTTTGTGAGCTCAAGGGTCCAGGGGCTGCAACGGATGCAGAAAGGGGTAATGAAGGCTGCCGATGCCGGCAGTTTCACCGACGTCGGCCGAAGGGTCGCCGACGTCGACGGTGGCAGAATGGGGACAGAGACTAAAAATAGCCTCTGCCCATTCTTGCACGCCGCCAGGTGAGGGGTTGTGGGAAGAACGGTCACGAGGATGTCTAAATGGGCGTGGGGGGAAGATAATGAGGAGATTTGACATAATAAATGCTAGGGGGAAGGTGGAGGGATTCAAGGGAGGATCCAAGGTGGCAAGGGTGGGGTGGAAAGGGGGCCACTTTAAAATATTTAAGTTATTTTAATCATATGAAGGCCAAGGGTTAGGACATGGGTTTGAGGTGGACAAGGGGGAGAACCAAGGTGCAGACACGTTTGCGGTGTCTACACCAATCTTATAGGTCCTAAATATATTTATTTAAAATATGTTTATTGTAGTATTTTTTAAGGTTTTAGTATCATGTGGTTATGTTTTTTTGTGATAAATAAATTTGGGTAAGATAATCATTGTGATCATATATACCACCTAAATGTATGTTTCTTTAGGCTTCTTCTAGGTAAAATTCACCTTTTTTTAAAACTATTTTAGGGTCTCTCCCTTGGCCTACCATAACCAAAAGAGTAAGGAGTTTGTCACACATATTATTTATTTTTCATGTATCCTCCCTATCTTATGAATATAAGTAATTGGAGCCCCTTACAACAATAATTGGCATCATTTGTATTATTTTATTAAGGATATTTGAGGGTGCAAACGTCAGAGCCAAAAAAATAGTATCGTTGCCTTAGAGTATTTTAAGTTCACTAGTCATTCATTACACTCCTCGCTATTCAATCAAATTTTAGGGATTTTTTTGGTGTCTTTAAAGGGTTCTCAGTTTTTATTGTGTATATGTGCTAGACATAGCTTATTTGCATTATGAAGAAATTAATTCACCATGTTTTGAATACATACTTATCTTAGTTCCATGTGCTTCTTAGTTTTAATTTATATATATATTTTTCCATTTCCATTTCTTCTTACTTGGATGCTTATAATTACACACACACACACACACACATTATGAGTGTAGATATCTCAAATAATCCATACAAGTCTAAGTTTTGTATTTTTAAGAAAAGCATGTCCACTTAATACCCGCTTCCCCCCCCCCATTCCCTGCACTTACCCATATATTTGTGTGTGTATTTTTAAGAAAACATGCATTCGGCTATTTGTGTTGTAGGTTCATGCCTGAGGCTCAGGAATCCAAGCCATTCTTGAGCCTTAAGGCATGTGTTTCAAATGGCAAGCGAAAGAACCATGTACATGGTAATACACATACATAAAATTACCACACACATAGAATTACCGCGTATACAAAATTACCACAATGGTAATTTTGGATAATATGAGAGAGGGTTTAAGGTTTAGATTCCAATCATGAAGGCAATTGAGGATAATTTGAGTTGATTAAACTTAGATTTGTGACTACAATGTGTTTTTGGGCATAGGGTTTATGTTTTAGGATGAATTAGGTCTAATTGCAAAGGAAATGTCAGCCAATTTGAGCTCCTTAAACTTATTTATGACTACAAAATATGTTTTTGGGCTCAATTGGCCCCTAGGTCACCACATATTGAGCAAATTAATCAATTGGGGTAATGAATGATGTGATTTGGGTCAAATTGAGCCTTGTGAACCTAATTGTTATTATAAAGGATGTTAATTAGGGTTGAATCATTTAGTTTTTAGGTTATACAATATATGTTTTAGGGTTTAGGGCTTATGGTTTAAAGTATATATGACATAGGGTTTAGGGTTTAGGTTTCAATAGTGAAGGCAATTGAGGATAATTTGAGTTGATTGAACTTATTTGTGACCACAATGTGTTTTTAAGCACAAGGTTTATGTTTTACGGTGAATAAGGTCTAATCAAAAAGGAAATTGGGGCTAATTTAATCTCCTTAAACATATTTATGACTACAAAATGTAATTTTGGGCTCAATTGGCCCCCAGGTCACCATAGATTGAGTATATTAGTCAATTAGGGAAATTAGTGATGCGTTTTGGGCCGAATTGAGCCCTATAAACCTAATTGTTATTGTAAAGGATGTTAATTACATGGATAAATCATTTGGTTTAGGGTTTACAATTTAGGGTTTAGGGATTAGAGTTTCAAGTATATACAAGATATGGTTTATGGTTTATAGTCCAATTATGAAGGTAATTGAGGACAATTTGAGCTGATTGAACTTATTTGTGACCATAATGTGTTTTTGGGCAGAGTGTTTATGTTTTAGGGTGCATACTTGGTCTAATCGCAAAGGTAATTAGGGCCAATTTAACTTCTTTGAACCTATTTATGACTATAGAAAGTGATTTTGGGCTAAATTAGCCCCCAGGTCACCACAAATTGAGTCAATTAGTCAATTGGGGTAATGAGTGATGTTATTTATTCTAAATTGAGCCTTATGAACTTAATTGGTACTATAAAGGATGTTAATTGGGGATAAATCATTTGTTTTAGAGTTTTAATCTAGTTTATAATTTATGGTTTAGGGTTTCTAGGGCTTAGGGTTTAAGGTGTACATTTGGATATAAAGTGTTGGGTGAATATTTTGTCAGCCAACTAACTGGTGACCAAAATAGTTCCTATCACCACAGCATAGGGAGATGGATCATCTTGGTGTGCAGGTTTACTACATCAACATGGGACGAATCTCTCCTCTCATCAAGGGGAGATTCCCTATTAAATATGTAAAGCTATATAAAATATAAATAAGCAGAAAGTAAGACACAGGGGTGAGACAAACCATCTATCTCTCTTCTTTCAGAGATGATGCACACAAATAAAGGAGAAAATCTTGGCTATAAATGCTGAAGGCACTTCTCTTCTTTCAGAAGTGTTGCTACAGGTAAAAATAGGAATTTCTTTCAGATAGTGAAATAACCAGTGATAAAAAGGGGCATAGTAATAGCAGGATGAAATAGAGCACATAGTTTCCACCTCAACTGCCCAAAGAGTATATCACAAAGGATAATGGAGGCACAAAGTCACCCCAGAATCTTTGACACAAAAAGAAAATGAAAACACAGACTGAAATCAATTGTGAAAGCGCAAAGTCTTCTCACAGTTGGTTTCAGGACACTTCCCTCTTACCTTCACTAATTTTTTGTACCAAATTAAATGAATAAGGACACCTTCAGATGACACAAGTCAGAACAACACAAAGTCTGAAAAAACTTGCTTTCTCATTCAATTAACAAGGAAAATGAAATTACAACCTGAGCTCAAAATCTCAATTTTTCTCTTTCAAAATGAGCAGAGTTTCACTCTTGTAAAATGAAAAGTCTCCTTTGTAAAAAATGAGAGATTATAATATATAGTGCTCCAAGAAAGACTTGGGTGCTTGTTTTCCATAGAACAGCCCATGCTACACATTCAATGCCTTAAATGCATTTCCAGGTTTGTCAAAGGACTACATTGAAAATAGGGTAGCTATCTTAATTATGGCATGTCATTTCATCCCATATGTCTTCTCCCGAGTCTAGATCATCTGGTTTATCCCCTCTGATGTCTGTGCAGCTATCCATTTGTCTTTACTTCATGGAAGGAAAAAATAGGTCGTGTCCTTAAATTGCAAGCCAAAATACCTGCTTAGTGGACTATTCCACCTACTAAAATTACTTCTACGCAGACATTTTAGGCTTTTCCCTCTTTTTGCTTTTGTCTTTTCTAGCTTTGTCTCTTCCTGCTGTGATTTGAGCTATCGGGCTATCTTTTTAGCCAGTCGCTTGGTTCTTCCTTCAAGTTCTGCACTTTATTTGAATTTCAACGGATATTCCCTTACCTTAAATTTGACGTCTTTGGGGACGTCATTGGTTGACTATTTCAACGGTTTAGGTGGCCTTCTCAGCTCCTTGGTTTAATCACATTCTTGCTTCAATCGCTTTATTGGTTCAATCATTTTCTTGCTTTAATCGCTTTATTGGTTCAATCACTTTCTCGCTCCTTGGTTGAACCATCGCTTTCATTTGAACTTGCCTTTGGAATCATCCATGTTGCTTCTCTCTTTTCTTGAGGCCACCTTTGAAATTTTGAACCATGTTGAACCATTGAACTTTGAACTCTTTTGGTTCAAAGTTCAATCGGTTCATTGGTTTATTCTGTGTCTCGCTCAAACACTGCTTCCTTTATCTTTCTAAGCTTTGGTTGAACCTTTAAACCTTGAACCCATTGAAATTTTGAACCAAAGTGGTTCAAATCTCAATGGTTCAATGCCTTTGTCCTTTATCATTTGCCAATTGAACTCTTTTGATTGAACCGAGGTGTTGAACCAATCCTGGAAACGACTGAGTGTTATAAGCTTGTTCTTTTGACTGAACTTGCCTGCAGAAGCTTTTTTTATCCTATTGAACCAATGAATCCCTTCATGAAAAAAGCTTAAAAATGAGGAATTTGAAAGCTCAGAACAAATTTTGAGAAGGGAAGAGAGAAATTTTGGTTTGATGAACCAAAATAGTTCATAGGTTGTCCCAAAAATGTCACTCATTTTTTGGGAACAACAACTGGCTCCAGTTGGGGAACTTCCTTCAGTTGAAAACTTGGAATAGCTGAGGGGAGTAGAAACCAAAATCTCTGGTGCCTTGAAGTGTGCCATTGGGTTACAGAGTCAAGCTACCTAAGAAGAAAAGCTCCAAAAAATGAAAATGAAAAGCACAAAATAAAACTAAAGACTATACAGATATACATATGTATAGATGATCTTATCTGATACTTCAAGAATTGGAGTACCTCAGATGCTACCCCCTAAGAGGTAGTGAAAGTGGCACTCTATCCTGATAAACCAACAAGAAGCCATTTTCTCCCCAGAATCAGTGATGGGTGAATGGAACTCTCCACTAGGAAACCACTTTTTTGTGTCTTCCCCTTGGTTTTCTTCTCTTCTTGCCCCAAAGCAAGACTTGACTTTTGGTCCAAAAACCATGAATATTTGCTCTCTTGGCAAAGAGTTCCTTTTCCTAATTTGGATGGGTAGTTGCATGGCCTAGTACCATAATTTATTGTTCTGATAGCTCAGCCTAACACATGTCTTGATTTTCCCCCTCAAATATCTCAGATTCTTCTTCATTTGGAGGGGAGGGTTGTTTTTCACTTATGCCGCACTCCACCAATTCTTTTGCTATTTCATCCGTGCCTAAAGACTTAAAAAAATTTGGGCTGCAGGGGCTGCCATTTGGGTCTTGACACATTTGACATGATTAATTATGTCAAATGGCTAGGTTGGACTAGGCACAGGGGATGGGAGTTCTTCCTTTTGGTTTATAGGAGGGGTGGGAGGACTGGCCTGCAAATTTGAAGTAGAAGGTGTAGAAATGTTTGGGATACTTACTTTCTTTGCAATCACTGGGTCCTTTGGCTAGATAGGCAGAGTGGCCCCACGCTTAGCAATTGAAATTGCAGGTTGAGGTCGCTCCTCTGTTTCTCCTTTATCAGCTTGTTGAGCTGACTGATTCTGGGACTGGGTGACCACATCATATGATCCCTCAGATGATTTACCTTTACTTTTGGGTTCATCCTGGTAATCCAGGAAAGTGATGTGGGAGTTTCCAGCTGACTCTTCTTGATCCTCTGTGAAGAGACCAGCGTCATTCTCTTGATTAAACTCCAGTTGAGAAGATAAATCATGCTCTATTTCTAAATACCCAACTGCTGAGTTGGCTGGAGGTGCTTTAATGGCAAGGTTCCTCGATGGGGGAGGAAGATGATTAGGTTACGCTTGATGTGCCTGATTAGGGAATGTCCTCCTTGGTACATCTCTATATGAAGGAGTAGATGACATCCCTTGTGCCATTTGTCTTCTGAGGGCCAACACTTTATTTGCTAGCTTCTGCACCATTAGATCAGTGGCGGCTGCAGGTGAGTTATCAAAAGATGAGGAAGATGTGCCTCTGTTTGAATCCCTTCTTATCTTTCTAGCCAAGATAAGGTCATCTTCCAAATCAGTGGCTAAGTCTGTAGTAGCTTCAAAATCTATGTGACTAGCATGTCTTAGTAGAAAACTCACTTCAGGCAGCTGTGAGTTTATGAAGAAGCATTTAAGGTTCTCAGGTGTGGGTTGAGCAACTGCAAGAATCTTGTTTCTCAGCTTGTCAAATTTTTCAATAAAATCCCTCATGGGCTCATGAGGTTCCTTCTTCATCTGCGTAAGTTGGGCTAACAAAGCATGAGCATCTTCTGTTGGTTTGAACCTTGCTTCAAACTTGGCTTTGATAGTGTCCCAGCGAGTCACTGATCCAGTCTGCAGATGGTAAAACCAGTCTGCAGCAGCACCTTGTAGTGTCTCCATAAAAAGCCTAATTGACACATCTTCAAATTCCACCCCTATCACACCACAGGCTATGGTGAAGGCTGCAATGTGTTCATCAGGGTGGACTCTTCCATCACCAAAGAATTTGAGAAAATTCTTCCTTGAACTGAGTGGTAGCTCATGCAGGGGTGGAGTTAGATTAAGTGGGCCAAATGAGTTACCCCAAGGGCCTTGAACTGCCATGATTAGATTATGAAAAATAAGGATAACACATCTGAGTGGAGTTTCTAGATTATAGGACAAAAATGGAAAAGAAACTGGCCCTACTTTAGCTTAAAGCTTGAGGCTTCAAACTGCACTTTCTTTCCTAGCAGCTCTAGTTTTGCAGACCAGATAATATAACAGAAGATGGAGGAAAATGGTAAGGCTATAATGATAATGGGTAAGACACAGAATGGAATTGCCAGAGTCTATAATGGATAAGGGTTATAATGATTATGGGTAAGACACAGGTGATATTTCAATCTGAAACTTGAGGTTCCAAATTGTACAAAATTACTGTCCCCAGCAGAGTTGCCAAAAACTGTTGGGTGAATATTTTGTCAGCTAGCTAACTGGTGACCAAAATAGTTCCTATCACCACAACATAGGGAGATGGGTCGTCCTGGTGTGCAATTTTACTACATCAATAGGGGATGAATGTCTCCTCTCATCAAGGGGAGGTTACCTATTGAATATGCAGAGCTATATACAATATAAATAAGCAGAAAGTAAGACACGGGGGTGAGACAAACCATCCATCTCTCTTCTTTTAGAGATGATGCACACAGATAAAAGAGAAAATCTTGGCTATAAATGTTGAAGGCACTTCTCTTCTTTCAAAAGTGTTTCTACAGGAAAAAGTAGGAGTTTCTTTCAAATAGTGAAATAACTAGTGATAAAAAGGGGCATAGTAACAGCAGGATGAAATAGAGCGCAAAGTCTCCACCTCAACTGCCCAAAGAGTATATCACAAAGGATAATGGGGGCACAAAGTCACCCCATAATCCTCAACACAAAAAGAAAATGAAAACACAGACTGAAATCAATTGTGAAAGTGCAAAGTCTTCTCATAGTTGGTTTCAAGACACTTCCCTATTACCTTCACTAATTCTGCATACCAAATTAAATGAATAAGGACACCTTCAGATGACACAAGTCAGAACAACACAGAGTTTGGAAAAACTTGCTTTCTCATTCAATTAACAAGGAAAATGAAATTACAACCTGAGCTCAAAGTCTCAATTTTTCTCTTTCAAAATAGGCAGAGTTTCACTCTTGTAAAATGAAAAGTCTCCTTTGTAACAAATGATGTTAGGTTGTGGAGCTAAAAGCTTCACTGATGCAGACATGGAGGAGGTTGCTAAGTTGCAGAGAAACTGGCGTCGGTCTGATCAGCCGACGTCGATAGGATAGTGAAGAGAAGCAACCGACGTCGGTCATTGATCGGCCAACGTTGGTGACATCCAGGCAGACAGGGACCGACGTCAGTCGCCTGTGTGGTTTGAACTGCGAGTGTTATGGGCAGTTAGTTAATGAACTGAGTGTTTGCATGTTGAGAGCTAATTTTAGACTCAAAGCTACGGATCTAATTATTGTAATTAGGTGTCTAATTATTGTTTGCATGAGATCTATATAATAGACTTATGGGATGTATTTTAATTTGTGCTAGAGAGTAAGAGAGCAAAAATAAGCTCCTTCAGAGAGAAGAGAGCAATGGTGTGTTCCTCCTAGTGCCATAGTACCAAGTGTGGGTGCTAGTTTGGAGAATCAGAAGGGTTCTTCATGTATGTAGGATCTTGGTCATCAGGTGTGCATGGCTACGTTAGGAGATCTACATGGGTAAGTAAGATCATTGATCAGCAGGTGTATGTGTGTGCATGATCCAGGTTTGCAGGTGTGCAGAACCAGATTGATTTGCAGGTGTGCAAGATCAGGGAGGATAGTGACACAATAGGGAGCAGGGTCAGGGAGGATCTACTTGGAGTATGTTGAGTACTTGTGGAGTGCGTGGAGCACTTGTGGTGTGCGTGGAACATAGGAGTACTGACAGTAGTGGATACTAGCTGGTTGGAGGTGAACACCAACTCTGTGTTTGAGTTGGGTGTTGGGACCTAGGAGAGAGAGCTTTGAGGGAAGATTTACTATTTATGCCCTAGAGGTGTGGGAGCCATAGAGGTGTGTAAGGAAGAAGAACTGTGGCATCCTTCTTTGTTGTATTTCCTCCTGAAAGAGTTTTAATACAAGTTGTGTATTGTCTCTCATATTCTGTGTTATTTTTGAATTCTAGTTACTTGTGTATTCTGGTTAATTTTTGCATGTTAAGTTGCTTGGTAATCAATTGTGTGCTTCTGTTATTTCCTAACAAATGAGAGATTACAATATATAGCGCTCCAAGAAAGTCTTGGGTGCTTGTTTTCCATAAAACGGCCTATGCTGTGCATTCAATGCCTTGAATGCATTTCCAAGTTTGTCAAAGGGCTGCATTTAAAATAGGGTAGCTGTCTTAACTATGGCATGTCATTTCATCCCATATGTCTTCTCCTGAGTCTGGATCATTTGGTTTATCCCCTCTGACGTCTGCGCAGCTATCCATTTGTCTTTACTTCATGGAAGGAAAAAATAGGTTGTGTCCTTAAATTGTAAGCCAAAATACCTACTTAGTAGACTATTCCACCTATTGAAATTACTTTTGCACAGACATTTCAGGCTTTTCCCTCTTTCTACTTTTGTCTTTTCTAGCTTTGTCTCTTCTTGCTATGATTTGAGCTATCGGGCTATCTTTTCAACCAGTCGCTTGGTTCTTCCTTCAAGTTTCACGCTTTATTTGAATTTCAATAGATATTTCCTTACCTTAAGTTTGACGTCTGCGGGGACATCATTGGTTGACTGTTTCAATGGTTCGAGTGGCCTTCTCAACTCCTTGGTTCAATCGCTTTCTTGCTTCAATCGCTTTATTGGTTCAATCGCTTTCTTGCTTCAATCGCTTTATTGGTTCAATCGCTTTCTTGCTTCAATCGCTTTCTTGCTTCAATCGCTTTCTTGCTTGAATCGCTTTATTGGTTCAATCGCTTTATTGGTTCAATCACTTTCCTGCTCCTTGGTTGAACCATCTCTTTCATTTGAACTTGCCTTTGGAATCATCCATGTTGCTTCTCTCTTTGCTTGAGGCTGCCTTTGAACTTTTGAACCATGTTGAACCATTGAAATTTAAACTCTTTCAGTTCAAAATTCAATCGGTTCATTGGTTTATTCTATGTCTCACTCAAGCACTGCTTCCTTTATCTTTCTAAGCTTTGGTTGAACCTTTGAACCTTGAACCCATTGAAATTTTGAACCAAAGTGGTTCAAAGCTCAATGGTTCAATGCCTTTATCCTTTATCATTTGCCAATTGAACTCTTTTGATTGAACCGAGGCATTGAACCAATCCTAGAAATGATTGAGTGTTAGAAGCTTGTTCTTTTGACTGAACTCGCCTGTAGAAGCTTTTTTTAACTTGTTGAAATAATGAATCCCTTCACGGAAAAAGCTTAAAAATGAGGAATTTGAAAGCTCAGAATAAATTTTGAGAAGGGAAGAGAGAAATTTTGGTCTGATGAACCAAAATAGTTCATAGGTTGTCCCAAAAATGTCACTCATATTTTGGGGACAACATAAAGTAAGGGTTTGGGGCTTAGGGTGTAAAGTGCTTAGAGTTTAGGGCTTATGGTTTACAATTTAGGGTATAGGGTTCAATCATGAAGGTAATTGAGGATAATTTGAGCTGTTTGAACATATTTATGAGCACATAATGTGTTTTTGGGTTCGATTAGCCCCCATGTCATCATATATTGATTAAATTAGTCAATTAGGGAAATTAATGGTGTGATTTGGGCCTAATTAAGCCTTTAAAACCAAATTATTAGTCGAAATGATGTTAATTGGGGTTCAAATGATTGGTTTAGAGCTTGAAGAGTTTACCATTTATGGTTTAGGGTCCTTAGGGCTTAGGATTTTGGTTTAGAGTTTAAGGTATATGGGTTATGGTATAGGCTACATAGGGTTCAGGGTTGATGGCATAGGGTTTAGGGTTTAGGGTCTAAAATTTAGGGTATAAGGTTTAGGGTTTATGGTTTATAACTTAGGGTTTATAATTTTGAGTCTAAATGATGTTAATTAGCTTGATCAAATGATTGGTTTAGGGTTTTAAGAGTTTATGATTAATGTAACTTATGGTTTATAAGGCTTAGGATTTAAGGATTAGGGTTTAAGGTTTAGGGTTTAGGGTATAGGGCTTAAGGTATATGATTTAGGGTATAGGGTATATGACCTATAAGGTATAGGGCTTAGGGATTAGGGTATAGTGTTTAGTGTTTAAGGTGTATTTTACATACACTAAATACCACATACACAGTATAATGTATACATGGTATTATCACATACGTAGTTCTTGTAATAATAATAATAAAAATAAAACACCAACAATCATTTTTTTAATTCAAGAGTATTATCCCTTGCTCTATTGCATATTGTGTCATATGGGTTCCCTACTCTATTGAGTTTTGTTGAAAATGATTAGAATGTTATCCACACCCTCAAAAGCATAAGTCATTGTCTACTCACATGGTTGACTAAAGATTACATAGGACTATTCTTAATTATTTTGGAATAATTGGATTATTGTTTTCACTTGATACTTCATATAAAGCATGTCTATTTTAAAATAATTAGATTTTTGTCCCCACCTTGAATAGTTGAAAATTTTTTACAATCATGGGTGATGGATTTCATAGTAGTAGGAAGAAGTCAAAGTTATCCTTGTAGATTGGCCATCTAGGCCTAAACATGTCTTAAATTTTTAGATGTCACCATATGTGTAGACTGCCCCTCGACCACTGTCTGCCATGCCTATAAATCTCCATCACCCACTCCTAGTGGTAATTGAAATGTATATCCTCATCTCCATAGATCTCACACTACCTCACTAACCAATCAAAACTAACTAGCATACACTAGGGTAGTGGGTACAGTAGGATCAACCATATCAGTAGTATCACAATGCAATAACACATCATTCAAAATATCATGATATGCTACTCACACTATACCAGACCATCTAACCTCCTCATTTAAAGTATTTGTAAAACACAAACCAAATATACATTAGATATTGCATATATATCTCAAAAACATATATATAAACAAATATATATCTAATCTATCAAAGCAAACAACATCAACTACATAAAAAAAAATAATAATTACCAACAATTGTCTGCCCATCATCACATCCACCAAGTACCTCCACTGGAGCATGTCTCCATGGTGATGAAAAACTATTCTAGAGAGTATGATCATGTCATGGTCCACTCCAAATCTGCCACTCTATGGACCAATTCTATGTAGGTTGTGCCATAGGACCTCATTGATCAATTCCCTATGCCCATGATTCTACCTCCTCCTATACCTCCACCTAAATCTATACCCATTGATGTCTCCATTATCATGGTGCAAATGGTGGTAATTTTAACTCCTAATGTGACATAAAAATCACCAACTTCATGTCATCCTCCACAGTTGTTACCTTCTCCTAAACCACTCTAGTCTCTTTACTATCATCATCATCCCATCTAAGGTCTAGCTTGACATGGCCAAATAACAAGTATATCTATAGGCAATCCTATACCTCCACTACTGCTCTCCTCCCTAACATGTCATGCCTAATATATAGGCACTATTATAGGTCATGCTAGAGGTGGAAACCCCAGCTGACTAGGTAAGTAAATAATAATATGTGGCTCTATCCACCAATTATAATGTCTAATAATCTAAACACAGGCTGATATATGAGAAATAATTGTCTAAAAAGGCCAATTAATTACAATACTTGTATATAGCTACCAAACAATATCTCATCGTGTCAAAGTCTATAACACTGAGATATGAGGTATAGTCTGCAACACATGGTCTAGTCACCATCTCAAAACACAAGGTAAACTATCATCTATTGGCTAATACATAGGAAATCCCTCATAAATATAACTAGTAAGTAATTTCAAAGGGCCTATAATCATATACCCACATAAAATAATGTTATATATATATATATATCATGTACTAAATAGAACTAGATAATTGAGCCTAAGTCATACATATTACCCTGATCTAGTATAAAACTACACAAAGATACCACATATAATGGCACCTTCCCATTTGACTTGTGACATATCACACAAGCTGTCACAAGGTCAATAATGGCCTTCTGAATATCTAAAAATGTTGATACATAAATATCAAATAGAAACACTCACAAGCCATCAAAATACCTCTCTAAACTAGTTACCTAGAGGGCTAGGGCTCATTTCTCAGTACCTATATCAGGGGTATCACAAATCACATGAGTACCTACAATAGAAAGTCTTAGTATAACATGGACATCCTCTAGGGTGATACCCACCTCAATGGTATCCCCATCCACCCCCACCTAAAAGTGTTGGCTAGCCACTCCCATGTACCTAAGAACATGGAAACTAAGTCAACAATCAATGGGATACGATGCATTTGCATGATCCCTCTGAATCCCAATGACGTCAAACACACACAATCATTGATTATCAATCTCTCTAATAAGTCTAGTAACCACACTACATCTAATAAATGCTAGAGTCTCTATCGCCTCTACAAAATGTCAAACAATGAAGTGTGTATTAGTCCACATCAAATAATAATCAAATTATATCATAAAAATTAAATAATAGATGCAAATAAACTACTTCATAACCTATTTTGACAGTTTCTCTACATTTTACACTACATCAGCCACATAACTAACTATGTCATCCAAAATCAAACTTTTATACTAAAGTGGCCATGTATCTAATTACATCAACCACATTTAAATTTATACTAAATCATCCAGGTATCTAACTATGTCAGCCACTATATTTTATATAAAGTCAGCCACCTAACCTAACTATGTTGGCCACTCGATATATAGTCAGCCAATTAATTTTAATACATAGTCCACTTTATACAAAGTCAGCCATTCCTTTTAAACTACATCGAACACCTACACATAATACTACATCGACCAAGATGTACCTAGTTAGCCCCCTAAATAATGTTAAACTCGATTAACCTGACTATACATAATCATCCAACTATTCGCAAATTATATTGGTCTATAATTACGTAATCGATTACCTAAATTAACATATCAATTTTAAATTATGTCATCCTAGTCAATCCCGTTCATTTATCATGATGATTTTTCAACCATTTATCATTAATGCCTTAGGCATTAATGACCCTTTTCATCCCTCTACCCATTAGCCATACTAATTCCTACTCTACCCTAAATTCTTTTGGGGCAAATTACACTACACAGATTTGTCCCAACACCTAGTTTTTCAATTTTAACTCATTTTCCAATTAAAATTGATAAAAATTTAAAATTTAGTACACTCCATACCTAAATCATGCTATCAATTGCTGCTATGCATCCTCCACCTCATGCTCCTCATCTCTGTGCCATAGTCTCTCTTGTCACTCTTTTTGGTCACATAGAGCTTTGGTTTCTCAAAATGATAAATTTAAAAATGAATAGTTAAAAACCTGATTTATGTTTCAATTTTACAAATTCTTTAGTTGCCAATTATTTATCAAAAAAATTAGTGTTTTGATCACAACTACATTTCTAGAAACTCTTTTTTAAAACCATAAATTTTTCTATAATCTTGATAACGTAGAGAATTTTTCTATACATAACACCATTTTTTTGTAAAAATTTCAAATTTTATCTTATTTTTCAAGTCCACCTAATGTTTTGCAGTTTAGACACCTCTATTTGTTGAGTTGTGGAGCTAAAAGCTTCACCAGATGAGCGAATGCAGAAGTTGCTATATTTACACAGTCACTGACGCCAGCCAAGAGTTGACCAGAGGCTATTGACGTCGATCATGGATCGGCCGACGTCAGTCACAGGCAGATAGGCAGGGACCGACGTCAGTCACCTGTCCGTCCAGAAGTCTATTTTCATGGGTAGAATAGATTGTTTGCATGATAAGTTTAGCTGTTAGTTGTAAGTCTGTATTTCTATTTTTGGCAGGACTATTTTGAACCTTTGATTAGGAGGTATATCTAACGTTGGAGAATGCATGCTCATGAATCCTAGTATTATATAATAGGGTTAGATCTTCATAGTTTATGGTAGAACATACATGTATATGTGAATCAATCCAAGTGTTGGAGTTGGTTGTAATTGAGAGAGAACTCTTGAGGGAAAGAGATCTATACATCTGAGAGGTGTGGAAGAAAGAGAGATTTCTTCATTGTATTTCCTTCTGGAAGAGTTTAATACAAGTTTTTGGGTTGTTTCTTGTATCTTATATTCTTTGTTATTTTTGATTCTAGTTACTTATTCTTTCTGGTATAATTCCGTGATTAGTTGCTTGCACAAAAGTAATCAATTGTCTAGATAGATCCTAACAAGTGGTATCAGAGCTTTGGGTTGACTAACAGGTTGTATCAGATCTGGTTAGTGTTTGTTGATTACAGGTCACTCACAGGGGTTTCTGATTGAGTGGGAGTAAAGCAATGTCAGAAGAAAGTAAACTTAGAATGGAGAAGTTTAATGGCAAGAATTATCAATTATGGAGGATGTAGATAAAAGATTATTTGTATCAAAAAGATCTATACTTATCGTTAGGTGGGGCTTCAAAGAAGCCCACAGATATGGAAGATGAAGAATGGAATGTTCTTAATAGAAAGGCTCTTGGATCTATAAAATTGAGTCTGGCATCTTCTATGATATCCAACTTATCACAGGAAAAATCAATGATAGAGTTAATGGATACGTTAGCAAATTTATATGAAAATCTCTCAGCTTCAAATAAGGTATATCTTATGAAGCAATTATTTAATTTGCAAGTGTAGGAAGGTGGATCTGTATCTAATCATCTAAATGATTTCCATGGAATTGTAAATCAATTAAATTCAGTCAAAATAGTTTTTGATGTTGAAATTAAGGCTCTTTTAATCTTATGCTCTTTACCTGAAAGTTGGCATAGTTTGGTAATGGCAGTTAGTAATACTACATCTGCTTCAAATATCTTGAAAGTAGATGATATTGTTAGTGTAATCTTGAATGAAGAAATTCGCAGGAAAAGCACAAAAGAAACATCAGGTAATGCTTTAAGTTTTGAAAGCAAGGGAAGGCAAAGAGAGAAGGGAAAGCAAGGGAGATTAAGGTCTAAGTCAAAGATGAGAGGTAGATCCAAATCCAGAAATGGCAAGAGGATAGCCTGCTGAAATTGTGGAAAGATAGGGCATATAAGCAAAGATTGCTGGTCAAAACCTAAAGAAGACAATCAACATGAAAGTAAAGAAGAAGCAAAAGTTACAAGTATTGTTGCACAAGATGCTCTTATATTCTCTTTGCATAATAATATAGAATCTTGGGTTTTAGATTCTAGTGCCTCTTTTCATGCAACCCCAAATAGAGAATATTTCAGTGACTATGTCCATGGAGATTTTGAAATAGTTTATTTAGGGGATGATGAGCCTTGTAAAATTGTTGGCAAAGGAAAATTGCAGCTGAAAATGCAGAATGGCAACACATGGGTGTTGAGAGATGTCATGCATGTTCCCAGCCTGAAGAGGAATCTAATTTCTACAAGAAAGTTAGGGGATGAGGGTTGTACAATAACTCTCACAGCTGAATCTTGGAAGGTTTCCAAGGGTACACTTATTTTGGCCAGAGGTAAGAGAGTAGGTACTCTCTATTTATGTAATTGTATTATTGATAATTCTCCTTCTGTATTATCTACTTCAGATGTAGATGCAAAGTTGTGGCATCAGAGGCTTGGCCACATGAGTGAGAAGGGAATGACAGTTCTTAAGTCAAAAGGTAAGCTTTCAGATTTGAAAAGCATAGATCTAGATTTTTGTGAGCACTGTATTTTTAGGAAATAGAAGAGAGTGAGATTTCTCAAGACTGGGTCAACAAAGAGGAAGCACAAGTTGGAGCTTGTTCACACAGACGTGTGGGGACTAGCTCAGGTAGCTTCTATTGGAGGATCACAGTATTATGTTTCTTTCATTGATGATGCTACAAGAAAGGTATGGGTCTATTGTATAAAGAAGATGTTAGGTGACCCCTTATCCAATGGAAGCACAATTGATTACTTATATGAGCAATTAAACATGAAAATATACCAGAATGATTAAGTAACTAGAAACATGAGACAACAAAGAATTTGAGAGACAATACACACTCTTGTATTAGATAATACTAGAAGAAAATACAATAAGGAAGATGCCACTTCTCCCTCCACCTCAAAGGCTTGCCACACCTCAAGACCTTCTTCCCTCTCTCTCTTTCTCAACACAAAACCAACTCTACAACCTGAGTTGTTATCCCTCCTTGAATGCTTTAGCTGATCTCCTTGACCTTACACCTGTAGATCTCCTTGACCTTGCTTGCTTCAATGCTCTTACTTGATCAATTTGATAATTACAATACATGCCTCATGGGTCTTTAAATAGAATCCCATGGTTACAAAAATAGAAATCTAACTACTAAAATTAGACACATAGCTCGCGACTTAAATTAGCCCCTTAACATGCAAACACTCGGTTCAACTAACTAACTATTCGTGCAACGAACAGTTCTAGACCGCATAAGTGACCGACGCCGGTCCCTGCTTGTCTGGTGCTGCCGATGTCGGTCGACTCTCTGCCGTCGCCGGTTTTCTTCTCCACTATCTGTGACCGACATCGGTCATGATGCCGACGCCGGTTCCTCTGGTTCTTCAACATCCTCTCCTTGTGTGTGCAAACAGTTGAAGCTTTTAGCTCCACACCCTAACAATCTCACACTTGGAGATAAACAACTGCTACTGTACTTGTACCTATACACCATCTATTTTGTTCCTTTGTCTCTATATCCCTCTTCAAAGTCACCCTTGAAGACCAACCACCACGCAAACCTGTGATGCTATACCTGTCACTTATGCCGTAAGAATTTTGCTGCTCCCAAATTCTTCATGACATACTTCTGAACCAACTCTACCCTTAGCTCAGAAAACTCCCTGTATATGCAACCCTGCAAAAAGTAACACAATACAGTAACATGATAATGTAGCTAATATTATCCAACCTAGTAAAGATAAAATACAATGGTCAAACCTCCATTGTCCTGCAGCATAACTCAAGACCATATACCATAGCCTTCTGTCTCAGATGTCCATCCACTCTCTTCTCTAAAATGGGAATCCATCCCTCTATCCAGCTGACAACTCTACCAACAAATACCTGTTTGGCTCTACTCCAAGGACTCACACTCCTCATCCATGTCAAGCTCCCACTGTTTCTGGATTCTACCTGCATTGCTTCCTCCATCTTCCTAGTTCATGACTAACAGTAAGCAATATAAAGAAGGTGAACATCGAATATGAGGTTCACATACCTTTTCTGACCTCTGTATGGGTGTTTGAGACTCCTTGACAGCTAACTGTCCACCCATCATCCGTTCTATTGACCGATCTTGGCCATCTCCCAGTCTGCTCCCAACCGATGTCGGTTCCCTACACTGACCCTGACTGTCGACATCATTACCCCTGGCCGACGCCGGTGTCCCCCCTGTTGACGTCGGTCCCGATGATCGACGTCAAACTTCTCCTGCCCGACCTACTGACCTTGCTGGTTTGCACATGATCGATGTCGGTGTCTGACTAACCGACGTCGGTTCTAAGTGACCGACATCGGTGCCTGTGTGTTCCTGTGAGTGATGAATTCTTCATCTGCGAGCTCATCTTGGATCAAATCTATGTCCATACTACCCTGCTCAGATTTATTCAGTGCCTGTAACTGTTCTCTGGCCTTCATCTCGTCCAAAAACACCAAGACTTCCCTGTTCTTGTCAAAAGCCTCAAATTTCCTTTTCCTGCAATGAACTCTATCTATGCTTTCTGAATTTGAACACATACCTTTTGAATCAAGAACTTCCATTCCCTTCCTATTCATGTGACCTAGCCTATTAGACCACATCTTTGAATCTATACCAGAAGTAGAATCAGTAATACAAGTAGATAGATAAAGAGTACCTACTTTCTTACCTCTAGCTAAAACAAGTGCTCCCTTGGTAACTTTCCAAGAGTCCGCTGTGAGGGTTATTGTGCATCCCTCATCACCCAACCTTTCTACAGAAATCAAACTCTGCTTCAAAATTGGAACATGCATGACCTCTTTCAACACCCATGTGTTGTCAATCTACAATCTCAGCTGCACTTTCCCTTTGCCAACTATCTGACAAGGCGTACCATCCCCTAGATAGAGCACTCCAAAGTCTCCCTATTCATACTCATGAAACAAATCTCTGTTTGGGGATGCATGAAAAGATGAACCAGAATCTAAAATCCATGATCCTACCTGACTATCCAAAGAAAGTATGAGAGCATCTTGTACCATGATATTAGGATCTTTTGCTTCTTCTATACCTTCAGGTTGATTATCTTTATCTCGCAACCAACACTCCTTCTTTGTATGTCCTTTCTTTCCACAAAACCAGCAGGTAATACCTTTGGACTCGGATCTCCTTCCCGACCTTGATTTCCCTTGCTCAATCTTCTCCTTTTTCCTTCTTCTGCTTTCTGCACTTAGAGCATTCCCTGATGATTCACCTGTGTTTCTCCTGCATATTTCCTCATTCAAGATCACACTCACAACATCATCAACTTTTAAGATTTTAGAAGCAGATGCAGAATTACTTACTACCATAACCAAACTGTCCCAACTTTCAGGCAAAGAACATAAAATCAAGAGAGCCTTTACCTCATCATCAAAAACAATATTGACTAAAGCTAATTGGTTTACCAAACCATGGAAATCACTGAGATGAGTATGTACTGAACCACCTTCCTGCATTTGCAAAGTAAATAGCTGCTTCATAAGATATACCTTATTAGAAGTAGAGGGCTTTTCGTATAAATTTGCCAAGGACTTTATCAACTCTTCCATTGTCTTGCACTGTGATAAGCTGGAAATCATAGATGATGCAAGGCTCAACCTTATGGAACCGAGAGCCTTTCGATCAAGAACGTTCCATTCTTCATCCTTCATATTTGTGGGCTTGCATGCAACCCCACCCAACGGTAAGTACAGATCCTTCTGATACAGATAATCCTCAATCTACATCCTCCAGTGATGATAATTCTTGCCATTAAACTTCTCCATTCATAGCTTACTTTTTTCTGCCATTGATGAACTCCCACTCAATCAGAAAACCTTGTGAATGACCTGTAATCAAAAACAATACCTACTTCCTGCAAACTGTAGCTCTAATACCAACTGTTAGGTGACCCCTTATCCAACAGAAGCATAATTGATTACTTATATGAGCAATTAAACACGAAAATATACCAGAATGATTAAGTAACTAGAAACATGAGACATCAAAGAATTTGAGAGATAATACACACTCTTGTATTAGATAATACTAGAAGAAAATACAATAAGGAAGATGCCACTTCTCCCTCCACCTCAAAGGCTTGCCACACCTCAAGACCTTCTTCCCTCTCTCTCTTGCTCAACACAAAACCAACTCTACAACCTGAGTTGCTATCCCTCCTTGAATGCTTCAGCTGATCTCCTTGACCTTACACCTGTAGATCTCCTTGACCTTGCTTGCTTCAATGCTCTTACTTGATCAATTTGATAATTACAATACATGCCTCATGGGTCTTTAAATAGAATCCCATGGTTACAAAAATAGAAATCTAACTAATAAAATTAGACACACAACTCGCGACTTAAATTAGCCCCTTAACATACAAACACTCAGTTCAACTAACTAACTATTCGTGCAACGAACAGTTCTGGACCGCACAGGCGATCGACGCCGGTCCCTGCTTGTCTGGTGCTGCCGTCGTCGGCTGACTCTCTGTCGTCGCCGGTTTCCTTCTCCACTGTCTGTGACCGATGTCGATCATGCGGCCAATGCCGGTTCCTCTGGTTCTTCAACATCCTCTTCTTGTGTGTGCAAACAATTGAAGCTTTTAGCTCCACACCCTAACAAAAGAAATCTGATATTTTTGACACTTTTAAGAACTTGAAAGCTTTAGTTGAGAATGAAATAGGTTTGAGATTGAAGTGCCTTAGATCTGACAATGGTGGTGAGTACTGTAGCAATAAGTTCAGAAATTATTGTTCTATGTATGGAATACACAGGGAAAAGATGGTTCCAAGGACACCTCAGCAAAATGGAGTTGTTAAAAATATGAACATGACAATAATGGAGCATGCACGGAGTATGAGGTTGCATGTTGATTTGCCCTTACAGTTTTGGGCAGAAGCTATAGATAATGCAGTTTACCTAATTAACAAAGGACCCTCTACTGATCTAGATGGTGGAATTCTAGAAGAGGCTTGGACAGGTAAAAAGGTAGATCTTTCATTTTTTAGAGTTTTTGGTTATGAAGCTTTTGTGCACATTGATAAAGAAAATAGAAATAAGCTGGATGCTAAATCTATGCAGTGCACATTTATTGGTTATGGCTCTAAAGATTTCAGATTCTAATTATGGAATTTAGGAACTAACAAAATTATTAGAAGCTGTGATGTTGTTTTCAATGAGAAGGTGATGTACAGTGATTAGCTCAAGAAGCTGAATAATACTGAGTAGGGCAATGTTGAATTGGACGAGGTAATGATCTAAAATGAGCTTGCAAGGAAAAATAATCACACTCAAAAAAACACAGACACTAATGTTGGTCATTTTAGAACCAGCATCAGTCATACAAGAACTGATGTTGGTCAGATAGTGACCGGCATCAGCCAAATAGAAACTGATGTCAGTCGGGTGAAATCGATGTCGGTCAGGTACAGACCTGGAGATGACCGAGATCTGTCACTGACAGAGAATTTGGACGAACAACAAGCAGTGAATGAGTCTCAAACGCCCATGAGGAGGTCAGAAAGGGTAAGTAAACCTCCGATTTGATATTCCCCTTCTTTATTCTACTTATTGCTCACTGATGGTGGAGAACTAGAAAGTTTTGATGAGGTAATGCAGGTGGAAACCCAGAAACAATGGGATCTTGGCATGAATGAGGAAATTGATTCTTTGAAAGAGAACCAAACATGGGATTTGGTTGAGATTCCAACTAGAATGAGAGCATTGAAAAACAAATGGGTTTATAGGGTAAAGGAGGGTGAGAATGGAAAGATGAGACATAAGGCCAGGTTGGTAGTAAAAGGATTTGTACAAAAACCAGGTATTGATTTTGGTGAAATTTTTTCTCTTGTTATAAAAATGACTTCTATTTAGACTGTATTGTCTTTAGTTGCTATTGAGGATTTGCATCTTGAGCAGATTGATGTTAAGATAGCATTTCTTCATGGATATTTGGATGAAGAAATATATATGGAACAGCCGGAAGGTTTTGAGGTCAAAGAAAAGGAGAAACTTGTGTGCAGGTTGAGGAAAAGCTTATATGGTCTTAAGCAAGCTCCTAGACAATGGTATTTGAAATTTGACAGGTTTATGATAGAGTGTGGCTTCTGTAGATGTCAATCTGACCATTGTGTTTATTTCAAAAGATTGGATAATAGTAGTTATATTATCTTGTTACTGTATGTAGATGATATGCTTGTTGCAGGTTCACACATGCATGATATTAATGAGCTTAAGGTAAAATTATCTCACACATTTGCCATGAAGGATTTGGGAGCAGCAAAGAAAATCCTTGGCATGAGTATTAAGAGAGACAAGAAAAATCACAGTTTGATTTTGTCTCAATAGGATTATGTGAACAAGGTGTTGAAGAGGTTCAATATGCAAGATGCAAAACTAGTAAGTACACCTATGGTTGGACACTTCAAGTTGAGCAAAGAACAATGTCCTAATTCACATGATGAGGTAGAGTACATGAGTAGAGTTCCATTTGCTTCCACAGTAGGGAGCTTAATGTATGCAATGGTATGTACTAGACCTGATATAGCCCAAGCAGTGGGAGTTGTCAACAGGTTTATGGCCAATCCAGGGAAGGAACACTGGAAAGCAGTTCAGTGGATTCTCAGATATCTGAGAGGGACCTGTAGTAGGCATTTATGCTATGGAGGGTCAAATACTTCTCTACATGGATATGTAGATTCAGATATGGCAAGTGACTTGGATGGTAGGAGAAGCACCACAGGATATGTTTTCACTATTGGTGAAATGGCGGTTAGCTAGATTTCAAAGTTACAGAAGGTTGTTGCCTTGTCTACTACAAAGGCAGAATACATTGTAGTCACAGAGGCTAGCAAAGAGATGATATGGATGACTCGGTTCATGGAAGAGTTGGGAAAGGAGTAAGAGAATTGCAAATTATATAGTGATAGTTAAAGTGCAATTCATTTGGCAAAGAATTCAGCCTTTCATTCAAGAACCAAACATATACAGCTTAGGTACCACTTCATTAAATAGGTATTGGAGGATGGTGAGTTGAAGCTGGAAAAGATCCATACAAATAGGAACCCTACTGATATGTTAACCAAGCCGATAACACAGGAGAAGTTGAATCTTCATTCAAATTTTGTAGGTCTGCATGATTGAGTTTGAAGATGGATAAGCTAGAAGATGTTGTTGTACAGGTACAAGTGCAGATGTTTATCTCCAAGTGGGAGATTGTTGAGTTGTGGAGCTAAAAGCTTCACCAGATGAGCGAATGCATAAGTTGCTGTATTTACACAGTTGCCGACGTCGATCAGGAATCGACTAGAGGCTGCCGACGTCGGTCATGGATCGGCCGATGTCAGTCACAGGCAGACAGGCAGGGACCGATGTCGGTCACCTGTGCATCCAAAAGTCTATTTTCGTGGGTAGAACAAATTGTTTGCATGATAAGTTTAGCTTTTAGTTGTAAGTCTGCATTTCTATTTTTGGTAGGAATGTTTTGAACCTTTGATTAGGAGGTATATCTAATGGTGGAGAATGCATGCTCATTAATCCTAGTATTATATAATAGGGTTAGATCTTCATAGTTTATGGTAGAACATACATGTATATGTGATTCAATCCAAGTGTTGGAGTTGGTTGTAATTGAGAGAGAACTCTTGAGGGAAAGAGATCTGTACATCTGAGAGGTGTGGAAGAAAGAGAGATTTTTTCATTGTATTTCCTTCTGGAAGAGTTTAATACAAGTTTTTGGGTTATTTCTTGTATCTCATATTCTTTGTTGTTTTTGATTCTAGTTACTTATTCTTTCTGGTATAATTTCATGATTAGTTGCTTGCACAAAAGTAATCAATTGTCTAGATAGATCATAACACTATTGTATTCTCACACAACTTATATTATACAAGGTAAGTGAAGGTATTTATTTTTTAATTATTTACTTTCATTCAATTTATACTTTGTACTACAATTTATTAACTTAGCATCGTGTGTTGCTACATTCTTTCTTGAAGCACCATCCTATGTTACAACTTTATGACATATGATGAGCTTCAAGTGGGGCGTATGTATACACATAATATTTTTAACTTTATCATTTACTAATGCTTTTTCTCTTGTAGAAACCTATCAAGTCTCAATCTATTTGAGTACACGCTTTAAAGGATGCACCAGGAAAGGCATTAATAGACCTTTGGTTCTTCCTAGGATTGTTGGTCCTTTTACTATTACCTATAACTACTACAAGCTACTTATTCTAACCTTTTAGGACTTAGATGAATGTAAATACTATGTTGTTAAAGAGCTGAGTATAGTAAATTAGGGTAGAAATATGTAATAAAAATAGCCACTAATTTGTTACAAAATTGACTTAATTTAACCTTTCTTAAAATAACAATAAATAATGTAAATGAAAACTTATATGGAAAATAACTAAGATGGATGATCCAGAGGTTGAAAATTGAGGCAAAGGCTGGTATGAGTGTTAAAAATATGATCCAGGTGTCAAAACCCCTTTCAAATAGTATCAACCTAGTAATTAGATAGTAGCTCCATGTGGCACTAGTGTCCTTATTTTAGCGATAGTGTCCTTTGTGCAAAATTATTCATATCTTTTGGGTGGACCTAAGTCTAGGTTTGTCAAATCTATTCCTATGTGTATGAATTATAAAACCATGTAGATGACCTATTTTGATTGATTCTTTGAGTAAAATACTAATCCTCCATGTGTTTAGGGCATCTAGTTGATACAAGCAGTAAAGTCTATTGTTAGTGGGGTAGGCTAGACATCCCCAACACTCCGCTATGATGAAAGTTGCCTACATACCAATACTCCATAGAGGGATCAAGCATGACTTAGTTGTCCCCACTTAAGTGTTGGTACAAGTGCAAGTGAAGCTAGTATGATTGTATACTTGAGTGCTTTTTGTGTGATTAAGACTAGAAACTTGAGTAATCTGAGCTTAAGAATGTTGTAGATGGTAGTACGTATAAATAGGGCATACTAGGCATTGATAACCTTAATTATGCATAACTTGTTCTAAGTTTGTATGTGTAATTTGCATCTCATTTCCATCTAGTGGTTAGAGGGATAAAATTCATGTATATATATCATTCTAGTGCTTGTGCAGGTGTTAAAATGGGTTTAGGCCAACCCTAGGTGGTTTTATATTTGAAAAGATATCTATTGGTAGAAAAAGGATGGAAAAGACAATAACACCAAAATTGGGACACTAGTGCCATGTGGTGTTACTATCCCTATTATGGCACTAGTGTCCAAGTGGCAGATTTTGAGGCATTAAGGGCTAAGTGTTGGGGATCAACCAACAAAGTTGATTACTATATGAAAGCAACTAAACATGGAATTAAACCAGAATGATAAGTAACTAAAATCAGAAATAGCAAAGAATAAGAGATACAAGAAACCACCCTAAAAACTTGTATTAAACTCTTCCAGAAGGAATTACAATTGAAGAAACCTCTTTTCTTCCACACCTTTCTCAGATGTATAGATCTCTTTCCCTCAAGAGTTCTCTCTCTCAATTACAATGAACTCCAACAACTTGGATTGATTCACATATATATGTACTATACAATACTTGTCCAATTTAATAAGCTATGGAGATCTATCCTTATTATATAACATTAGGGATTCATGAGAATGCATTCACAACCATTAGATGCACCTCCTAATCAAGGGCTCAAAACAGTCTTACTTAAAATAGAAATGCGGACTCAATACCAACAGTTTAACTTTCCATGCAAATAATCTGTTCATCCCCAGAAATAGCATTCTGGACACACAGGTGACTGACGTTGGTCCCTGCCAGTTTGCCTGTGACCGACGTCAGCCGATCCACTACCGACGTCGACATCCTTCAGTCGATCCCTGACCGTCGATGGCAATTGTGGACTCCATCAACTCCTACATTCGCTCATTGGTGAAGCTTTTAGCTCCACAACTCAACAATCTCCCACTTGGAGATAAACAACTGCACCAGTACCTGTACAACAACATCTTCTAGCTTCTCCATCTTCAAACTCAATCATGAAGACCAACAAAAGTTGAATGAAGATTCAACTTCTCCTTTTTTACCAGCTTGGTTAACATATCAGTAGGGTTCTTATCTGTATGGATCTTTTCCAGCTTCAACTCACCATCCTCCAATACCTGTCTAATGAAGTGGTACCTAAGCTGTATATGTTTGGTTTTGAATGAAAGGCTGAATTCTTAGCCAAATGAATTGCACTCTGACTATCACTGTATAATCTTCAACTCTCTTGCTCCTTTCCTAGCTCTTCCATGAACTGTGTCATCCATATCATCTCTTTGCTAGCCTCTGTGACTGTAATGTATTCTGCTTCTGTAGTTGACAAGGCAACAACCTTCTGCAACTTTGAAATCTAGCTAACCACCATTCCACCAACAGTGAAAACATATCCTGTGGTGCTTCTTCTGCCATCCAAATCACCTGCCATATCTGAATCTACATAACCATGTAGAGAAGTGTTAGACCCACCATAGCATAAATGCCTACTATTGGTCCCTCTCAGATATCTGAGAATCCACTGGACTACTTTCCAGTGTTCCTTCCCTGGATTGGCCATATACTTACTCAAAACTCCCACTGCTTGGGCAATATCCGATCTAGTACATACCATTGCATACATTAAGCTCCCAACTGCGGAAGCATATGGAACTTTCCTCATGTACTCTACCTCATCATGTGAATTAGGACACTGTTATTTACTCAACTTAAAGTGTCCAGCCATAGGTGTGCTTACTGGTTTTGCATCCTGCATATTGAACCGTTTCAACACCTTGTTCATATAATCCTCTTGAGACAAAATCAACCTGTGATTTTTCCTATCTCTCTTAATATTCGTGCCAAGGATTTTCATTGCTGCTCCCAAATCCTTCATGGCAAATATGTGAGCTAATTTCACCTTAAGCTCAGAGATATCCTGCATGTGTGATCCTGCAACTAGCATATCATCTACATACAACAACAGAATAATATATCTACCATTATCCAATCTCTTAAACTACACACAATGGTCAAATTGACATCTACTATAGCCATGCTCAGTCATAAACCTGTCAAATCTCAAATACCATTGTCTAGGAGCTTGCTTGAGACCATACAAGCTTTTCTTCAATCTGCACACTAGCTTCTCCTTACCTTTGACCTCAAATCCTTCCGGCTGATCCATATATATTTCTTCATCCAAATCTCCATGAAGAAATATTGTCTTAACATCAAGCTGATCAAGATGCAAATCCTCAATAGCAACTAAAGACAATACAGTCCGTATAGACGTCATTTTAACTATAGGAGAAAAAATCTCACCAAAATCAATACCTGGTTTTTGTGTAAATCCTTTCACTACCAACCTGGCCTTATATCTCATCTGTCCATTCTCTCCTTCCTTCAATATGTAGATCCATCTATTCTTTAGTGTCTTCTTTCTCGCTGGCAACTCAACCAAATCCCATGTTTGGTTCTCTTTCAAGGAATCAATTTCCTCATTCATGCCTAGCTCCCACTGATTCTTGGATTCCACCTATATTGCTTCATCAAAACTCTCTGGTTCTCCACCATCAGTAAGCAATAAATAGTATAATGAAGGAGGATATCGAATTGTAGGTTTACTTACCCTTTCTGACCTCTTAATGGGTGTCTGAGACTCATTCACAACACGTTGTCTGCCCAAATTCTATGACAGTGACCGACCTTGGTCACCTCCAGGCCTGTAACTGACTGACATCGGTTCCACCTGACCGATGTCGATTCCTTCTTGACCAATGTCGGTCACTGTCTGACTGACATCGATTCCTGTATTGCTGACGTTGGTTACTTCCTGACCAACGTCGGTCTCTGTGTTTTCTTGTCTGTGATTATTCTTTCCTGCGAGCTCATTTTGGACCGTCACCTTGTTGAATTCTTCATGGCCATGCTCAGAATTCTTCAACTTCTTGAGCTGATCACTATACATCACTTTTTCATTGAAAACAACATCACAGCTCCTAATTATTTTGTTAGTTCCTAGATTCCAAAACCTGAATCTGAAATCTCCAGAGCCATAACCAATAAATGTGCACCTCATAGACTTAGCATCCAGCGTCTTTCTATTTTCTTTATCAACGTGCACAAAAGCTTCACAACCAAAAACTTTGAGAAATGAGAGATCTACCTTTTTACCTATCCACGCCTCTTCTGGAATTCCACCATCCAAAGCTGTAGAGGGTCCTCTGTTAATTAAGTAAACTATAGTATCCACAACTTCTGCCCAAAATTGTAAGGGCAAACCAGCATGCAACCTCATACACCGTGCACACTCCATTATTGTTCTGTCCATCCTTTCAGCAACTCTATTTTACTGAGGTGTCCTTGGAACCATCCTTTGCCTGCGTATTCCATTCATATAACAATACCAATTGAACTTATAGCTACAGAACTCACCACCATTTTTAGATCTAAGGCACTTCAATCTCCTGCCTGTTTTATTCTCAACTAAAGCTTTCCAAATCTTAAAAGTGTCAAAAACATCAGATTTCTTCTTTATACAATAGACCCATACCTTTCTTGTAGCATCATCTATGAAAGAAACATAGTAATGTGATCCTCCAATAGAAGCAACTAGAGCTGGTCCCCACATGTCTATGTGAACAAGCTCCAACTTGTGCTTCTTCTTTGTTGACCCGATCTTGAGAAAACTCACTCTCTTCTATTTCTCAAAAATATAGTGCTCACAGAAATCTAGATCTATGCTTTTCAAATCTGAAAGCTTACCTTTTGACTTAAGAATTGTCATTCCCTTCTCACTCATGTGGCCAAGCCTCTGATGCCACAACTTTGCATCTACATCTGAAGTAGATAATACAGAAGGAGAATTATCAGTAATACAATTACATAAATAGAGAGTACCTACTCTTTTACCTCTGGCCAAAATAAGTGTACCTTTGGAAACCTTCCAAGATTCAACTGTGAGAGTTATTGTACAACCCTCATCCCCTAACTTTCTTGTAGAAATTAGATTCCTCTTCAGGCTGGGAACATGCATGACATCTCTCAACACCCATGTGTTGCCATTCTGCATTTTCAGCTGCACTTTTCCTTTGCCAACAATTTTACAAGGCTCATCATCCCCTAAATAAACTATTCCAAAATCTCCATGGACATAGTCACTGAAATATTCTCTATTTGGGGTTGCATGAAAAGAGGCACCAGAATATAAAACCCAAGATTCTATATTATTATGCAAAGAGAATATAAGAGCATCTTGTGCAACAATACCTGCAACTTTTGATTCTTCTTTACCTTCATGCTGATTGTCTTCTTTAGGTTTTGACCAACAATCTTTGCTTATATGACCTATCTTTCCACAATTCCAGCAGGCTATCCTCCTGCCATTTCTAGATTTGGATCTACCTCTCATCTTTGACTTAGACCTTGATCTCCTATGCTTGCCCTTCTCTTTTTGCCTTCCCCTGCTCTTAAAACTTAAAGCATTCTCTGATGTTTCCTCTATGCTTTTTCTATGAATTTCTTCATTCAAGATTACACTAACAACATCATCTACTTTTAAAATATTTGAAGTAGATGCAATATTACTAACTGCCATTACCAAACTATGCCAGCTTTCAGGTAAAGAGCATAAGATTAAGAGAGCTTTAATTTCATCATAAAAAACTATTTTGACTGAATTTAATTGATTTACAATTCCATGGAAATTATTTAGATGATTAGATACATATCCACCTTCCTGCATTTGCAAATTACATAACTGCTTCATAAGATATACCTTATTTGAAGCTGAGGGTTTTTCATATAAATTTGCTAAAGTAGTCATTAACTCTACCGTTGACTTTGCCTATGATAAATTAGATATCACAGTAGATGCTAGACTCAATCTTATAGATCCAAGAGCCTTTCTATCAAGAACTTCCCATTCTTCATCTTCCATGTCTGTGGGCTTTTTTGAAATCCCACCTAACGGTAAGTATAGATCTTTTTGATATAGATAATCTTCTATTTGCATTCTCCATAATTGGTAATTCTTGCCATTAAACTTCTCCATTCTCAGTTTACTTTCTTCTACCATTGCTTCTCCCACTCAAACAGAAATCCCTGTGAGTGACCTATAATCAATACACACTAACCAGATCTGAAACACCTGTTAGTCAACCTGAGCTTTGATACCACTTGTTGGGGATCAACCAACAAAGTTGATTACTATATGAAAGCAACTAAACACGGAATTAAACCAGAATGATAAGTAACTAGAATCAGAAATAGCAAAGAATAAGAGATACAAGAAACCACCCTGAAAACTTGTATTAAACTCTTCCAGAAGGAATTACAATTGAAGAAACCTCTTTTCTTCCACACCTTTCTCAGATGTATAGATCTCTTACCCTCAAGAGTTCTCTCTCTAAATTACAATCAACTCCAACAACTTGGATTGATTCACATATATATGTAATGTACAATACTTGTCCAATTTAATAAGCTATGAAGATCTATTCCTATTATATAACATTAGGTATTCATGAGCATGCATTCACAACCATTAGATGCACCTCCTAATCAAGGGATCAAAATAGTCCTACTTAAAATAGAAATGCAGACTCAATACCAACAGTTCAACTTTCCATGCAAACAATCTATTCATCCACAAAAATAGCATTCTGGACGCACAGGTGACTGACGTCAGTCCCTACCAGTCTATTTGTGATCGATGTCGGCCGATCCCCTACCAATGTCGGCATCCTTCAGTCGATCCCTGACCGTCGACGACGACTGTGGACTCCAGCAACTCTTGCATTCGCTCATTGATGAAGCTTTTAGCTCCACAACTCAACACTAAGATGTAAGAATGAGGGTCTGAGACTACTTTAGGGATGTCTAGGGATACATGCGGCCTACATGAAGGCTAGATAAGTGTGAAAATAGGCTTTAAGATAGGTTTAAGGATAATCTAGGGATGGGTGGTCTAAAGTAGCACTCTTAGCACTTAAGTGTCATTTTTAAGTGATTACATTTCCCCCCACCCTTTTCTTCTAGAATTTAGAAAAGTGAAATGACTAAGATAAAGGAAAAAAAGTGTACCTAGAATTACCTAAGAGGTGAAGCCCATGAATCTGGATATGAGTATGTGAAGTGTGTTTCGTTGCATGTCTTGCAATTGAGACATGCATAGATCAGTCCTTACTTAAGAGATATCAAAAGTAAAGACAAAATCAAGTAAATTAGTAAAATTAAGTAAATACATAAAACTAAGTAAAGGGACAAGAGAGAGAAGGAATGAATACACCTCACAGGGTATGTGAACCAATGTATAAACTTGGTGACAACCTGTGTGTGCATGTATATAGTGATTGATCGATGAATATCTTAAACTAAGTTGATGGCTTATTTAATCTCCATGTGTGGGTGGCTAAAGAACTCAATTTGGTTTTGTTCCATCATTTCCCACCCCTGCTTGGTGGATCAAGACCTCTGAATAGATTGGATTGGACTGATAGCTTCTCTAACCCTCTCATGTAAGTGGCTCAAGAACTCAAGAAGACTATGAATCCATCATTGCCTAATCATATGTAATAGATGCATATGAAACTAAACTACATGATTTAAACTAAACTTATCTAACTGGAGATATCTAACTGGATATGTCAGCTTTACAATTACTTGCATATATTAGGCAACTCTAGGCCACTTGGGAATTCTAACAACTACAGATGGAGTAAGGTATGAATCTAGTGTGTAACTTGGAACATGGTGTCTGATGTATATAGCATAGATAATGACATGGATTTTGTCATTCCATCTAAACAATTAGTGTCTAAGTGATCATAGGGAATTAATGTGCTACACATATGCCCCCAAATATAATATCTGAGCATATGGATTCTAGACCGAGTTGTAATAATCTATATTTGAGTATCTAAACTAAAAAGGAAATGGTCATGTGATGCATGATGTACCCAATTTTAGCAAACTGGTATGAATCTAAGCTAAACTGAGCCAAAACTAGTAAATCTATAACTAAAACTATGCAAACTTGGATTGTACCTACTATACTTTTCTAGGCAATCCAAATTTTTCTAAAACTAAAGCTATTAAAAAATAGTGCCATATCTTGGACAATAGTGCCATATGGCATTAGTGTCCTAATTTGGTCACTAATGTGTGATTATTATGATTTATGTGTAACTATAATTGATCTCTCTGTCATTATTTCCCACTATGCTTACTAGAGTTTAATTTCTATAATTTGAGCCTGTGTGTTAAAAATTATGCTTTGAATACATTCTGATAGCTTGATCTCTATGAAAAACCTCTGTGAATGCCCCTCCTTTTAAGGGATGTTATTGAACCTATGCAAGAATTGTCCTTAAAAAAAATCTCTAAAAATGTGTGTTAGACAGAGCATATATGACATTTACATAATAAACCAATATAATGTGCATACATAACATCAGAATGTAATATAATCTAAACATAAGTTTTTAGTGTGCAATGTGTGATAGGTCTAACATTCACAAGGTTGTCAATATACATATAACAATGTATGTGAACAATAAATCTGAGTAATAACTAAGTAGCTACCTAGGGGGATGGGGCATGATGCACATCACAACACCCAAATAAGAAGGGGAGATGCATGAGGTGTCTCATGGCATAAAAAAATAGAGTGTGTAAAATCAAGAAACAAGTGTCATGGCCATGATGCATACAATAAAACATACATAAAACACACATGAAGCATGTAAAGTAGGCCAAGGGGCCATAAAACATGAGACATGGGCACATGTCACTAAATATGAGAAAACAAGTATAAAAGGACATGTTCATATATCCACATATGTAAACAACAAACAATTTGGATTAGATCCACATGGAAAGACACGTTCAAATGTTTGCATACACAATCAAGAAGGCACACACAAGGACATGGACACATGTCTAAAGCATACATACTATGAAAAGAAGTGGCATAGATCCATAGAGCAATGGCATATTCATATGCCATTTAATAGAAGAATCATAAAGACATAATCAAGTATAAACCAGGAAAGCTAGAAATGAAAATATGCATGAATATGTAATGCAAATTTGTGTAAGAGCTAAGATGTACATATGATGATTCTAAAGTAGTGGTAGTCAATAAAAAATTTGAGTAGGTGTAACATGATCAATATCAAGATATAAAACTACTAAACTTGTGATGTATAGTTTATAAAGATGTAAACTATTAATATAAACTATGTATAAGGTGCCCCCAATGGGTGAATGTGTCAAATGATGAACCTGTGTATTTGTGTATATGCCCCCAATGGGTAAATAATATCAAATTTGGATCGATGTAGTGGACCCGAGTCTTGTAGTAATTTAAAAGCACTCAACAAGAATAAGTGAAGCATGTATGTATGATAAAATTGACTATACTAAGATAACTAACATATGTAGTGTTTGGAAAATATAAGAAATTTATACATGGCAATGCATACAATCTAAATTTTATGTATTTCTAAGGAAATATTTGAATGTTCCTATGTTTTTGTCTTATTATATTATTTTTCTATTTTATGGATATAAGCTATGTATAAGCAACATAAAAATGAAACTATATACAAGGAGCAAGAAATAAGGAAAGTATGTACAAGAAGGGAGGAACAATACTAATCGATGAGTCTCATGGGAGACTCACTATCAATGTGACCTATGTTAAATAAAAGAACAGTGATTGTGTGTACTATATGAAAAGGTAACTATGGTCCCAAAACCTATTGTACTAAGTGATCTATAGCTACCACTACCTGTGAAGTGGTTCTAAGAACCTATGAAGCTTACTATGATGTCCAGTGAACTATAGGGGTCTTAAGGACCCATGTAGTAGAAGATGTTATAGTTGGCATAGGTTCCCTATACTGATAACCTTGAGAATTAAATAATACTAATCTCTAAAGAAAATGAGTAGAGGGAGGCCCTCAAGAATCTATAACATATCTTTGATGTAGGGGTTTCTCTAATAATGGTCTTCATGGGAGATTATGCATACGTGGCAACACTATGGGATTAGATCTCACATGCACTGGTGGTTCCACTAAACTCTATGGTGTTCTAATAGGAACTATGGTTTATGCTATAAATAGTAACTAAGTTTTAATTGGTAACTGAAGTGTAATTGGCTATGGGATAGGTAGAGGATTCTCATATGATATACCCTCAACTATGCTCATCTAATTTAAATGTATATATTTAAGGCATCTATACACCATGGATAGGATGGCTCATAATTATTCTATCCATGGCCTACCCAATAACATGTCAAATATGTTTGCACTAGGTACTACCAAGAATCTAGTGGCTACATGTGTTGGGCCAACATATAGTGGAAGTAAAATATCCCTGATGGAGCTCTGAACATGGCCACTAAAACTACAAATAACTATGTCTGTAGGAGAAATATCCTACTCTAAATACCCTATATGATGTAGAAGTGTGATAGTGCACATGTTAATACTTGACCCATTGTCAACCATAACACTTTGAATATGATGATGATCTATGTAGGCTCGTACAAAGAGTGCATATAAATCTAAATCATCATCAACAATCTCTTGTTCTGAGAAGGTGATGAGTGGTCTAGTTGGAACTCTATTATAGTACACACCAATGATATTGTGTAAGGAGTGTGCATCCTCTATAGTAGTGTGATATGATGCTAGTGGTGGATGTTCTTGATATGTATAGTGAACACCTAAAGTGCCCCTATCTCATTTGTTGTATGCTTTAGGAATAGATCTGATAATAATTTCAATGCCTTAGCTTTAGTTTGTTGAACTTCGGGTACCTCTGTGGGTGTAACCACGTCATTTATGTTGGCCTCTATCAAATATTATATATTATGTTTCAATGTGATGCATCAATTTGTAGTATGGCATGATGTCTTATGATATTTGAAGAATGCATTAGAATCATACATTTTTAGAAGAGGCTGTGATGTATCACCCTCTTTGATGGGATGGAGAGATATGACATTGCATTCTAAGAGCTTATGTAAAACATGTACTAGCAATTTTAGAAGATTGGTATAAAAATTTCATGGAGGAGTCGATAAAACCAAGCTAGGAGATGAATCTAAAGCTATGTTAATTATGGCCTTTAGATCACTCTTGTTTTTAGTGGCCCTTAATTTGTATGGAGGTTTACTATAACTCTTAGTATTTGATTCTAATCCGCTTGTATATTTTAATTTACCCATAGAGAAGCTTGACTTCTCTTTCTTTCACTATGTGGCATAAATCTGTGAAGGTTGGAAACTTATTGAATAAGATAGCTTCATGTAAGCTGGTAGTAGGATCTATTTGAATATGTTATGGAGTTCTCTATTTGCCATGGGGCTAGTCAACTTTGGCAATATAGTCTTACATTGTAAGACATATTATGCAATAGGTTTGTTAGATTTTTTTTTAGTTGTGCCACTTGAGCATATGAGATCTTATCACCGATGTTTATTGATAAGTGTGCTGAGAATATATCTGCCAATAGATTGAATGCAGTGATAGACTAATTTTGCAGATCATAGAACCACTATAAGGCATAGTCCTTTAAGCTACTTGGGAATAACTTAGTGAAGAACCAACCATTGAACACATAGTCCAAACATGCTACGTTGAAAGTTCAGAGATGGTGCTCTATGCCACCCTTATTATCATATAATGTAAGTTTAGGTGAGATAAATCTAGATGGAAAAGTAGTTTCCACTATGTGATGTGCCAAAGGTGTATGTAAAAAAATATGAGAATCTAAGACATGTGATGGCCTAGTATCTCCTTGTTTAAAATGTAACACCTTAGCCTATAGAGAATGAACCTTGTGCATAAGGGATTGTACATCTGGAGAGGAAGAACTAGTCATAGGAGGTGTAGCTACCATTGAAGGTTTTTGAGTTACAACTGGTTGTTGTACAAGCTAAGTTGACCCCAAAGTAGGTGTAATAATGTTATTATCTAGGGGAGTAGAATATTGACCATTATTTGATTTGCTTTTTATTTCCATTATGACTTGTAAATTTTATGAATAATCATGGCACTATTCCCAAAGTCTATCTCTGAAGTTTTATAGAATCTCATCCTTATTGACTATAAGATTTTCATTGTTCAATGGGGGGAGAGTGTCCCAATTCTCAACTTGTATATCATATTGATCTTGATTTTATTGTTCCTCTTCAGATGCATTATCATTGAATTCCACATAATTAGACTATGAAGGATCAATGAAGGGAGTTGTAACTAGTCCCTTGTCCATGGTATACACTCGAATAAAAGGAATTTGAGTATGCTCAATAGGATTACCACTAAGCCTAACACTTCTTCTTAAAGGAAGATATATAACTTTATTAGATGGCATATTGTAAACAAAATGAAATAGGGTTACTAAAATAAAATGTATGAAATCTGAAGAGGTTAACACAACCAATGAAAATAAGAAAAGGGACACAAGCCCTAGTAGTATCTAGGGTTAGGGTTTGAATATTATTATAAATAAGTTAGGTTTACCAAATGTTTTAACCTTTTAATACTTAGATGAATGTAAATCCTATGTTGTTAAAGAGTCGAGTATAGTAAATCAGGGTATAAATATGTAATAAATATAGAAACTAATTTTATAATGAATTGACTTAATTTGACCTTTCTAAAAATAACAATAAATAATGTAAATGAGAAATTAGCTAGAAAACAACTGAGACAGATGATCTGGAGGTTAAATAGTAAGGCAAAAGCTAGTCTAAGTGTCACAAATAGGACCCAAGTGTCAAAACCCCTTTCAAATAGTAGCGCCCTAATTGAACAGTAGTGCCATGTGGCACTATTGCCCCTATTTTAATGGTAGTGTCCTCTATGTAGACCTATTTTAAGCTTTTGAGTGTACCTATGTCTAGGTTTATCAAGCCTATTTTTGTGTGCATGAGTTTTGTAACCCTATTTATGACCTATTTTGATTGATTCTATGAGCAAAACCCTAATCTTCCATGTTGTTAGGGCATCCAATAAGGATAAATCTTGATGTAGTTCTCTCCACCTAAGTGCTGGTGCAAGTGCAAGTGAAACTAGTATGATTGTATACTTGAGTTCTTTAAATGTGCTTAGAACTAGAAATCTAAGTTATTTAAGCTTAAAAATTTTATATATGATAGTATTCATAAGTAGGTAATAATAAGGACTGATAACCTTAATTGTGTACAACTTGTTCTAAGTTTGTATGTGTAATTTACATCTCATTTCCATCTAGTGGTTAGAGGGCTAAAAGTCATGTATATATATTGTTCTAGTGCTTTTGCGAGTGTTAAAAGAGGTCTAGGATGACCCTAGGTGGTCTAAGATTTGAAAATATGTTGATTGATAGAGAAATGAGGGAAATGACAATAACACCAAAATTGGGACACTAGTGCCATGTGGTGCTATTGTCCCTATTATAGTGCTAGTATTTAGGTGGAAAATCCTGAGGCATGAAGGGTCAAGATGTAAGAATAAGGGTCTAAGACTACTTTAGGTATTTATAAGGACACTTGTGGCATGTAAGAAGGTTGGATAAGTGTGAAAATAGGTCCTAATATAGGTCTAGGTCTAAGCTAGGGATGGGTGGTCTCAGTTAGCACTCTTAGCACTCAAGTGTCATTTTTAGGTGATTACACTACCCTTATCCAATTCCCCAAGTAATAAAAACCTGATTATACACTCTCATAAATAATTCACCATTCAAAATATCCCCTAACTAAGTAAACACCTCTTTTATTCATTTTTATAGTACATCAGCCTAATCTACCTTGTTGGGAATGCAGTGTATGTTACAAAACACAATCAACCCAAGCTAACTTTGTTTGAGGCCTAACGACTATATTTCCCACCAAACAAGATCAACCTTACGAACTAAATTCATGGGAGGGTTTAGGGTCAATCCTTTACTGCAAATACCCCCTTATCTTTATTTCTAAAGAGAAGATAATTTAATTCCATATCATTACATCCCCCAAATATGATTATGTTATCATTTGAAGGTTTCGTTGCTTACGATTTTACTTAGGAATAGTAGCATTCATCTCATGGAGGTCTTACATGCATAGGATAAATATTATAGCCGCTAATCTATCCTTGAGATCCTACAAGCCATAACAACCTATTATAAAGTACCATTGGCCAAGGGAGAGATTGAGGCACAACGGGTTCACTTCAATAAGGGAAGTATACTCATATCTCTTCATTTGGATAAGTAGATGTTACACAATTAATGGATTAAATTGTATCTCCTTGTTTAGATTACTTCTATATTGTCTTGAATAGAATTATCTTTGTTTGTTTATTATCTTCCCCATTTATGCTACAAGATTTGATGAGCACTAGATTAGCTTGTATGTTTGTTTAGTAGATTAGGTAATTTCCATTTATCACATTATAGACTTAGCCAGGGTTATTACATGATGACATTTGACTAGAGTCTCTATAAACCTCTCCTTTTCTATTGTGCTTTAAGATATAACTTAGGTTTAGTGGATCCATAATTGTTCATGACCTTGATATATAAAATCATTGCTGAGTGGATTGTTAGTTTATTATCTTATTGGAGATTGGATATTACTAAGTAGGATAAGTTGTAGATTTGTCTTATTTCACTTGCATACAAGATTCAACCTAGATTTGGAATTGGAGATACAATAGTCAAATGTAGATAGATCTGAAGTTAAAATATTCAATGAGGGGGTTGAAGGCTAGATACCAAGGTTTCATCGATAGAAGGTGTTTTCTCATTCTCAAATCTTGTCAAAAATAACATTGATTTCATCTAAAGAGTCAAAATCCACAACAAGCACCCCATTGACACATGGATAGATTTATACCTTACCTTGTAAGATGGGCCTAAAAACTTCTATGGTCCAAGCATGCAGATTTGGGAGAATCGGACATACACTATTGAACTGATAGATCACTCCTCTAATAGTAAACCAATAGTCTATATTTAGTACCACCTCCATTGCTTCTCCTTCGAAGGTAACTAACATAGTAGGTTTTCAGGATCTAAAGGCTTCAAGGTAGGTTTAGTCGGCTTAGGATGAGTGACAACCTCCACAAAGGATTTGAGTATGGTTTTTTACTTCTCCTACATTGATGTTATTACCATTAATCATTTTTTTCATCCTTTATTATATTTGGATTGTTACTTATCTTACTTTAGATGCACTTTTGGGATTTTTGGTCATAAGTAGACTTGGGTTTTTAGCTTACCAATTTTCCTTTTGTTTTTAATCAGTTTACTTGGTTCTTTGATTCTAAACTAGCCTTAAAAATCATGGCTTGCCGATTTTCCAAGTGATTTAATTAGTTTTGATAGTTTTCTATTTACTTTGACTAACTTGCATTTTATTGCTTTGATTATATCCATGTTTAACTTTGTATCCTTGAGGTTCCTTAAATGAAGTTCATGAACTCTCCATAATCAAGACTATGGTATTTGCATGAAATTGTTCAGTGAAAAAGGTAAGTCAAGGTATGTATACGGTGCTTTCAAATATTTATTTATTAACAATTTTTTTAAAATTAAATTTTAGTTATATTTTTGTATTGTTGTGTTCTTTTCAAAAAAACCATCCCATGTTACACTATTGTGACATGTTATGAGCTTTAGGTGGGGCATATATATATATATATATATATATATAGACACACACACATACACACACAATATTCTCTACTTTATTATTTACTGTCACATTCTCTTGCAGTGATTTGTCGACCATCGATATCCTTGAGTGTATGCCTTAAAGGGTACATTAGGAAAGGAGTGGAAAATTTTCATGGTGATTTATGAGATATGTTTCTATTATATAATGATTACACCATTCCTACTATTAGTTTTGCTTCCTTAGAGTGTCTTTCCATTTACCTCCTTCCATCTTATCATTATTTAGTTGTGTAAGTTTCCCTTATATCCTACAACATCGACCTAGTTGGTACCATCTAATTAATGATTTTTACCCTTCTTATACTATATATCCCAACATTATGTAGTTTTGATCTTGTCTTTTGACATGTTTACTGTATTAACCTAGCTGATACTATTCTGTGTCTACTGACTTCTTTCAACTGTATCGGTTGGGAGGACACCATAGGTTTAATGTTGAGGGTTGGTCTTAGGTAATGGTCATATTCAATTCAAACAATATCAATTACAATATATTCTCTTTATTTTCCATAACACTTCTTCTCTAAGTCATATTTGGTGGAGTTTTTGGTTTAGAACCATATCGTAAAGAAGCTTGTCTTGTGGTGTCTTTGAAGTTTAAAAGGAGGATCCATTTGGAGTTTATAGTTGAGGATATCTTAAGTATTTTTCCAGACATTTAAATTCTACAACCCAAAACATATCTTCCAAAGCTTTGTTTGAGCTAAGGGGGAGATTGATGCTCAACAGGTTCACTACAAGATAAGTATTTCTAACCCTATACTCTTTCCTTTATTACTTAATAGATTAGATGTTACTTATTTTTAAGTAAATGAATTTGTGTGTATCCTTGTTTAGGTTCTCTTTGTATGAAATAAGATGGTGTAACTATAGGATTTCTTAGATTTTTCATATTTCACTTTAGGTTATATAGACCTCCATTTGGTTCACCATTGCATATTATCCATTTACAATCATTCTAACCCATAATTTAGTTTAGTTTGTACCCCATTTACAACCATTTACTTTTTTTGCATATTTATAACCATGTACTTTTGTTGAGGTCTAGTGAGAGCTACATCCTTGCATTATAGGTTTAGGCTTTTGAACCATTCCCCTTGACATATTCAATGTAGGAAGCCCTCTGCTATATTTGTACAATCCATTTGTCATTATAGAAAAACTAAGTGTTGCAAGATCTATTTGATTTACCTTTTTCAAGTCTAACTGATGTCCTTCTTAGACCATCTGATGTAACTCATATGATACTTAAACCTTCTCAAGTCCTCCTCCATCCAATCATTAGTTCATACGATGATGTTGTCTTGAAAAGACATAAATCTTAGCACTTGGTCACAACATGGAACCATGAAGAAAGAATCAAATATAATAAAATACTATTAAAGAGACACAAGTCACACCCTACCCAACCTATTACACCTAAACCAAGACCTTTGAATGATTAGATTAAATGTACTAGGTCACTAACCCATACTTTCTTTGTTGATGGACTTAAAGACTTGTAGCCCTATTTTGACTAAGTTTTCCATATATATTTCTACTATACCCATTATGTTTTAGAATAAAGAAGTGATCTGAGTACCCATTAAGGATCTTGTTAACATATATGAAAATGGGGTATGGTTTCTTTGTACGGATTTGACCTACTATGGACTATGACAGGTCTAATTAGGCCTCTAAGAACTCTGTTTAGGAAGGTACATAGAGAACAAGGTGGATTTAAGGGTTAATATTCACCAAAACAATATTAAATGGCATAATAAGACTAGTCAATAAGAAATGTAGTCAATCTTTATTCAAAATCATGACAAAATACCTTTGTCTCAGGTCCACAAGGGCTAAATCATGGATAGTGTTTAGAAAGTGGTCTTAACGTTTGAGTTAGGTCTTGAAACTTAAAAAAGTAAAATAATACATGAATATAATCAAGATTTCAAAGAATTAGATTTTTCCATCATACAGATTAGGAGAAATAAGAAGCCCTAGTTTGGGCCAGTCTGCAAACAAATTATTCTACAGGACAAATTTCAAAGAGTCAAGACTTCTAAAAAAATTAATTGAGCTTATTTTCACCTTCCCTAAAGTCCTGAGCACTTACATAAGTGAGATTAAGCCTCTAACCCTTGACTATCAAATTTATGCTTGCTGCCCTACCTAGTTTATATGCACAATCTATAGAAAAATAATGGCAAAGCACACCAAATTGTTATTTTTCATTGTTATCTTCTTTTGTACATCCAAATACATTAAATCATCCCTCCTGGGTCAAAGGAATCAATCCAAAAATAATTAAACCACACTTAGACACCAAATCTCCTATTCTAGACTCAAGAAAACAAACTCCAAGAATAGAGTAACAACTTTTCCTAAACAAAAGATCTCACAACTACTTCAAATCTTGCCTAAACCACCTAGGATCATGTACTATATGATTTCTAAAGCAATTTTGATACCAAACCATACAAACTTGGTCTTTATACATGTTTTAGGCCTTATTACAAGCCAAATAAGCACAGTTGCAAATTTGAAAATTTGAACATTTTAGTTTTTGGAGTGAAAATGCAAAACTTCCACTCAAACACTTCCAAAAATAATTTTGGCCTTCAATCATGATTGAAAGCATGCAAACACTTTCTTTGACATCTCCTAGGACCACTGACTTGAGATTTATCCCATGCTCCTGCATCGCTAAGTCTATTAAGATAGAATAGTTGTAGATTAATCATAACCCATGCATACAAAATGTGTCATATTTGAAAAAGAGAAAAAGAAAGAAATTTAGGGAAAATAGATTTGGAATTGACTATCATTCTGTAACAACTTTTAAATTTTTTTTTTGATATTATTGTTTTATGAATCATTTTCCCTTCTATTAAAAAAGGTATGGATGTATGAAATGATATGTGATCTTTATTATTATTATTATTATTATTATTATTATTATTATTATTATTATTATTATATGTTATAAAATTTAATGATATATGGATCTTATTTTTAATTGAGATTTTTTTTTAACTTATGGGCATTTACCATTTGAATAGTGGTTGAACTGTTTTACCAATTTTTATATTATTTTTATTTTTGAATTATATTTTCCATCTTAATTTTTTGGATGGATTAGAATAATAATAAAAATATATATTTGTGTCCACCAAAATCATTACCATATGGTTATGTAGTAGAGAGGGCCCTTTAACATTATAGGAGAAGTGGTTAAATCCCAAAATTGATGTTGTTAGGAGTTATTGATTGATCTGGGGTTAAGTTCATTGTAATATTTTTATATTTTTTATATGTTTTACTTTCCATTTATATTAGTATGAATTTATCTCTTAATTATTTGATAACTCTCATTTTTAAAAATTGTATTAATCATTATTTTATGCCATCTTAAGTTGACTATTGTTGATGGCTTAATCTTTATGTGACCTCTCCCCATTTTAACATTGGTTATAGTTGAATTAAAATAATGGGTAAATGAGAAAAGTTATGATATCATATTTGGGATAGAGTACTAGGTTGGGAATAATGAATTATATAATAAATAAATCAGTGTTTAAGGATTCTTTCATTACTAGATGTACAATGTGTAATCATTATGAAAGTGACAAAGCATTAAATAATCTCCTCATTTAATATATTTTTAATCACATGGAAACCAATCAGTGAGAAATGCAACTTTTAGTGTCATGTTACATCTATTTTACTTTTATTTTCGTTTCTATGTATATATTTAGAAAAAGGTTATATTATGATATTTTGATATTGCATAGTGATAAATGATTCTTTTATTATTAGGTGTACAATGTGCAATCATTATGAAAGTGGTAAAGCACTAAATAATCTCCTCATTTAATATATTTTTAATCACACGGAAACCAACCAGTGAGAAATACAACTTTTAGTGTCATGTTGCATCTGTTTTACTTCTATTTTTGTTTTTATGTATATATTTAAAAAAAGGTTATATTGTGATATTTTGATATTGTATAATGGTAAAGTTTATTACACTATGATTATTTCATCGGGATCACTTATGAAATCTGAAATGTTTATGAGAAAAAAAAATACCTTGTTAGTAAAAAATCACAAGATTGTTGTTTGATATTGGTTCTCTTTCCAAAGAAAATATGGATAAGGAGGAACATAGTTAAGGATTCAATAAATAAATTCATGGTTATTAGCCTTATAACTATAGCAGGAGTGAATGCGTTATCCCATTAATCTTTAGTCCTGATCTTTATAATTACAATGGATTCATATTAAACTTGAGTTGATCAAGCTTGTCATAATCACTACTGATTACACACAAGAATTTTATACACATTTCTAATGAGATCCAACAGAAATTTAGATGTGTGATAACTTTTTATTTATAATAAAAAAATACTGATTGTAATATAAACATATTTTTTTGATTGAAGAATATATTTATATATTAATTAAACAAAGATATAGTACAATGTTAATCATATAAAAAAAGGGTGGAAAAGTCACACCCTACAAGAATAACCACACTGAGGGTGAAAATACTTTAGGAAAAGTCCAAAAGGTGGTCAATAAATCACCACACACAAAAAAAATATTACATCAACAATTTAATAGCTAAGCATAGAGAGCAAGAAACAAAAACCAATAAAGAGGGCTATTAAACAACCACAACAAATATGGATGTTAGGAGAGGTGGAGATGGTGGAACCTAAGGCTAATCACCCCATCCTCCCAAGCCAAAAAGATCCTCGTCCATAGATAAAGACTCCCAACCATCAGTACACTGAGCTTCTAATATCTCATCTTAATTTCTTTTAAGAGAGATTGCCAAAACCAACTACAAAAATTTATCTTGGGAGGAGGACCCTAACCCTTGATGTCACCATCATAAATCATGGGAGGATAGCCCTAGCCCATGCCATCGCCTCCCAACATGAAGTCATCCTTTTTATATCCAAGAAAGTCCCATGATCTTAATGAGCTTTGGTGCCCCATAGTTTTTTAAATATGGATGCTTGATATACAACCATACTGATCTCCTCCACAGTTATGTGAAAAGTGGACACATTAACTCTGTATAGAAGCTGAAAGGGCCATATGCACAAAGATACCACAAGGAGAAAATCAATCCCATATCGAAGGACCATATTTTAGCTTGCGAAATATCCCTTCTATTAGTTGAACTGTACATCCACTCAATTTGGCCAAGAGTGATAATTAAATTAAGATACTCCATTAACAATAGGAAGTTATGATTACTCTATGAAGCTCTATGGTGTTAGATTTATGATCAAAATTGAAACAATCAGAAATTACAACACAATGAATAATAAATGCAATAAGATAAATCTGATTTACTCTTTAGAAGTCTACTCTGTCTTATAAATTATACTTGTGATTGAATATATCTATATCTTGAATAATGAGGAATAATTATATATACAAGTGAGAGGAAATAGACACATCTCTTCAATCTCCCTGTTGGTAAAGAGACACATCACTTCAATCTCCCTATCGGCCTCCATAAGAAGTCCAAGATGTTGGGCTGGAAGTGGGAGCCCCAAGCTGCTCCTCCAACATCAACACTCCCTCTCAGCTAGGGAGGATACTTCTAGCTACATAAGACATATCACCTGATCGTAATGTCAACCATAATGGATGACATCCATCATGGCTCTCTTAGAATGTGGAATCAAGGGATTTCACCTCGAACTTCTCTCACAAAAAATAACTTGTTATCAAGGGATTTCACCTCAAATTTCTCTCACAGAGAAAAAATCATTATCAAGGGATTTCACCTTGAACTTCTCTCACAGATAAGAACTCGTTATCAAGGGATTTCACCGCAAACTTCTCTCACAGAGAAGAGCTCGTTATCAAGGGATTTCACCTCAAACTTCTCTCACAGAGAACTCGTTATCAAGGGATTACTAATCCTAAAACTCTTTCTCAGTTAAGGCTATATTCTCTACTATACCAAGCTTATCTCGAAAGTACACAAACATTAACTTGGAAAGAGGCTTGGTGAGAATGTCTGTCATCTTCTCATCAGTGCTGATATACCTCAACTCAATAGCTTTCCTCAATACCATATCTCTGATATAATGGTATTTGATCTCAACATGCTTGGTTCTATCATGAAACATTGGATTGACAAAAATGTTCACACAGCTCTAGTTATCACAATGAATGGCTATACAAGCTACAATATACTCTACCTCTATTGTACTCAATGCTACAGATGACTGTTTCCTACTGCACTAGGAAAACATAGTAGATCCCAAATTGAAGCAACATCCAGAGGTGCTCTTACAATCAGAGACACATCTTGCCCAATCAGAATCAGTATATCCATACAATTTCAAGTCTACACTAGAAGAATATCTCAAGCCATATCCAACTGTGCCATGCAAGTATCTTAGGATATGCTTCACTGCAACTAGATGTATTTGTCTTAGTTCACACATGAACTGACTAAGTGCACTCACTACATAGAAAATATATGGTCTATTATTAACTATATACATCAATGAACCAATCATTTGTCTGTACATGATAGGATCCACTAGATCTGAACTAGCTACAACCTCTTTTAACTTCAACAAATTTGACTCCATCAGTGTAGACATCGATTTGCAATTTGTCATACCAAATCTCTTCAATATGTCAATAGAATACTTCTCTTAACTTAGAATGATCTCATTTGGTTTCTACCATACTTCTAAACCAAGGAAGTAATGTAAGAGATCAAGATCCTTCATTTCAAATTTTGAAGCTAACTCCTTCTTACATTTGAAAATGAGGTGATCTTCTCTGGTAATAAAAAGATCATCAACATAGAGAAACAAGATTAATGTGTTGCCATCAATTAGCTTGAAGTATAGGTTTGAATCAACATCATTCTCAGAGAAATACAAGCTCATCAAGTATCGATCAATTCTTTCATACCAAGCACGAGGAGCTTGCTTAAGGTCGTACAAAGCCTTCTTTAGCTTGAAAACATGAGACTCCTTCCTATGAACCTCAAAACCATCAGGTTGCTCAATATATACCTCTTCCTCGATTACACCATTTAGAAATGCTATCTTCACATCCATTTGGTTTAATTTCCATCCTTTAAATGCTGTAATAGCAATGATGGTTCTGATGGATGTATATTGAGAAACTAGAGCAAAGGTTTCCTCATAATCTACTCCCTCTTTCTGAGAGAATCCTCTAGCCACAAACCTAGCCTTGTACTTCTCAATGCTTCCATTAGCTGCATGCTTGATTTTGAAGAGCCACTTAGAAGAAACAATAGATTTTCCTTCAAGTCTAGGTACGATATCCCAAACATCATTCTTGAGGATGGATTGATACTCTTCAGCCATAACATCTCTCCATACTTGTTGACTAGTAGCTTCCTTAACACTAGAAGGCTCAGACTCAATAATTTGACTCATTAATAACACATAATCTGAGAACTTACGAGGTCTCTTGCTTTCTCTAAGAGATCTTTGGGGAGTTGTATATTTTCCTGCCTCTTGCATGTTTTTTTGAGTCCACCAAGGCCTTTTTCTATACTATAACAATGTCACTAGGTCCATCAGTTGGTTCCAAAGGCTTAACTAGAACATCATCTTCTTTTGAATCAAAAACCTCCCTCTGAATTTCAGGAGTATGGTCAACTTCCATATCTTGAGGAGACTCTTGGTCTTCATTATCTATCTCCATATGAATGCTCTTAGATCTTTTGAATGCAACATCCTCTTCAAATGTAACATCCCTACTGATCTCAATCAACTTTTTACCTGGAATGTAAATTCTATAAGCTTTTAAAGTTTCACTATAGCCTACAAATATTCCCTTCTTGCCAGAAGGATTCAACTTAGTCCTTTTATCTTTTGGTATGTGAAAATATACTGGACAACCAAAGATCCTCAATTTACTTACTTTCGGCTTCACCCCTAGGAAAGCTTCTTCGGGAGTCATGTTCTCTAAAATGTGGTGAGGGCTTCTATTCTGAACATAAATAGATGTCTTAGATGCTTCAACCCAAAGGAATATTTGTAGATCTTGGTCATGAATCATAGCTTTGGCAACTTCTACAATAGATCTGTTCTTCCTTTCTGCAACACCATTCTATTGAGGGTTGTAAGTAACATAGAACTCCCTCTTAATCCCCATTTTAATGCAAAAGTTATAGAATTCATCAGAGGTGTACTCCCCTCCATTGTCAGATCTCAGAACTTTGATCCTCTTCCCAGATAAGTTCTCTACTTGAGCTTTAAACTCTTTGAACCTCTCAAGTACTTCTTTAGATTTCAAGAAATAAATCCAAGTCTTTCTAGAGTGGTCATCAATAAAAATAATGTCATACAAGAAACCACTCAAAGAAGCAACAAACATTGGACCACATAAATCAGAATGAACGAGATCTAGAATACATTTAGATCTACTTTCTCTGCTATAAAATGGTCTTTTAGTATTCATACCCATGGCACAACCTTTGCAGGTACCTTCATGCTCCTAGTTGAATTTTGGTAGACCCATGACCATCTTCTCCATGATATGTAGATCTTGAAAGTTTAGGTGAGCCAATCTTCTATGCCAAAGATCACACAAGCTTGAAGAATCATGTACTAATTCTTGAAGTGGAAAAGTGATTAGCCTATAGAGGCTCTCATGTCTAACTCCAATTATTTGAGTAGTTTTGAAGTTGGAATTCTTTATCCACACAAGAACTTTGCCTTCAGAGAAGACAACTTGATAACCCTTGTCTTCCAAGGCTGAAATGGAAACCAAATTTTGTTTGATGCCTAGAACATAGATAACATCACTTAACCTTAGAGTAATGCCATATTTTAAGTGGAGAGTAAAGATTCCAATCCCTTTCACTGAATAGCTAGCATCATCTCCAATGATAGATTATTCACTAGAATTTCTCTCCATCAAGTTTGATAAATGCTTCTTAAAACCAGTGATGTGTCAAGATGCACCACTATCAATCAACTAAGTGTTGGTGTTGGTAGGTACATTGCTTGATAATGCCAAATAGAATAAATATTCACATGTTTCCTTCTGAGGAGAGGCATCATCAACATCTGCAATGGTGGCTTGTTGCTTAGGCCTGAAGGGACAATGTTTGGCAATGTGACCATACTTGTCACACCTAAAGCATTGGATTTTGGAGAGGTCCCTCTTCTTCTTGAAAGTGGGAGCTCCATCAGTTCCATTATATCTATTCCTCTTGAAGAATCCTTTCTTCTCATTCTTGATTTTCTTCTTAAATGATTGAGAGGCAAGGACATGAATGTCTTCATTGGTAGAGCTTTGACCAATTCCTCTAGCGACCAATCTAGACTCTTCTTAAATGCAATCTACCCTCAATCGATCAAACTTGGGAAGTTTTGATCTTTCACTAATTCCTTCAATGTAGGATTCCCATGATGAAGGAAGGCCATTGAGAGCAAGCATGGTCAAGTATTTCTCATCAACTACATGACCAATTGTAGAGAGCTAATTTCTTCATTTTGAAATCTTCATAAAGTAAGCAATAATTGTTTCTCCTTTCACTAGTTTTACATGATGTAGTTGTTGCTTCAGTGCAAGATCCTGGTTGGTGTTGTTGATTTCATACATCTCCTCCAAGGTTTTAAACATGTCCCTTGCCATCTTCAACTTGAAGACAATCAGAATAATATGATCTTTAATGGAGTCAACCAATATCTTCTTCGCCTTGATGTCTTTCTTTTTCCACTACAACTTTTCTTCTTCCTCCAATGGTTTGAGAACTTTGGTTTCCAAAAACTCGGCCAAGTCATTTTCTTTCAGGGTGAGCATGAATCTAAACCTCCATGATTTGAAGTTGGATGCTCCTTCAAGTCTATCCTCAATTTTAAGATTGTTCACCATCTTGACTAAAATAGGGATAGACAAGATATATAAAGAATAATAGAGAGGATTGTTGTAATGACAAGTCTGATCATGATCTTCTTTAAACCCACTCTGATACCATTTTATATTTATGATCAGAATTGAAACAATCAGAAATTGCAACATAATGAATAATGAACACAACAAGATAAATCTGATTTACTCTTTAGAAGTCTATTCTATCTTATAAATTATACTTGTGATTGAATATATATATATATATCTTGAACAATAGGGAATCATTATATATACAAGTGAGAGGAAAGAGACACATCTCTTCAATCTCCCTGTTGGCAAAGAGACACATCACTTCAATCTCCCTGTCGGCCTCCACCAAAAGTCCAAGACGTTGGGCTGGAAGTGGGAGCCCGAAGCTGCTCCTCCAACATCAACATGTGGAAGCCCACGTCAATAATAGTTAGTGACCATGTGTGTGGTGAATCCCATAATTTTGCTTTGCCTCAAATGTAGCATTGAATTGGCCACAGTTTATGTGACTTACAATGTAAGCCTGCGGATCCATTGGTCTTTAGGCCATGCTTAAGTACTTTTGAAATTCACGTAAAATGTGAAATTAACATAGAATGTAAATTTTTTATGTGATAAGCATTAAAATCCATGTGGATAAATATTATTATTTCCATAGTAATAATATAAATATAATAAGGGCCACAATTGCATAGTTATCACATATATTACAACACTAATATATCCTGGGTGGAAAAAACCAAAATAAGCTCATTAGTGATACAAAATGATTCTTTATTTATAGGAACTAAATGCCTATATGTAATTCATATTACATATTGCTTGAATAAAATAATTAATTGAGTTTTATGTAAAAGCTCATACCAAAATTATTATTTGGTGTGAAAGCATACACTAGGCTTATTCATGTAATGGAAGAATGTGTTGTATTAGGGTAACCTATTTTAGATTTTTGTTGTCGTAATTTATGAAAATATTAAGATATTGGTTTTATGTTGGCTCTTTTCATTTCTGCGGAGTCTAAGTGTTTGCAACAATTTTTTATTATAAAAATATGATGAGGAAATTGAGGCATGGTGTTTTTTATTACAACGTGACATTACTAAAATAGTGATATCTTTCTCATTTTTTAATTAAAATTATATTTAAAAAATGATCTTTAAATCTTAGAAAAAGAAGAATAGAACTCATAATTATTTTTTAATTTGATTGTTCTAATTGAATGAGCAGTTTTATGTACGAGGTTAGGAGCAATAGAGTAAGGAAGGATTTTTAGCAATCTCAAGATCGTTACTAACTTAGACACTACATATTATAGTAGTGGAAAATAACTGTACAAAATAAACTAATACCAAGATCAATTCTCAATGGTAGTGGTGATCATCTAATACTATTCATAATTAGGTGACAATAAAAATTAATAGTAGCTACCAATGCAAATTGAAGATTGTGAGGACCGAGTCCTCTATTTTTATATTTTGTTTCTATATATGGTGTGATAAAAATAAAACTAGAAACAAAAATGTGTATACTTTGTTATGTAAATAATTCATAATGAATATGCCAGTGAGAAGCCCAACATTCACTAGGAGTGAAAGCATGAATGGTTGTATTTACACATGTAGGTTATTACTAGAAGTAGAGCTGTAAGTAATATTTTAATGAGAATCTCAATGCTAATTGGAAGTGAAAGTGTGAAAAATTATGTTTATGTATGTAGGTTATCACTTGAAGAAGAGTCCATATTTGGTTTGTTTTCTTGTATGTGTGGTGTGTTTCTTTTCCCCATGTCCATACTAAGGGGGGGAACATTAGGAATATATAGTTAGTACATCATAGTATTATTAGGTAAAATATTATTTAGTGTTTAGTTTTTTTTGTGATTTTTTAGTAACAACTCACTTAAAATAGATAATTAGTGATACAACTTGATTTTTTATTTGTAAGAACACAATGTGTTAGCAGAGGTTGCTGAAAGATTTCAAAACATGCTAATTATAGAGATAACTTTCATAGTACAAGGACAAAGATAAGGATGACATATACTTCATACTTCTAGATTGTTACTTGAAAACACATGAGTACTTATGAAAGGAATAATCATAGAAACAACAAATATAGAGTAAGTTGGGATATGTAAAATGAATAACAGATGTTAAAGTAAAACAAAGTAATAATTGTCCATAGTACAATGATAAAAGATAATTATAAGAACCATATCAAGGCTATTCTATTAATCTATATCACACATCTGAACCATCTTTCATTACATCAAAACGCTATATATAATCTTTCAAAATGCTATCTCTTCACATTCTAGCATTTTGATATACTCAAAAGGCAAGACTCTTTTTTTATACTATTACTTAAGCTTACAAGGTCAAATACATCTGAAAGACTATACAAAAGAAAAATCATATACTTTGTACACATGTCTAGTCAATTATACTTCACATTTTTGATGACCTCGATCCATACCCAACACTTTCCTAGACTTAAATTATTGTCTCATTTGAAGATAAAGTCATAATTGAAATCTTCTATAAAGCTGAGAGGACGAGTCATAAACACTAGTTATAGTTATCGCTCTAAGTGCCATTTACCAATTCACTCATTGTGCACCACTTAACTTCCCTTTTGGGTTTTCAAATAAGTGGCATACTAGCCTACCACTCTTTTAGGTTTTTAATAGTCTAGCATAATTAGATAGCTGCCTTTTATAGGTTTTCAATGATTTTAACGTCGCTTCTAATGTTCAAAATTATCATATACTCTTTGTAAAAAACTTGTGCAATCTATTAAATTGAAGTAAATAATACCTATTGAGAAGGTGGTGGTGTGATTTGAAGTGGCTGAGGTGGAGGCTACTATATTACTGGTTTTGCATGGACTACAGTTGGATTTTTTGGGCACATAAGGTGTGCTAGAGAAGTTTGCTATTATTAGGTGCCTGCTTGAGTCTGCATAATTACCTTCCTTTATTGAGGCATTTGCTGGTGTTGTTTTGGTGGAATGAATTGCGGTACATCCACGAGTTGAGAAATTAAAATATCAATATGTGAAATATCTTAGTTTAACATCTTCCAAACTATTAGGGCCTCCCACACCATGAAAAGTAAGATGCACAGTAGAGTTTGAATCAACATCAAATGTTGCACATCATCATCTTATGCATTGGATATTAGTGATTTTACATTTGATATTTTGATATAAATATATAACACTAGCTCATCCAATTGATCTGCACCTTTTTGAGTTTGAATACCTACAAATGTGTTGCACATTGTCTCATTATGCCATATTTAGAGCTTTTATATGGTATTGTCCCTAACATCTAATATTTACTTGAGTGTAGTTCCCATTTGCATTTGTAGTAGCTATTTGATCATCTAACATCACTTTGGATTTATCAACTGATGTGAACTCAAATTTTTTAATAGCTAAAGATTGATTGAGGTGTTGCTTCCAATTGAGCATTCCTTGGCTTAGCTATTTGGCTTGCTATGTAGCAGTCTCCAAAACCTGCTCATATTCTTCTAACAGCTCACAAATTTCCTCTATCTCCATCCTTAGGGCCTGCCCTTGTGTACGTAGTGTTTTTAGGAATTGCATAGATAGCCAATCCTTAATAAATTGCATCAATGCAGTTATGAGTTATTTATCTATAGACATTACTTTATCACCTATTACTTGCACAATTAAAGTGGGGGAAGTATAATCTATCAAATTTTATGTGTTTATTAGATGATTAATTAGGTGTGTATTGTCATCTCATAGCCTCAACACTTCTTGTTCTAAGTCTGATGCCTTCTGAGCAATTGACTCTTGGAATGTAGTTTCACCTTCAATTTTCTTTGACAATGACAACTAGGATGCATCTAAATTTGTTTCCAAAGCAGTAGTGTCAAGTGCCATGGATGTGGTAAGAGTTGCAGATGGAATTGGTATGAATTGTGCTAAAGGAAGAACATAAGTGGTGTGTTGGTGTTGTGGGAATATCCTACAACCATTGGATAACACTCTAAGGTTTTAGCTATGAGTGCTCCTCCTGCACACCTGATTGTGTTGCCAACTTATGTTGTGTTGTAGACTCTACTTATTTTTTATATTTTGTCATTTGAGCTCTAGCTTCAGCCTTAGTTTTAGCATCTACCTGGGTTTAAGCTTTAACTTGTGCCTCAGCTTGAACCTTAGCTTTGATTTTTGTATCCACCTCAAATTTAAATTTAGCTTGAGCCTCAACTTTGGATTTCTTTTGAGCTACTTACTCATCACCTACTTGATTAATTTATTATTCTTTGGCCTTTTGTTCTGCCTCCTCTCTTTACCATTGTGCAACTTACAATGACTATTTTTAGATAATATGGACTTATCAACAGTCTAATCTTTTTAAAACTATCAAAAATAAATTAGACTATATCAAGATTTAGTTGGACTTATTACAAATAAATCACATCTATTTAATGTATTTGTAATAAGTCCAAATTATTTAAAATGATCATAATTAATTAGTAGTTTATTTTTTAAAAACTATCAAAAATAAATTGGACTTTATCAATAATTAATTAAACTTTTAAAAAATTAGTTAGATTTATTACAAATAAATCACATCTATCTAATGTATTTGTAATATCTTCAAATTATTTAAAATAATCATAAACAACTAGTAATTATTTTTTTTAAAACTATATAAAATAAATTGGACTATATCAAGATTTAGTTGGACGTATTACAAATAAATCAAATCTATCTGATATATTTGTAATAAGTTTAAATTATTTTAAAATATCAAAAATAATTAGTAGTCCAATTTTTAAAAATTATCATAAATAAATTGGGCTTTATCAAGAATTACTTGGACTTATCAAGAATTAGTTGGACTTATTACAAATAAACTACATCTATCTAAGTGTGCAAAACAATCAGATCACACCATTAGAAGGCCCGTGGTCTTTCTATCTTTAATTGAATTTATATGGTCATTCGATTTGATTCACAGACCATGCATTTATAGATAATAAGCCTGGGCAATTTATTTCATAAGAAAAAATAATTCATACATTAGTCAGATGCTCAGATGATTAATGTGATTAGGTCACCTAGGATGATTGGGATAACATGTATCAGTAGTTGATTGGATCAAGAACTATTTGTTTAATATTCGAGTGACATCCCTGTGACTATCAAAATTTATCTCGTATTGTGCATAGGCCATATGTCATCACTAAAAAAATTGAGCCAAGTTCACCCATGTTGACTTTGGCCTTCTTGAGAAAGTCCTTGAGGTTGTGTTAAGTGGTATGATCATGGATGCTTGGGTCACTGTGCACCTCTTGGATGTTTATATAGTCTCCCACATAGCCAAGTTATCAATATTATGATACATGTCAAAATCTTGGATACTTGTGCTATTTGGGACTATTGTTTTGACTGTTCATCCTTATGCACAACTGAGTCATTAATATTATGCCACATGGCATGATCTCAGGTGCTTGGCCATTCACATTTTGAGTTAACGTTAGATAAGACTTATGAGTACTAATTTATTGAAGACTATTTTGTGAGACATGAACTACGAAGTGTAACTTTAAAAACTTAAAAGTCAAAGACCATTTGTTGCAAATGTTGAATAATATATCTTGATGTGTAAATGCCGAATACCCAATTCTAATAGCCGACATGTAAAATGCTAATGTATAAAACACCAAAAGACCTTTCTATGAAAACTTAATAACAATGAAGTATAAAAACAATGGGACACAAATGCCAAAGTGGGACATTTTGAGGCGTAAACCTTGAAGACCCTTTCACAAACATGGGAATGCCAAAGTGTATTTTTTAATGCACAAATGTTAAAGAGTAAACTCTGATGTGAAAATTTTTAAGACCATTTATTGAAGACCATTTTGAAGGATGCAAAATATGAAGTTTAATTTGAAAACAAAAAATTTGAAGACCTTTTTATGATTCCAAAAATGTGAACTTGCTATTTGGAATACACAAAAGATGAAAACCATTTTGAAATGCTCAAAATGTGAAGTGCACGTTCCAACAGTTAAATGCCAAAGAATTTTTGTAGATGCATAGTTTTTGAATATTGAATTTGTTATATTATAAAATAAAACAATAAAATAATAAGACATCACATGGAATACTGATACACAGTTGCTACAATAGGGAGGTTTTTGACAAAAACTATAAAAGAAGACTATAAATTTTTTCAAAACGTAAATAAAATAAAAGGCATCTCTTAAGTTAATCCAATAAAACATTTTATATTTTTGAAAAGTGCACTAAATTTTGAAAAAAACTATTCACATTTCTCATTCCAAAATTAAGGAAACACCATTTCAAACTTACTAATGTCATGAAATAAATTAATAGATTCTAATCCTTTATCAATATTTTTTATAGTGCCTAATGTGATGATGCATTCAAATAATATGTTACAATGCATTTAAAAAAATCATTGATAGTAAGTAGTTGACCTCTCTAATTTTTTTTAGTTTCCAAGCATAGATGATATTATCTATAAGAATGGATGGGAAAGAGGTGTCAGTTTGATTTGGATTCCATTTCTTGTCCAAATAACTTGAATAAATTTAAGCTTCTTCTACATATTTTTTTTGCATGAACTGGGATGAATCAAGATACATTGACCCTTCATTTTATATCTCTATTTGTTTGTACTATCTTAATATTGCTTTCAACTCTAACAACCCATATTATGTAGTTCACTCCTATATAATAGTTAGGTTTGACAAATAATATATTTCTAATTTGCACATCTTGAACTGGGTCAAATGCAATTTTTATTCTTTTGCTTCTTGGACCAATATTATTTATCTATAGATGCCACTCCAAAATCAAGGATCCTATCATGAACCATTTTGTGCATATCTCTATGTAGGGGCATACCATGGTGAGTTATAGGATAAAAATGTCCTGTACATTCAACTTAAAAAGGGAACATGTCTTCTTTCATTATGTCATGGATATTTTGGAAGTAATATGCTGGATCCTTTCACTTACTATTTCTAGTCAAACCAGATTTATTGAATTGTCGTACATATTTAATCAAGTTATATTTAACTTATTTTCACTCTTTTCTCTACTTCTATTTAAGAATTTTCCAACAATTGAAATCTTGCGATGTTTCTCTATTTTTAAAGTCTTTGAAAGATATCTTCATCAGATTACCTTCTAGAACATTTAGCTCACCATTTTATTTTTTTCCCCATAATATAACTGGGGAGGGAGGGGGGGTTGGGGGAATGGCAAGGGTGGAACCAATTTTTATCTCTTATAGATTTTTTACAATGCATAATGGGCTAACCTTGCTCCATGTGTAGAATAAAATATTGACCTTTTGTCAAGCCTACTATTCATTTCTTCCCTTCAACTGGTAACTAATAACATAGTCTTTAAAATATACTATTTCAATCAAATATCGCATGAAGTTTTTTGTATTTTCATATTTCCTATAACTATCCATCATCTCTACCACACTCCATACATCTTTCCTCTTTATATATTCAGACAGGTTTCTAAATGTGTCATCGATGTCCTCATGGGCATGTCCTACTGGGAGAAATCTAACCTTAATATCGAGGAAAATACCTTTGTAGATAAGGAGAGATAAATATTATAACACAAACTTGTATAAAAAAACATGATTTTATGAATTTATAAATGTAATATAATTACATTTAGTTCTATATAAGGTTATACATTTTTTAGATATAATTATGGATGGAAGGAAGTACCTATTCTTATTTTCCCCACAACAGTTGTCTAGTTGAAGGTATAACCTCGAAGGAAGTTTCTTGAAGGCACCAATTGATTATGATTCTTCTATGTATTTATTGCATTCAAGGTAGTATTTATTAGATAAAAGTATATCGTATAATGGATATTTTGAAGATCCAAGTTTATATAGTAAAGATCCATAAGTATCTAGCATTGTTATTTCCATATCCTTGAAGCACTTGTTCTGATAGTAAAGTTAGACCCTCTAGGAACATATGGTAAAAAAAAAAGACCATATCCACCTGCACTATGACCATGTATTATAATCCCTGCCATTGATAACTCTATTATTCTATCGGTAACTACTTTAATTTTTATCACTATCCTTGGCATAAATGTTTTTTGATGTTCCACCTTGTCATGAATGATACAGAGGCATTATTTAGGGTATTTCTCTGACATTCATTTGTGTATAATACATTTGTCTTGCAAAAATTACATGATTTGAATGAAACATGAATTCTTGATCGATACGATCTTCCCGATCTCTATAGAAAAACCTATAGCATTTTTGTTGAGTCAACAAGATACATGTTTTAAACATAGTGAAGTCATCAGACTTGGTAATGGTGACATCATGAAAATTAGTTCTCCACATTTTATTGAATTTTGGCTAGGATACTGGCTCATATTTCATATCTGCTAGTTGTGCATTGATGTGGCACCTCATAAATTCTTGAGTGAAAGATGCTGAAATATGTCGAACATTTTCTTATGAGCCATCTATATCTACCTGGCATGTAAGTCTTGGAAAAAAAAATCTAAAATCATCCACTATTTGGTCCAACAAATCTTTAGCTACCATTGTCTTCTTTTGTGGATTTCGTCAAAACCTCCCTACGTGGAATGAATTTCATTCTCCATTTTTGTGATAATTTTAAATGTCAAAAAAGTTAATTCTCTTCAATCCATATATTTTAAGCCAAGCTTCCAAACAAATCTCAGTACCTTGAAAATCAATGGTAGTTTTGTTTTTATTTTTCTTAAATAAACTAGTAGAAAGGGCATCCAAGACATGTTTCCTCTTGTATGTTATGGTGGAATCAATCAACTTTATTCTTACAGATTTTAGCATTTTAATGACAATCATGACTGAAAACATTTTTTGATACAACATTTATTTGCATACACTTTTGTAATCTCACTATCTATGCTTTCATCAAACTCCACTTGGCTGAGTGAAGTGTTTGGCTGATTTATTTTTTGGCTTGAGTAGTTGTAGGTACGAGTTAATATTTTTGGATGCCTTTGCTCTAAGAATGTCATGGAAGGAATGAATCCACTATCCATAATATCCCAAACATTTCCAATTTCTTTCTCATTTAGTGTCATTTATGGTAAATTGATCGCTCTACATTCCATGTCCACTATCTTTTTGAAGGCCATCTAACAATAGATGTTTCAGTTATCTCTATACTACAAGTCTCATAATGTTGTAGAATGTGCCTTATGTAATTCCCAATTCATTTTATAATATTGGGATAAGAATGCAACCTAAAATCTCTCCTGGTTGTGTAAACTCAACATAACCAAAATTAATTTTTTCATCATTTTCAAGAGTTGTACATTTGTGCAACAAATATATCATTTTCCCAATAATTTTTTTTCTTAGGCTATAAAATGTGGTAGGGTCATCGATATATCAAACCAATGAATCTAAGCTATGGTTTTATTATTTCAATGGTTGTATACTTAGATTTGAACTGAAATTATTTTGTCCTTCTTCCATGTCATCCTCTATAGAAAACTTGTTTGTGACATGTTGCATCATTCTTGTGATCCATATATTAAAACTATCAACTACATCCCTCAAATTATCAACAAAAGCTTCAAGAAATGGAAGTGGTAGAGTCAGATCAAAATATTTTATCACATTAACTCTTACACATTCAATAGGTATTTCTTCATTGTGGCATGTGGAAGTGAGATTTACAAAATACAAAGTACCAAGTCCAAGTCCAAATGTACCATTAAAATATGCATTAGGGTACCCTTGTAGGTACTAAAATGTCATTCAAGTTAAGGAGATACCTTGAGGGTTCTTGTAGTACCTTCAAGGGGTCTCCTAGTAGATACCTTGAACATGCACATGATTGGAATTTTATTTAAAGGCATTATTAGGAGATACCTTGAAGGGATTTGTAATACCTTCAAAGGTATCCTTATGCATGTTTGAAATGTATCTCCAAAAGTGATACTTTAAGGGTCTTGTAGTACCTTCAAGGATTCTATTGTACTCAACATACTCCCTTCCTTTTTTTTGGAATAGGGACCCACTATGCTTTATAAAAGTTTAAACCTTTTATTTGAGGTCTTTTCATTATAAGAACTATTACTTGTTACATCTAAATTTTCCCATTTGGGAAATGTAAGTGAATTCATTTTGCATTTTAGACCAACTTATTAATTTATCTTTTAGAAGTTTTACATCTGCACAAGTTTTTCTTGGGACATATGCAATTTGGTCTTCAAAACTTGGTATTCAGCCAAAGCATTTGGGAATTTTGTTTGTAGTTGTAGCTTTTTAAAAATCATGTATTTTTGCCTTAACTATTTGGTCTTTAGTTCAAGTCTTTATAGGTAAAATTATTATGTATTTTTCATTTGGTTCAACTCAGTCCTTGATAGAAGTGTTCTATAATCGATTCTTTGGTAAGTTATTAGTTAGGTATTTGGTCTTCAAATTTTTTTATTGCAATTTCTATTTATAGTTTTGTATTATTCAAAAATTTGGTCTTCAGCTTTTATGTTCTGTATTTACTTGGTATATTTTGTCCCCACAACTATTTGGTCTTTGATTTTATGTTTAGGATTTACATTCGGGATTTTACCCTTCAAAACATTATGTCAAAATTTATGATTCAAAATTGGTGGTCAACAATCAGATCTTTAGTATTTTTGTCTTTGAAAAACTATTTGTTATTTCTTGTCAGTACTTGTGACCGGTGCTTCGATGTAGATGAGTTTGGTCATTAGGATTTTTTATCAAAGAAAGTGTGTGAAATTTTATCAGTGGGTATTGTTTGCATGATGAGTTTGGTCATTGGGATTTTTATTTAGATTTTGTGTTTGAAATCCCCAATTTACAAGATTATCTAAGTCAATTATAGACTCATTGGAACCATGGGGTAATTATTGGTTATACCCAAATTACATAGTGATTATGGTCACTGACAACAAGTTAACCCCTTACATATTCCCAAGTATGTGCTAGATAAGCTAGCAAAATAAGAGATAGCATTTAAACTATGGTGGAGTGTAGATGAGGATTTGACAAAGAAGAAGAAGATTATGTTTTAGGGCTCTCATGTGATGATAGGCCGATTGTGCTACACAATTCAGAGGTATTTTGGAGAAGTTGGAAAAATGAGAAAGTACTATTCATTTCCTACCTTGCCTCACAAAGATTTGTATCCCAATGGTAGGATTCAAAAGCATATCAAGGGTCTCAGCATTCCATACCAACATGAGCCCTATGCTCATGAATTCCTATTATTGAATGCCAAAGATGATTCCCAAGTCTTTCAAAGGGGAAAAAAGAAGGATTAAGGGAAGAACATTTAAATATCATACAAGGAGAACCCTTTATCTCTATTACAGATTCAAAACTTAGTATCCCATCCCCAGGTGAATGAAATGCCTCAGAATTTTAGATCATTAGGCCTCCAAAACCTTTAATAGAACAAGGAGATCCTTCTCCATAAGCTCCCCAGATATTTAAAGTCATCAAGAAGAGCCCAAAATAATTGAAGCTAGAATTAGAGGAGATTAAGAAGATCTAATTTACCTTAACACATCAGATTTAGAGGGCCCAAACCATCTAGCTCCTCCACCTATGAAAGAACGTACAAGTGTAGATGTTATATTTGAACTAATTTAATAGGCCTCCCCCATAGTTGAGAAGACTATAATTTTTTATAAGAGGAAACTAAGGTCTCATCCTCTTCCAAAGGACCCAACTGTTGAGGAATAACTAGAAGGAGCTCCCTCAACTTAATAACAGGCTACATAAGGGAAGTCTATCAATGAAGAAAGAGATCCAAATGAAGAAGAGAACTTGTAAAGAGAAAAATTCCTTATCCTCCAGGACATTAAAGTAGAGGCACCTCTAGATGGAAATCAATCAAGGAGAAAGAAAATCTTGTATTTGTTACTCCAATTTCCTCTTTTGCTTCCCTTCCTATAGTTGATTCTCTTCCTCTTCATCCTATTTCCCAACCACCCCTGGTCACTCCCAAGGTAGATGATGTCTCCTCTACCCTTGCTATCTCTATTTTCCCAATTATTTCCAATACACTAGTTATATTCACATCTTTAATGACCTCCACTACTTTTGTAGTTACATTTGCCATTGCCCCAACACCCCCTAAAACCAAAAAGAAGGCCTCCAAGAAAGTCAAGGGAACATTAATAAGTTCCCAAATTCATGTATCATCTACTCAAATAGACTTTCTAGTGCCTTCCTCCATCTCTTCTCATTTCACCATTGTCACATCTTTAGAGAAAGATGGAAATAAGAAACTAGTATACACCATTAACCCATTACCTCAACATGAGGGAGTGGACTAGTCTAAAATTAGTTGGCCTTCCCTTCCCAACCAAGTACTTCAAGAAGCTTTGAAGCAACCATCTAAAGAAACATTGGTTGAGACTAAAACTAATGATGCTTAACCATTCAACCCATACAAGTTGGTCATCCCTCACTAGGCAACTGATTTAGGGTCAAAGGATCCCCAAAAGCCAAACCTCACAATCTCAAAACTACATATAATTAGTTCCATATTTGATAAATCTATAGGAAGTGTTTGGAGGGTAAGAAAAATAAAAGTAGAAGATAATACTGGGAGAGGGATTATAATAGAAGATAGACAAGAGGTATTTAACTTATCTAAAAGAAAAAATAAAAAATTAGGGCAGTCCCCATACGTGTAGGACTATAAGTCCTATCTTGAGACACATAAGGATGCCTTGTTAGAATTGCTTGAGGGAACATAAATGGCTAAGCAACAGCTCAAGAATGGATTAGAGTAAGTAAAATAATAACATTCTCAATATTTGGAATAAATAAAGGAACAACAGTGGTCAGATCACATTCCCCTTGAAATTAAAACAAATGTCTAGAACATTGCTTCTACATTCTATAATATTATTGAATCCATTGCTGCAATGAGGGCAGAGTTGACCCCTCATTGAGCTGAGACTCAAAAATTATTTAATTCGTTGAAATAGGATGATTATAAGTTGAAACTCCTTATTATTTATACAATTAATAAGGCATACAACCACCTTGAACTAATGACATCACTAAATGCTTCAAATACTCTCAACTTGGTAGTCATTAGGACTCAAGAAGCTTGGGATTAGATCATGATAGCTAAGATAGTAATGCCTAAGTATGTTGAACATGAAGCTCTAATTTTATAGATTTTGGGAGAGATAAAGCTCTCACAAGCAAGAGACTCAGTAGGTAGGATTATAAATAGAATCAATTTTGATCAACTTCTTCAAGAAACTTCTAACAACTTCAAGAAAACAATGTTGAACATGAAGCTCTAATTTTATAGATTTTGGGAGAGATAAAGCTCTCACAAGCAAGAGACTCAGTAGGTAGGAATATAGATAGAATCAATTTTGATCAACTTATTCAAGAAACTTCTGACAACTTCAAGAAAACACTTCAAGGACTTTTGTTGGAGGAGATTGAGGCTGAATTGAGATTTGAAAGGAAGAAGATGACAGAGGTGGAAATTTTTGGAGTAAACTTTAAAAATTCAAAAATTGAGCATGCAAGGCTCCTAGAACAAGTAAAAAGGGTACATACACCTCCATTATTGAACAAAGATTTTATCCAATATCAACATGAAATTGAGATAAGAACTTTTGTGTTTTGGAAGTGAATAAAAAAGCTGACACTTTAACTTCCAGTTCAATACCAATATCCATCTCAATGCCTCTAACAGTCAGTAGTGCCATGCCCACATCTAGCAAACCTTGAATTGAAGTCTAATTTAATATGCATACATGTAAAAATAACTAAATCTTGTAATCATAGTTTTCTTGTATTTAACATTGAACTGTTTAAGTTGTGTGGACTGTCTATGAGCATGCACACATTACATTTCTTTGTACAAGTTGACTTGCATGCCTACATGTAGTTTTGAGACTAAAATTAGAACTAAATTTCTAATTTCATTGTAACTATGACTTTGAATGAACTTGAGGATGAGGTGACCCCTTACCAAGTCTATTTATACATGTATAACCCTCATTACAAAGGGTTGGAATAGTTTTTTTAAATACAAGAAGAATTCAGTTTGATGGTCTTGAAATTGTGTCAATGCTCTTTCCTCCCATCTATGTGATATCAAAATTTTATTATCTTGGATGTGTTAACTCAATAATTTGAAGTGTGCATAAGCTATAAATAATTCTAATTTTTTAAATTGATATACACTAATTCTAGATGTGCAAAAGCTATTAAAAGTTAGCAGTTTTCATTGATCAAAGCAATTGGTTAAAATTGTGTTAACATTCTAAGGTGTGTAGAAGTGTTTTCTTTCTAGTATAGTCATCTAAGTGTAAGTTTCAGTTGTCATAGACATCTTATTGATCCAAAATGTAATATCTTAAGTTATGCTATGTAACATCAAATATAAGAGGAGAACTCATGCCCTAGAGTGGAGTTTATCTCCATTGAGATCCTAAAATGTTAGAGGGCACCTCATTAAATTCTAAAGTGTGCACAAAACCCACATAAATAGGTTCTCTTAATAGATATCTTGAGAATGCAAATGATTAGAATTTTATTTAAAGGTATCTCCTAGGAGATACCTTGAAGGACCTTATTTTAGCTTCAAGGGGTCTCATAGTAGATACCTTGAACATGCACATGATTGAATTTTTTTCAAGGAATCTCTTATGAGATACCTTGAAGGGCCTTGCAATACAAGATAAAGGGTAACCGTATCCTTGTTTGAAAGGTATCTCCTAGGAGATACATTACTACAATGCCCTTTAAGGTATCTTCTAGTAGATACCTTGAAGGGTCTTGTAGTACCTTCAAGGGTTCTCTTAGTAGATACCTTGAATATGCACACAATTAAAATTTTATTTCAAGGTATCTCCTAGGAGATACCTTAAAGGGCCTTGCAATACCCTCAATTTTGATTACAAAGGTTATTGAAAGGAATTTGATATGACCATGGTGGGTAGGGCTCAACTAAGTTATGGCTATATGAGTGAATGTACATAGATATTCAAAAAGACTAAAAAAACACCTTAAGTGGAAATACAATTTATATTCATTTATGGTGACTTGATTACTTGTTCGAACATCGATTCTCCATAAATATAGATAAATTAGGAAAGATGATAATAAAATTAATGGTCATAAAGGGTCGTGTTGTCACCAAATCTTGCACTCTAATAGAGGTTGTTTAGGCTTCTTTTAGATTTGGGTAACATGGGAACATTTTCAAGTTTGTGGGTATACTTATATCGAAAATGAGCCTCTAAGTTTAAGGGTTAACTCCTTGAATATATCGTGTAATGTTTGTAACTTAAGCTACTACTTATTTATGGGGGAAAAGAGTTATCAAATTCATAAATTGAACCTACTCTAAAGGAGGTGTGCACCAATAATGTATTCCACATGACCATTATATTTCTACCACACTGAAACATAAAGTACATACTACTCTCTAAGTTTTAATAGATTCTAACATGAGTATTTCAATATAGAGGAAAAATGTGAGCAATGACACAAGGTAAATGAATAAGAGGGAAAATTGCACACTTGAAGGATAATTATACACTTGAAAAGCTTTACACACTAGGCTACACTCTATATGACCTATTAGATTAAGAACTCTTGCTTAGACATGAAACGATAATGGAAGGCAGGATAGAGACTTATCTCTTCTCATCACCATACATCACTTGTAAACTTAGACAATTGTTCAAAACTCAAAAAAAACCTGTATTAATATTCAAAGAAAAAATATAACACCAATCTAGTAGGGCTTCACTATACATGGTGTGGAAATTCTTTTCAATAGTTCAAAAGTTAAACTTATAGATAAGGAGAGAAAGAGAGAGAGAGGAATTTTGGTGCTCAAAAGGGAATCAAGTAGTTTGAATCCATTTGAAAAGTGGTCACGATAAACTCTACAAATATGCTCATTTGGACCATTTGATTGATCCATGTCAACTTAAGTGGTTGCATAGTTACATCATTCTCCCCTTGATGCTCCTTGATGGTTGAAATGGCAAGATCAAGTGGTTAGAGGTTTGTCCTAATGCTAAACTGCCCATGACTGGTTTGTTGATGCACACCAAAGTGGAGAGAAGGGTTTTTTTCATGAAGTTGGTCTTAGAGATGAGACTGTTGGGGCCTACATGCATGCCTTTGTGGTACCCATCAGAATGATAACTTTCACTTTACCCAAATCATGCTCAAATTGGTTCTTCTACTCATGGGTCCACTATAGATGGAAAACTACTCTCACACTATTGATTTTCCTATAGTCATTATATTACTATAGGAGTCAAGGGTTTATAGATGCATGGACCCTGTATGTAATAAACAAATGAACTAGAGGTCTATTTTGATCTCTAGTGGCTTCCTTATATGTTCTTTATACTTGAATGCATCATATTGGCTATTCCATGGCATTTTAATGGGATTTAATGTCATTAGGAAGACCTTATAAAACCTTACTTTCCATGGTTTAAAATGGATTATTGACCTTTGTTAAAAACCCTGGGCTCACCTTCACTCTAATTGGTTGTCAAAATATGATTTGACTCATTGACATATTGAATCTCATTTGCTTCATTGGATCCTCCAGATATTAACAAGTGTCTTTAGATCTACCTTTGAATTATCAACCTTGTCTCCACTAGTGCCACTTGGAAATCTCGTATTGATATTCAAGATCTTATCATCCTACCATCTTACACACTTATGCCATGTTTTGATCTCTCAAGCTATATGCTAGTTTGACTCATATTGCACCATTGGATCTCCTTTGAATGATCAAGCATGAGCCATTATATTTTTTGATAAGCTTGAACATTAACTCTGATAAGCTTGCACTCATTGGGTCTATGTCTAATAAGCTCCATGAATGTGATACTTGTCACTAGTGCGTTCACTCGAAGGAGCCTATGATAATTTGACTTTATCATGCTTCATTATATCTCCTTTGCACAATTGAGTGTGATATATTAGATATGACTTAGTTTGAAAACCAATAGCTATTTATTGGTTCTTAAAAATGACATTCATGTGAACATCTTATACCTTTTTACCAACTTTGGAGGCTTGGATCTTGAAGCACAAAAATCATGAAGGCATCAAACTTTCCAAAGATGTTCTTAAGGTTAAAAGGGATAAACCCATTTGATCCACTGGTCTCAGAGCTTCCAGAGTAAATATATTCAAATTTTGAGATGGATGGTACATTTACTCCTTCATGACATCCTGGTGACGGTTTAGCTCAAATGACTAATTATGGGAAACTTAGCAAAAATATCTAGGAGCCAAACTTTGCACATGTATAACTCCATTTGTTTTTCAATGGAGGACCACAGACTTAGCGCATATAAACTTGGGACCAAGGTAAATAAACCCATATGGTCACCTTCCTCTATAACTGCTACACTTGTGAGATATAGCTTCGTGAAAGTGCTCACTTAGCTCTGCTAGAACCTTCTTAAAAATGGCTAAGTATGGGAAAACAAGTAGAAAGTGATTGAGGAGCCCAAATTTGCACATGCATAAATTTTGATGTGCTTGGATAGAGGACTTGATCTTTAGAGCATATGATCTTGGCACAAAAGGGAAAAAACCCATATGACAAATTTCCTCTGATTTGTCCACACGTGTGAGATCTAGCCTCAGTAAACTACCTACTTACACTTTCTACCACTAAATCCATGATGCCTAGATGAATACAATGAAGAACCAAATGAAAACTAAGACCTTCCTAAGTCATTCCAAGTGATCTTAGCATCTCGTAGGGTCTCTAAAATAATCTCCATTTGCTCATCCATTAGTAACCTTATCCATGACCTAACTACATTAATCACTATGAAGACATACCAATTGCATAAAATGACTCTAAAATGGTCCCTTGGACACCAAATGACACAAGGACCAAGATAGACTATGACTAAACTAGAATGGCATAAGCAATGACACTAGACAAAGCCACAACACACCTTATGACATTATAAAAGGCCCTTATACAAGATTTTGACTATAAGGCGGTTGGCCTATTTTGGCCTATGGGGAAAAAATGGTCAACATCTTTGGTGATTTCCCAAGGGTGGTATGCTTGTTATGCCATGACCAATTTCCTAATCCTATCTATTGGGATATGGAGTCATAAGTATACAGGCTGAACATATAAACTACTTTGAATAGTATACAAAACATAAGAAAACAATAGGAACAAAACACAAAGTAAGGAACTAAACAAAACACATGGTGCTTTAAAGCACTTATTGGGATACAACAGAACAAGAAAAGAAACACACACCTAACCTAATATTTACAAGATAGACATTTAACTCTCAATATCAAGGTGTTAAGTGTATCCCAATAATCCCCTTCTGGTAGAACAGGTTCAAAATAATTTCAAATCAATAGTTGAGAAGGAGTCTACAAAGGACACAACCTTTGTCCTAAGTTCCATTCATAGGTTCATCAAGTGTGAGAAAATAATTGATAAGATGAGGACTAAAATGCAGGGCATAAGAACCTTCAGAAGAGAATTGTTTGATATCCAAGCAGATTGTGTAGCTTCCAACATCTATTCTTACGGGCTAGATGCATAGCAAATTCAAGATATTTTCAAAGTCTTTGATGCATATATAGAGAAGCTACAGGCCGAGAAGGATAAGAAAGCTAAAGAAGTTTTGAAAATTGATTAGTTTTTCCTCTCTTTTGAATGTTTTCAAATGTTATATTTGTAATTTCATTTCAAGATGTCACAAGTTGTAATTTCAAAGGTACATCTATATTTTTATAACTCTTTTTAAGAAAGATAAAGACATATTTTTTACACTTTATATTTTTTGATAATGTGAATTTTGCAAAAATCATAAGTGCAAATTACACTTTCCATTTTGATAAATGTGAATTATTAAAAAAGGTGCGTCATGAGGTGTAAATTGCATGGTGCATTTTGGCAAAAGTGATAAATATTTAGAAAGTTGTAAAAGTCTCACTTGAAGTTTTGCATGCTAGGGTTTTGCATGAAAATAAACTTGGAATTATTTTCAATGTTATCTTTTATTTTGAAACTCAAGTTCTATTTTGTATGCCTCTTTTGCATGAGGAAGCTATTTTTAGTGACTATCAGATATCAGGCATTGCATGGAGATCTTTAGTTTCAATCATGCCATAACACACCATGCTACACCTAGGATCATGCCCAACTCATGCATGCTATGTTCCAGACATTCCATATGACCAAGAATCCAAAATTAGAGCAACTTGCCTCTTTTTACATGAGGGTTTTTAGATCTGCATGATTTTCTAAACTAAACATTCAAGTTTTGTTAACTACATGTCTTCTATGACATATTTTGTATAAAAATGGGTAGACCCCATGGCCCAATCTATATTTTTGATGTTAGTTATATTTTTTACATTTTGAATGTATTTACTACAAGCTGTAACATTTGGAGAGAAATAAAGTTGAAGATTTGCCTTTCTTGTGTTGTGGAATCTGTGTGTGTGCAATTTGTTTGATTATTTGTGGAAGTTTTTTCTTTTATTTTAATTACAAGAAAATTCATTTGTGATATTTTACCCTCCTGATAATATTGTTTGAAATTAATATATTTTTTCCTTTGTTAAAAAATAGATAAAATACTACCTTTGATTTCCCATTTGCATGAGTTTGTGCTAAAACATATTTAACCTATTTTATTCTCTATTGTGTTTATCAAGAAAGCATTATAATCCACTATAAAATATTTGGTGCAATCGCCATATTTTCAATTCTATTCAAATTTCAATTCTTTAACCTTTTTCCCGTCAAAACCCTAGTTTAGGATACAAAAGCACTAAAGAGCGAGATTTCCATAAAACTAGTATTTTATCAGTTTGTATCAGATTTAGTGAAAGGACGCTGGCCTTCTCCAGAGATTAACCTCAAATTGCCAAGGTCCCACAACTTTGGAGTTTTTTTTCATTGTGTCATTAGGAAATTTCACAATAAGTTACATGATCAAGATAGGTGCAATCCTATGTGATAATAGTCATTTATATGTTTGAGGATGGAGATGGACCATCTTTGAGTGATTTTCCAAAATTTTAATAATTTTATGATGTTTTCACCTACACATTTATCAATTTTGACTTAAAAGAGTGATTGATTTATGCATTGACTTAGTGCCTAAAAATGAGCCTGTTTCAAATGATCCATATAGAGTGACTTTCCTTGAGTTGTGTAAATTGAGATTACATCTGCAATAATTGATTGACAAGGGATTTGTGATACCTAGATTATCTCCATGAGTAGTTTCAGACATCTTTTTGAAAATGAAATATGGATTACCCACCCTATGTATTTATTATAAATATTTGAAGAAAGTAAACATTAACATATATCCTTTTCCAATGATAGATGATTTGTTCTATTATATGAGAGGAGTGTGATTTTTCTCTAAAATAGATTTGAGATGAAGATACCACTAGCTAAAGATCAAGCAGAGTGACATATCAAAGACTCATTTTCACACCTAATATGTTCACTATGAATTTTTTGTCATGTTATTTATTTAGCAATGCTCCAACTATGTTCATGAGTCTCATGAATAATGTGTTCCAAAAGTATCTAGAAAATGTTTTACTTGTGTTCCTTGATGATATTTTTATACATTTGTGGACTAGGGAATAACATTAAGTGGTTTAATGTAGGTTATAAAATTTTGGAGAGAAAACTATATCTATGAATATTTTAATAATTACACATTCTTCAAAAATAAAATTCAATAATTAGGTCATATTATTTATAGGTTTGATGTCACAATTTTTCCAACAAAGATTAGTGTGATAATTGAGTGGTCGATGTTAAGAAACGTGAGATAATTACATACATTGATGTGCTTAGCAGGGTTATATATGATATTCATATAAAATTTATCATTAATTATATCTCCAATCAAAACCCTAAATATAAGAGGAAGGATGTTAATATGGACTAAGTAGTGTGAGGATGCTTTTAAGAATATCAATGAGCTATTGAAAACAATGCCTCTATTAGCAAGGATATACATGAGTAAAGATATTATTATATGCTTAAATGTGTCTCTTTAGGGTGTCGATGAAGTCTTGATTCAAAAGTAAAAAGGCATTTAATTTTTGCTGAGTTAATACGTGGGTCAAGTTTAGGTTGTTAGTTTTGAGTATACAATTTTGCCTAATGATATAGTTCCTCCTTTAAATTCAAGGAGAATAAAGTGACAAACACACTTTATAGAAGGTGAGGTCTACATTTAATGTAATTTTTTCAAAAAACATTATGATGCCACATTTTAGAACTAAAAGTATGAAATACCTCATACAAGGATGTCACAACAACACTTCCAGACATCGAACATAAGGATCAACATATTTATAGTGATTAATCAATGGTAGATGATGGGATTTTTATATACCAACCCCACACATATCTTCCAAGTGGAAGTGATGTAAAATATTAATGTTGTATGAAGCATGTAAGGCTTTATATTATTCTTATTCTAGTTATAAGATAATGTACTCATGTATGTGAGCCTTGTCTTATTGGCTTGGTATTAAGTAGGAAGTGGTTGAATGGTGATTATAATGTCAATAGGTGAAGGATGAGAATCAATATTCAACTAAATTTTTTAACCCTCATGACACCCCTACATGGAAATGGGACTTGGTATCAATAGATTTCATTATTGGGTTGTCACTTACTCAATGAAGATATAATTCCATCTTGGTATTTGTTGATAACTTGACCAAGGTTGCACATTTCCTGCCCACTAAAGACACCTATGAGGTAAAAGATAATGCCCAATTATATGTGGATCAGATGAAGTGGTTACATGGTGTTCCTATTAAAATATTTTTTGATATGATTTATTTATTCACATCCTAATTTTAGACCACATTTTAGGTAGCTTTTGGTAAAAATATAAATTTTTGTACAACATACTATCAAGATATGGATGGTAAGACAAAGAGGTTCATCCAAGTCCTAAAGGACATGTTGAAAATAAATGTCATGAACTAGCATAAATAGTGGGAGAAGTATCTATCATTAGTATAATTTGCATATAATAATAATTACCATAACTCCATTAACATGGTCCACTATTCAAATTTGTATGGGTGACCTCTTACAACTCATTTGAGTTGGAATAAAATTTAAGACCATGTTTTGATTGTTCTAGATATGGTGAAGGAGATGGAACAAAAATATTTTTTTAGATTCATCAATACCTCAAGGAAGCATAAGACTAACACAAAAAGTATGTAGACTCACATATGATTGAAATAGATTTTGATGTTGGATACATGTTATTCTCACATGTTATACCACTTATGTTTTCACCATGGTTTTTATGGCTATTTGATATTTTTGAATGACTCGATTCAGTTTATTAGAGGCTTGTATTGCCACCCCACATGTATAGGATGAATGATGTTTTTCATGTTCATGTATTAATAAAGTATGTGCCTAACCCGTTAGATGTTCTTAATTGGTCTTATTTTTAGATGGAAAAGGATTCATTGAAGGTAGATCTCATGAGGATTCTTGATTGACAATCATGTTCTTGCTTGCACAACATGGCTTGATTTTGTTAAAATCATTGTACCTCTTTTTGTTTTTGTCTTTTAGAGTCTGGTCTCACTTGTTGTAGTCTAGTTGGTTCTCCCTTGTTGCATTGGTATTTTGGGAATACCTTAGTTTGCATGTGAAATCAAGTCTTGAAAACTTCTCCATTGCATAAAGTAAGTTGGGGAGATAAATTTTCATTATAACACTTAGTTAAAAATTTTGTTTTTAGGCTTCATTTTTTAGGTACAGTAATGATTCCCAAAGGGAAAAATGGTCTTGGTTTGACTATTCATGAAAAGAGTGAAATATTTTTAGGTTGCCTTGCATAAAAAGGGTGAACTAGGCAAAGTATCAAGTGTGTAACCTATTCACAAAAAAGAGTTAACTAGGTGAAGATTTAAGTGTAAAATATTTTGACAAAAATGGCAAACTAAGAGAAATGGTCTTGCTAATGATTGTGCTAAATGAGTCAACTATTGAGAGGGTCCCATAAAGGTGAGTGAAAATTGAGCCATAAAAGTGCTAAAGTTGTGCATTGTGTACCAAAATGACCCAAAAGTGTGAATAACATGTGAAGGTGTGTGCAAAGTATGAACATAAAGTTAAAAAGGAGAACATATTATGTAGGAAGTGTTGAGTGGGCTCAAAAAGGGAATAAATAGTGAAAATAAAAGGGTGGTTATTTTAGTGTGCTCGATGATATTTTAAAACACGAAAATATTGAAGGGTGGATGTATGGTAGTGTCGAGTGAGATCTAAAAGTGAAAAAATTGTGATGTTTAGTATAAAGAGTGAATAATGGGATCTAAAAGTGTGATAAGCATGAGTTACTCAACACATGGTGGAACAAGTGTGCAAAATGGGATCTAAAGGTGGGAAACATGCATATGATTTGTGTAGAGTTTAATAAGCAGGCTTGAGATGTGTGAAACATGTGAGGTAAGCAAAATAATTAGGTGTGGCATTATGATAGTGTATTAAGTGTGATGGATATGAAAATATATGTGTACCGAGTGTCGATCTTTCATCCTATTTTGCCTATACTAGAATTAAGGTAATTTTTAGTGATCATCACCATATAACATAATTAATAATGTTTAGTTTCTATATGATTGGATATTGATCTATTGATATGATTCATTGTTTTTATAATGCTTGTGTTAATGGTTTAAATCATATTGTCATTGTTAGCGGTTTTCATCAGATCGTAGCCAATTGCGCATGGTAAATTGTAAGGAACATGTTCTTATTAAATATTTTTTCTAAGATTCTAGTTGGGAGTAGTTTGGGTTCATGGGAATGGACAAGGTTCTTGAACATCCTTGTGATTGGACTTATCACATGAATCTGTTAAAATATTGATGTTTGATGTTCTTGGTGCTTGTTAAAGATAGTTTTTGTGTATATATCATGCATGGATTAATAATGGTGTACTTGTTTGAAGGAGTTATTTTATCCATATTAATGCTTTAACTTACCTTAGTTGAATATATTTTAATTACATTGTTTTACTTGTGTTATTAGTTTGAAACCTTATTATGCTGAGTTTACCTTACTATATAGTTTTTTTAACAAAGAACCTCATTAGCATGGGGGTTAATTATGTCTCTTGTTATCATATCACTTCCTTCTTATATAGGTTACCTTAATACTAATGCAATGCATATTACGTTTTTTGGTGAGATCCTACTATGCATGGTAAATAAGGGAAATTTAGACCCTTATGGCACATTGTGATGCATTCCAAAAGTTAGTAGGTTTTGTAAAATATTTGCATGGTAAGGGAATGTGTTCTACTACGTAGCTTCTATAATGATTAAAATATTTTTGTCTTGGTTTTAGAAAAGAATCATTAAGGTTTAAATTTGTGAGATATTACTTGAGTAGTGTTATTTTGGGAAAGATGATGGAGAATAGTTGGGGGTTGTTCAATAGAGAAGCTCTGCACATTTTTCCTTAGGTAGAACAAGGAGTGTATATGTTTTAGATTTGTGGCATGCTTTGATAGTGACGAACTACCATTTCGGAAAGAGGCCATAAATGTAGTTATTATGGTTGATGAGGAATTAGTGGATAAATAATGGAGGATCTTAGGATAGGGAATGACCTTGGTCACTTGGTGGAATGGTATAAGGAGGCAAAGAGCAAATGAAAACTTGGTTTTATGGATGTATCTATCCCTCTAGTTAAGATTCTAAACACTTATTTTCTATATCATGCATGATATGTCCTCAGGTTAGCTTGACTATATTTGGGTTTCTTCTTAATGTATGGTATCTATTATGGATTGTTGTGCATTATTATGGTCATTTGTTAGTGTTTGGATAAGTATATTAGAATATTTGAGAATTAAGAATAGTTCTAATGACCAGTGTAGGAACTTATGATTTTTACTCACCTATGAATAACTAATAGGCAGAGGCATTATCCTAGTCTTATTATTGTATTGAGGGGAAAATGCTATGTGGGGTTTATGCATATGAGGTTGATCTTGTAAACTAAATAGTTGTTTTACTACTTCAATATTGATTTATTAATATATTTACATAATGCTAAGATCTAATAGAGGAAATTGTCTCTAGTTTTTGAAACATTTGTGAAAAATTGTCTTAAGGAGAAACTAGGGATTGATTTTTTTCAATATTTAACTTTACTAAGATAATTTTTATCACAAGCGGAGGCCCTATTGGATATTGAAGTCGTGATGATGATATTGGTGCCAGAAAAAGGTTATGCATGCCATTATGGTGGTTGCTCCATGAACATGAGGATTAATAGATCAAAGATCTGAGTTATAATAGCCTTAATGATTATTAAAACTAAATTCAATGAAATCATATAGGATTTACAATCTTTGTATGTTGATTGATCAGAGTTTATAAATAGTTACATGTGTTAGTAATTGTTTGTCAAAATGCTTCAATCACACATGTTGGTAATTGTTTGAATGCCTCAATGGCATATGGTTAAAAATTGATTGTTAAAATGTTTCAATGACATGTGATTTGAAATTATTTGGCTGTAAATTATTTGATAAAATACTTCAAAAATGTTTGTTTGTAGATTATTTGTTAAATTTCCTCAATGACATATCTTAGTAATTATTTTTCAAAATGATTCAATAACATATGTTGGTAATTGTTAGAATGCCTCAATGCCATATAGCTAGAAATTAGTTGTCAAAATGTCTCAATGATGTGTGATTAGTAATTTTTTGGCTGTAAATTGTTTGATAAAATGCCTCAAAGATGTTTGGCAGAAAATTGTTTGTTAAAATTCCTCAATGACATATACTATAAATTGTTTGTCAAAATGATTTAATGACATATTCTATTAATTGTTTGAATGCCTCAAAGGCATATGTCTAGAAATTGATTATCAAAATGTCTCGATGACATTTGATTAGTTGTTGCAAAAAGTCTGATAAAATGCCTCAAAGATGATTGGTTGTAAATTGTTTGTTAAAATGCCTTAATGACATATTCTTGTAATTTTTTGTCAAAAAGCCTCAATGACACATGTTGGTAATTTTTTGTTAAAATGCCTCAATGACATGTGTTGCTAATCCTTTTTCAAAATTCCTTAATGGTATGTGACTAAAAAGTGTTTGTAAAAATGCCTCAATGACAGTTTGTTGTAAATTGCTTATCAAAACACCTCAAAGACATTTATATGGAATTTGTTTATCAAAATGCCTCAATGACATTTGGTTGACATATGGTGGTATCAATGTAGATAACTTTGTTTCCATTTATGCTAAAGGGAATTCTTTGTTTGATTTAGTTAAGTATTGGCTATAGAAAATTTGAATGGATATGTTTTCATGATAGTTGAGAAGAATCTATTAGTTTAGTGTGTTATTTTGTTGGCTAAAGCAAATGGGTGTAGTTGTATTTTATACATGAAATCATTTGTTGTATTTTGATTTCATAATTTGTTAGTCATTGGAATAATTTTCATTTTATATGCATCATGTTGGATGATAGTGTATTATAGGGGTCCTAATAGGATCTGGTAAGTCACATGGTGATATTGATTTACACTTGGTTATGATTGGTTTCCTCACCTATTGTAGAGTAATATTTGAAATCTGAGTTGTTCCCTATTTGCACAATTACTATTTATGAAAATGCCCTCTAATGGAGACATGTATAGATCATTTGATTATCAAATATAATTTGTGACAATGTTGAATCTTAGTATGTATTGGTTATGGTTGTAGAGACTTAGACATGCAGGGTTTTCTTTGAGATGGAATGAAGGCATTAATTTAAGTGGTTAAACAACTGTATTTCTATAAGTGTTGAAGTGAATCCATTATTATATTATATAATTTATCTAGTTGTATAAAACTTAATTAGAATTACCTTCTTACATGATGGAGTAGCTTTTATAGTTATAATCCTTGAGTAAATGTTTTGATATAATTTTGCGAATATTGGAACATGATACTTTTTATGCATTGTGTTCATGAAGGAGTAGAATGATCTTGTATCTCATAAGTTTTTCCTGGAACTATAAAGTCACTTGGTGACTGTAGATAGATGAGAACTATACATATTGAGCTATATTTTGATGATTATAGGCTTTCTTATTTACACTAGTTAATTTGAAGGTTGAATTATATTCATACATTAGTGTGTCATTACTATTAAGACCTTCAAAATTATTTGGGTCAAGAGATCAACATGAGATGATTGATACTATTGTGAGTAATGATATGAATGTGTCTTATATAGGCCAATGTATGGATAGTACCTATATTTAATAAAAATAAAAATAATCTTGATAGTCACCATAAGGGCAAATATTTGCACTAAACACCTATGCTTACTTTTTAAATACCCTTTAGAACTTGCTTTGCTTGATTGGAAATATAATATTGTTAGTTTCATACCTATAAGGGATACAAAATACTACCAAATTTATACTAACTTGCATTATTGTAATACTAAAATACAATAAGAGTCCTTTTTTTTGCGGTTGTACAACATGTCTCAGATCTATCACTATTATGTTGTTATTACACTAATAGGTGTTCCTACAATGATAACTAGGGGAGGTGGGTGGGAGCTGTAATGGCATGAGAATGTTAGAATCTAATTATTTGAAATCTAACATAATAAAATAATAAATAAAATAATTTAATTATATCAAATCCAACATGATTAAATAAAAAAATAAAACAACAAATATGACGGTTTAAAAATATAAAAAACATATAAATACAAATAAATTCAAACCAAAAAACTAAACACAAATATAAAGTAAAGTGAGAGAAATAAAAATTAAAGAAAAGTAAAAAAAAGGAGTAAATTGAATTGCTTAAATGAAATACAAACTTTTTACATTTAGTGTGAAATTGATATCTAATTAATTTATATGTAATATATAAATTTTACCACATCATATTTATAAATAATCATAATACTGAAATTGTAAAAATAATTAATTTATAAGTTATATATATATATATATATATATATATATAAACAACTGTTGATACCACATCCCATAACAATAATTCTCCTTACATCTTACATTACATCCAAAAAATAAAAGGACAATAATGGTTTGCTAAAGATACAACTACTTAAAGACTATGATGCTTCCAAACAAGTTGAAAGTTACAACGAAAAATCAGAAACAATAATTATGACTCCAGTGCCTTCACTAGTTAGGAGCGCATTATAACTAGCATACATATCTTAGTAAATCTATGTAAAATACACCAATAGATATCATTCTCGAGGCACCTATATCAAAATTTAATTGTGAGTACCTCAAGAATGATATCTATTGATGTATTTTACATAGACTTATCTAAGATATGTATTCTAGTTTATAAATATGAAGTGGTAAAATCCATATATATTAATTATAAATTAATTATTTTTATAATTTTATCGTTATAATGATTTATAAACATGATGTGGTAAAATCTATTAATTATTTTTATAATTTTATCGTTATAAATTAATTAATTATTTTTATAATTAATGCTCTATAAATTAATTATTTTTATAATTTTATCGTTATAATGATTTATAATTAATGCTTGTAACAAGAGGAATATTTTCTAAGCATGTGTAATTATTATAAACAAACATGAAAATCAGTCAAGGCTTGTAGTGAAGATGACAAGAATTTGATCTTGATTTAAAATAAGTAAGCTTTTTAAATATGAAACTTGTTGGTTTCCATTGACATTAATTCAAATGGAAAGCACGTATCCAAATTTTGAAAACTCAAGTTCCAAAACTAATACTTGCTCAATAGTATAGTTGGAAAATTTTCTATGACCTTTTCTTGGTCTTTAATCATTCATAAGCTGACCAAGATATCAAGATGATGTATTTCTCAAGGGGGGATTTTACATCCCTTTTTACTAGTACTAGAATTATGACACTTATTGGTGATCGGTACCATAGAACATAACTAATAATGTTTAGTTTCTATGTGACCAAGGATTGATCTATCGATATGATTCATTGTTGATATCATGTTTGTGTTAATGGTTTAAATCATAATATCCTTGTTAGGTAACCATTATCAACCTAGCCAATTTGTATGTTAAATCATAAGGAACACGTTCCTATTAAGTAAGTTGGATAAGCTTCTAGGCAGGAGCCACTTGGGCTCATAAGAGAGGCCAAGGTTCTCGAGCATCCTTACAATTGGACTTATCTCATGAATCTATTATAACAATGATGTTTGATGGTCTTGGTGCTTATTAAAGATAATTCAGGTGTATTTATTAGCTATGGATTAGTAATGGTGTACTTGTTTGAAGGAGTTATTTTATCCATATAAATGTTGTAACTTGCCTTGGTTTAATACATTTTAATTACATTTTTTCACTTGTGTTCTTGGTTTGAAGCCTTATTATGTTGAGTTTACCTTGTTGTATAGTTTTTTTCAAAAGGTTGCCATTGGCTTAGGGGCCAATTATGCCTCTTGTTATCATATCACTTCCTCCTTGCATATGTTCTCTCAATATTAATACAATGCATATTACCTTTTTGGCAAGATCCTATTATGTATGGTAAACAAGGTAACTTTAGACCCTTATGGCACATTATGATGCATTTTAAAAGTCAGTATGTTTTCTAAAATATTTGCATGGTAAGGGAATGTGTTTTAATATATATATTTTATAATGATTAAAATATTTTTGTCTTAGTTTTGGAAAATCATCATTAGGGTTGAAATTCATGAGATATTACCTGAGTAGTATTATTTTGGGAAAAATAATGGAGAATAGTTGGGGGTTGTTCAATAGAGAAGATCTATGAATTTTTCATTGGGTAGAGAAAGGAGTGTATTTATCTTAGATTCATGGCATGTTTTGAGAATGACAAACTACCATTTGGGCAAGAGGTTTTAAATGTAATAATGGTGGCTGGTGAGGAATTGGTGGATAAAATAATAGAGGGTTTTAGGAAGGGCCATGACTTTGGTCACTCAACACAGAGGTAGAATGAGGCAAAGAGAAAACAAAACCCTAGTTTCCTCCATTCAAACATGCATATATCCCTCTAGTTAAGCTTCTAAACACTTATATTTTATTTATGCATGGCATGTCCTAGGATTAGCTTGAATGCATTTTGATTTCTTCCTAATGTATGGTATATAGTATGGATTACTATGCATTATGATGGTTTTTGGTTGGTGTTTGGATAAGTAAATTAGGATATTTGAGAATTAATAATAATTCTAATGACCAGTGTAGGAACTTATGATTTTTGCTTGTTATTATTGCATTGAGTATACAATATTATGTGGGTTTTGTGCATATAAGAGTGAACTTATAAGCTAAATAGTTATTTTACTACTTCAATATTTCCTTCTTATGGTATATACATAATGATCAAATTTAATAAAGGAAATGATCTCTAACTTTTAAAACATTTGTGAACAATTGTTGTGAGGAGAAATTAGGGATCGATTTGTTTCAATATTGAACTTTATTGAGATTTTTTTTTATCACAAGAGGAGGCCCTCTTGGATCTTTAAGTCATGATGATGATACTAGTGCTAGAAAAAGGTTATGTGTGCTATTATGGTGGTTTATCTCTAAACATGAGGATTAATAGATTAAGAATCTAAGTTATAATAGCCTTAATGATTATTAAAACTAAATACATTGAAATCATCTAGGATTTATACGCTTTGTATGCTAACTAATAAGAGTTTATAAATAGCTACATCTACTAATAATTGTTTGTCAAAATGTTTCAATGACATATGTTGGAAATTGATTTAATTCATTAATGACATATGGATAGAAATTGATTGTCAAAATATCTCAATGATATGTGATTAGTAATTTTTTGGCCAAAAATTGTTTGATAAAATGCCTCAAAGATGTTTGGTTGTAAATTGTTTGTTAAAATTACTTAATGACATAAGCTAGTAATTATTTGTCAAAATGATTCAATGACATATGCTAGTAATTATTTGTGTATAAATCCAATTCTTATCGTTGTTGTGTTAAAATTACAAATCTAAATGATATTAAAAAATAATGAACAATCTGGACCAAAATCATCAAAATGCTCTAATTTGTCTGCACACATAATGTGCAAGTGTCAATTCTTATCCATTGATCCCTAATTAGGGAAATGCATTTTATGAAATCATTATATTTTCCCAATTCACTTCAAGTCAAATTATGACCAAGCAAAATGATGTCCTGGACCACTAAAATCCTCTAATTTGTTAGTACACATCACGTGCATGTGTTGATTTATGTCTATATTATTCTAATTAGGATAATAACTTATACACAATCATCAAATTCCTATAATTCAAGTATAGTAAAATTATGAATCAATAAATTGACATTTTTGACCAATTTGATTAAACATGCAACCAATATCCAAGAATTTCAAAATACTAAGTAAAGCCATTAACCAAATTAAATTAGATTAAGAGCTTAAGTAGAAAATCCATGGAAATTTTTTGAATATCTATTATTGGAAATTAATAATTCAAAATATTTAGGCCATGACATCACCCATGAAATCATCAAAGGAATGCCAAGCATTAAGCATTAATGAAAATAAATATTAGGTTTAAGCCCACCCATGCCTCATTATTGCTCCCTTACTCCAAAATATTAATGGCTTTGTCCTCCAAAATTGAATCAATTCTTGGCCCACATATTGATCTCAATATGGACGGTCACGGTTGATTCTCAACATTTATGGAAATCTATAAATACATGAGTCATGGACATAAATTTCAAGCTTTAGTTGTGTAATGTTATTATGCAAAAATATTGCTTGAGAAGCTTCACTCATTCCCCTAAATTGATCAAATCAAGGAACCAAAGCCATTAGTGAACTAAGAGATGATGGAGGCATACACTACAATGCATTAATAGGGACTTGAAATACCAAATATAGGCATATGCAACTTTATTGACCATTTTTTAAGGACAACCACTATGGGAAGGTATTGTTTGTCATGATTTCTTAGTTGGTTTCTTGATTTCACTAATACCGCCCCTTGAGGGAGTAGGCTTAACACGTTATGTTATCTATGCTTATTATGGGTTTTATTTTCTAACATATTAATTAAATTACTTCATAATCATGCTCTACATTTTGGCACGCTCGGTGGGACTATGCATCTCATATACCATTTTATCCTTCTAATTATTCATTTAGACCATCTGTTGATGTCATTTTGCTCTTTTTCCTTCTAATTTTCATGTTTTATGTCTTCTAGAACAAATGGTGAGATCACCCTATAAATGGCAAGGTCATTCTGAACATCAATGAGATCACCCTATAGAATGGCAAGATCACCTTGAGCAACAACAAGGTCGTATGTACAAATAGAGAGATTGATTGTTGTGATTTTATGTTCTTTATGTGTTTTTGTAGATTGATGAGATCAACTTGATTATTAGTGATATTGACCTATGGAATGATAGGTTTCTCTACTAATTAATGATATTATCCTAGACCAAAAAGTGTATCAGGATTACTCTATGAAATGGTGATATTGCCCTGTGGAATGGTGGGATTGCTCTGTTAAACAATGAGGTTACCCTTTAGAATGGTGAGATTACTCTGTAGAACAATGAAGTCTCCCTGTGTCAAAAATATAGAGAGTTAAAACAACAAGATTCAAGTTCCTTTTTATATCCTACACCCTTGCTTGACTACTAACACTATGTTTTGGCAAGATTAACACACTTTACTAGTTTACTTTTTACAACAACAAAGACAAACTTTAATCACATTTAAATTTAGGCTTAAAATGAACAATCATGGTAACTTAGGACTCTTAAGAGTCTTCCCTTTTTTGTCATTTATTTGTTGGTTAAACTAGTTTCAAAGTTATTTGACTTGATTTTTATTTTTTTAAACTAAGTTTAACACGTATGCTGTCCCCTGTCCCCTTGAGGTAACTTAGGTGAACAAAAGTGATTCACTTATTACTTTTCTTGCTTAGTCTAAAACACATAAGGAATGTCACAAAGGCACTCCCCAAGATCTGAGTGACTTGGGTGATACCAAATTAACCTTTAAAGTCCTTATATATTTTTCTTTCTTACATCTTGGCTTGTGGGTAGGATTTAATCACCTCCCCATAAGTTCTTTAGGGAAGCTTTGATCTGAGAATTCATCTCTCAACATCATTTCAAAAGCACTCCATGGTGGGGTATAAAAATTAAGCTGTTGAATCACAAAGACACTAGTTTGAGTGGCTAAACTAAATCTATTTGTGAATGTTACCCTTAGAACAATGACCTAATCTGGACATGACATTACACTAAGCAATTTGACAGATATAGTGGTTATAAAAAGGACAAGACCTTTTTAAAACAAGCTAATTTTCTTGGATCAAAATGATGTGTTGTGCCCTTGTGTTAATCACACATATGGGACCATTTATATTAATCAAAACTTAAAGTTTTTAAACAAACCCCATTTTTTATAGAGTATTATTGGTGCAAGGTGAGTAGCCCAAATTTCCATGTCACTTTATGATTTATTGACAGAAGAGGGGGTCTAAGACACAATAATTTTCATGTGCATATACATTTATTAAATTAACAAATTATTTCCTCTCAATAAGGAGTAAATCGACAAAATCTAATGGTTTAAAACAACCTTGTCAGTTTCTAAGATAGGATGTACACTTCGGTGTTTTCTTATTTTTGTCTACTTGTATTAATTTTTAGTCTAAAACCGTGTGTGTGTGTGTGTATCACAGTGAAAATAAGAACCAAAACATGTGTAAAACACATGTTATACACCATATTTTGAACAAAGATGTGTTACACTGGTCAAATTAATTTAAAACATTTTAGCCTTATTCAAAATTAAGTCAAACTATTTGTACTTATATTTCTTAAAAGCATCATTACATTATTCATTTGGGTCCAAACTATTCATCACCTAAAAATATAAGGTCCTCTAGTCTAAATTTGAAAATTTACCTTTCTAAGCTCTAACCCAAAACACAATTGGTCTACGCCAGAGTCTTGATTATAACTTGGGCTTGGGTGATTCACCTTTTGTGCTTGGCTTGAGTAACTAGGGTGGAATTTTTTGTTTGGTTTGAAATCCTTTTGTCTAGAAATTTCTCATTATTTTCTTATTTGGACTTAGGTTATCTTGTATTCACTCACGTTCTAAGTTCTTTGACCATTAGAATTTATTTTATATGTGGCACCGTTGTGTTGTCCATTTGTTTTTAGATTTATACTTAGGATTTCTTGTGTTAGTTCACATCCTAAGCTTATTGATCTATCTCATCATCTTCTAATTTTTTCTAATCATGTCTCACCATGGTCTCGATCAAATTTTTATAGTATTAACATACTTAAAACTAAGGTTTTCTTATGCTACCTTGTATCTTAAGCCCTAAAGTTGTTTTACCTTCTTATAAATTATTGATTTTGATCAACTGAGGTTGAGTATTCCCAGGACTTCTCTCTTATAATTATGTGGTGTCATGCCAATCCTTTTTGATTAATTATATTGAATCCACCTTTTATTTGTCTTATAGAAAAGTCCAAACCCCTTTTGATGTTTGTAAACCAAAATTCAAAACACTTTACAAATATAGAAAATCATCTTCAAACACGCATAGGTATACTCATAGTGGGGTTTCTTATGGCCCTAGTTAAGATCAAGAGCATTTTAATGATGGGGAAGAATACTCTATCATTTTTTATGACATCCCAACTATGGTAATATCTAAACATAATTACTTTGAACACCAATCTATAGAGGACAAAGATGAATCTCTCTTAAGGTTGATAGAATCAGGAGTTAGACTTCTACCTGATTTCCTAATGGAATAATTGCATATACTTGCGTGTGTATAATATAAACTGCTAGAGTAACCTCTTACATCACAATCAAATGTTTCTTCTACTATAAAATGGAAATAATCACTTATGGACACCTCCCCAACTGATCAAGATCTTACAACAAAAATCTAACAAATTAGTCAACAATATGCTGATCAACTCACTATGGACTCAAAAATTTATTTATCCTTGATTTTAATCAATAATACCACTTTTGTGGAGTAATAACAGTCATTAGACCAAACATAACAAGCCCTAGTTGATCCTATTTTTATAGTAGACCTTGGGGCTTCTCCTTAACATAATAAACCCATATATAATTCACAGCAAGTTCCACTTGATACAAAACATAATTTATTTAAACATCATGAAACTGTTGCCTAGTCACAATAACACATTGCTAAAGACTCCTCACACATTGGGGGTATTTTACAAAACACTTTAGCAAGTTCTTCTCAAACATAATAACTTCCCTTTACAAACTAACAATGGTAATTCCATTTGGTAAATCAACAACAAGTACCCCAAAACCAACATATTTCCTATATTTCACAATAACATATTACTACAAATTAGTATCAAACATATATGAATCAAAAATAAAACCCTTTGAACCAACAATGTTAGACCTACTCACATCCAAGGATAAACCAAAACCAAAATTATGGGCAAAGGGTCCATATCCCTAATAAGACCATACAAGGGGGTACATTCCTACCCAAAAAAACTATATTCCACCAACAAATGCACCAAACATGCAAGATTGGAGTTAAATGAAAGAAATAGTCATGAAGCTTGAGATAGGTAATCAGATCAAGAAATACAAGTTCAAAGAGGTATGTCCTTATCCATTTGAATTGAACATTCTTTAGGTACCCTTTCCACCTCATTTTGAGGTACCCAATTTTGATAAATACAAAGGGAAGGGTGACCCTATAGAATAAATTCAAGCCTTATTCATGTTATGCCAAGAGGTAGCCTACAACAACATTTATTTTCTCTACTTGTTTCCATGCAGTTTAGTTGGACAAGAATTAGATTGGCTCCAAAAATTGGATAAGGGATCGGTGAAAGATGTCAATGGTCTATTAGGTTTTTTTTAACCACTTCTCTTATAACATTGATCATGAGTTGATAATGTTTGACTTATGCAAATAAAGACAAAGAGATTGTGAAAAATTCATAGTATATCTACAATAGTGGAGAGTTCTAACTGGTCACTTTCAACACATTTTACCATACAAGTAACTAGCTAATATATTTGCATAAAATCTACACCCTAAGGTTACCCATAATCTAATACTCACTTGTTTTAACACATTTGAGGAAATTATTGAGAAATATGTGTATAGCGAGAAATCATTTATCACTAAAATCCTTGTGAAAATAAACTCATAGGACCAAACATCTAATCAAACTCAACCACCTATTTAAGGTACTACTATAGAGAAACCTAAGGTTTTTAATAAGAATAAGAACATGGTGGGTAATAGAGTAATAGAATCAAGTCATGTGAAAATAGTATAGGCTTTGCTAGCTCAAAATGCACAACCTAATCCATCATATACTTTAAAAATAGCTCCTCCATGTAGAGGATTCAATAAATATAGACCATTCAATAAGCGAGGAGAACCTATTGAGGTAGTGTTCTAAAAGCTAGTGGTGGCCAATCTGATCATATGGCCTATATTGAAGCCCTTTATTAAAGATAAATTCAAGCTTGATTGGTATCAAGAAGATGAGTTTTAAGATTTTCATCATGTCATTGGCCATGCCATTTATCGATGTGTAGAATTGGGGCATCTCATTGAGGATTTGATTGAGAGTGGAGAAATTAAAGTAAAACAAGCAACACATAACACCAATCAGGATATGGGCATTTACAAAGACCCATTTCCTAGGCACAATGAAAACTAACAAAGGAATAATCAAAACCAAACACAAGGCCAATGTCACCAAGGACAAGGTTAGAAATAGAATCAACATAATCATAATCAAGATCATGATACCCAAGTTAATAACTTGGGCTACAATACCATGTCGTATGATTATAACAATACCATGAGGTGTATTTATAGTAATCACATCACCACCATTACAGTCAAAACCCATGAACTATCTAATGCTTCTCAAAGCATCAGACCTTCTATTTTAGGTCATCACCTTATTTTTCAAGTAAGGCCACACCAAGTTTAAGAAATTCTATTTCACTTTAGTTTCTATAGGTTACTACTTTTATACCATTACCTAATTCTTCTAATTGTGACAACTCCCTGTCGACTCAAAATTGCACAATCAAAACTAGACATTAGTGAGTTACCCTTCAAGGTTCTTACTAAGCCAAATTTGAACCTTATGCCTTTTAATCCTAAAATAAGCACTACTCTAGCTAAGGCCAAACCTTCTCATCCTACTATTCAGAAACCATATAGTATTCATGATTAACTAAGTAAAACATCTACGCAAATTTCTATTCTAGATATCTTGTGTACATTTGAAGTTCACATGACCATACTAAATGAATTCCTCTAATAGTCCACTATTCCTGAGGACATTAACCCTACCCAATTCCAAACACTTGTGGGACATCTATTTCCAAGCCAAAAACTAATCTTTGATCAACGAGATATGTCTTCCCTTGGTCCTAGCCCTAATAATCCCTTATAAAGCAAGGTCATTATCACTCATCATAAGATCAAGTGAGTTATTATAGATAATGGTTTGAGGCTAAATATAGTGTCATTGAAATTGATATAATGGTTGGGATATGCTTCTAAAGACATGAAACTAGATACAATCATGATCAAAGCATGTGACAATATAGAAAGAGAGTGTTTAGGGGCAATTTGATCGCCAATCATTATTGGGGTTATAATCCATGATACCCTATGCCATTTTATGGGCATCAAATTACCTTATAAATTAATTCTTTGTCATCCTTGGACCTATGAAGTATGAGTAATCCCTTCCACATTTTGTCAATGCCTCAAGTTCCCCCATTCAAGAATTAAGGTCATTATTTACGATTATTTACAACCATACTAATATTGTAAACACCTTGAGGATGAATACATAAATTATAACTATTTCCCTGGTTCTAAATTTATATTTAAGAAGAATAAATCAATAGTTTTAAAACCAACTAAATCCAATTATACCAAGATTAGTGATCTTGTTTCCACTTTAATCGGTCCATTTCCTATAGCCTTTGCAAACTAACTTATTATTGAGGACACCGACATTTCCACATATTGTTTGAAAGATGATTTTCATATTGGAAATTTACCCAAATATCCTAATTCTTATAGAAGACCTAAACCTTCAGAGAGCCCTAACAGGCCCAAAATGATTTGGCAAAAGAAAAACACATAGAAGTAGCCAATGGTATTTGTACCAACCACTTCACCAAATTAGGACCTGGAGGCCATTACCAAAGGATATTAGTTGTATGATGATGACCTCACAAATTATTTTCAGAATCTTAAGTACCTATCCCTAATAAAATTATGGAAATTATGGACTTTGTAGGTAAAGGCCTAAGGACATGTGAGTAAGGTATTTTTGAACCTTTATTTGACATCAAACCTATTATGAACTAAGGTCTCAGATTTATACCACCTAAGGATGACCTCATGTATTTTAAAAGTGATTCCTCTTTATTGAATGATGAAGAAACTCCCAGTAGTGACACAACATCCCATTATAGTGCCTATGATGAGCTAGCTGATACCGACCTATTTTATTCTAATTTCATTATGACTATCATAACCCATTACCCACTTACCCTTTGCCATCCTAACATTATCAATTGGGACCAACAAAATTCTATTATACCTCTAGATGAGTTTTAGAAAGAGGAATGTATTTTTTAGTATATGGACCTTAGAGATGGGTTTCTATTTGGTGATCACAAACAAGGCTTTGACTTATAATTAGACCCTGATGCCTAATTTGGAAAGCAAATAAACTTCCTTGGTCATACAAAAGATAAAACATCAAGATTTTTGGGTGAAAAATATTTGAGGACTTTGATGGTCAGGGAAATAGTAAAGATGAAGACAATCCCTTATGTGAAAACTTATTTCAGGTGCTCTTTGATGGTGAAGTTTTCTCATCTTCACATGAAGTGTAATGTCCACCAAGTCTAGCTTTACATCCAATTCTAGTATTACTTATGAATAACATAAAGCCTTTGAGCATCTTGTTCTCAACCTACCTAATAAAATTTTCAATTGGCTATTGCTAGAACTGATAGACTCATATTATTTTCATTATGATGAGATTTGGGACTCACAACTAATAACTGAAGAAGAGTATCAATATAAAACACTGCATACTATTTTAGAGGATGGTTCTACACTCCTTGTAGAGAATATAATTGAACCCAACCTTGGAAACTATGAAGATCCTAAGATTGTCTATTTAGGGCAACCATCACCGAGCATGATTATATTATCACTATTTAGAGGGATTTTATTAATATATTCACATGGACTTACTCAAACATGCCAAGCCTAGATCCTGCCTTGGTCGTGCATCAACTTGTATTACATCCAACTTATAAATTGGTCAAGTAAAAATTATGGAAAATACTCCCATGTATTTTCATATTAGTGAAAAAGGAGCAATAAAAATTATTAGGAGCTAGCTTCAAAAGACCACTGGACTATTTTGAATGGATATCAAATATAGTCCTAGTTAAAAAAATGCCATAGGGCATATGCATTTGTACTAGATTTTAGGGGCATCAACAAAGCATGTCCTAAGGATGATTTCCATCTACCAAACATCAACATGATTGTCAACTCAACTTTTGGGTATGATATGTTATCCCTCATGGACAACTTCTATGGGTACAACTAGATTAAGATAGTCTCAAAGGACTAGCACAAGACTATGTTCACCACACCATGGGGAACATTTTATTACCAAGTCATGACTTTGGGGTTGAAGAATGTTGGTACCACTTATCAACATGCCATGATTGTTATCTTCCATGACATGATGCATTGTATAGTTGATGATTATGTTGATGGTATATCATAAAAATCAAGAACCCGTGTTGGACATCCTAACATTTTACAAATAATCTTTGAGAGACTTTACAAATATAAGGTTTGTCTTAATCCTAACAAGTGTGTCTTTGGTGTTATTTTAGGAAAATTTATAGGATTCATTGTATCACAGAGAGGGATTGAATTGGATCCTATTAAGGTTAAGGCTATCATGGAAATGTTTCTACCTTCCAATCTGAAATAACTATGTAGCCTATAAGGCAAAATCCAATCCATTCATAGGTTCATATTATAGCTGGTAGATAAGTGTCATCCTTTTACCTACCTCTTGAAGAAAGGTATCACATTTTAATGGGATATTGAATGTCATAAAACATTTTCAAAACTAAATACATACTTGGCCAACCCTCCAATATTGAAATTGCCAACACTTGGCCAACCATTACTTTACATATCAGCCACAAAACATGCACTAGGGGCACTCTTAGCCCAGTATAATGAAGAAGGTAAGGAAAATGTGGTCTATTGTATAATAAGGACACTCATATCATATGACATAATTATACAGCTAAGGATAAATCTTGTTTGGCAAAGGTGTTCACTTTCTAAAAGTTACGACACTACATGTTGAACATTAAACTATTGTCATTACTAAGGTGGACCCTCTCAAATACTTATTATCCAAAGAAACTTTTACAGGCCACATGGATAAATGGGTTATGATATTGAGTGAATTTGATGTTGAGTACCAAAAATAAAAGGTTATTAAGGGGTAAGTCATTTCAAATTAACTTTTTGAAGCTCATATCATAGATACTCAATGACTCACATTTGATTTTCTAGATGTCTCTATCATGAAAATAGAGGAGGTGGCTCATGAATCAAAACAACGGACATTATATTTTGATGGCTCATTCACATGCCATGGATCTAGAGCTAACATTTTATTGGTTATACCCCAAGGGGACCTCATCTCCAAGGCATTTCGTATTAGCTTCAACTGCACCAACAACATGGTCTATTATGAATCCCTTATTGCAAGACTTCATCTTGAAATATAATGGGATGTCCAAAAGTTAATGGTTTATGGAGACTCTTAGTTAATCATTAATCATACTAAAAACTAGTATCAGACTAGAGATGAAACTATTTTACCCTATAAACACATTGTAGACAATCTCAAGTCACATTTCCGATCCCTACTATTTGAGCAGGTACTATTGACCAATAATCAATATATCGATGCAATGGAAATAATTGGCACAAGTTTTCATAGTGTTAAAGAGTATTAGTTTCTCATTAAGAACCTTCTACAACCTACTCATGTATTATCAGATTTAGAGAGGCTTTGTATTATTGTTAGTCCTAATCTTCCAATTGAACCTCTTTGGTACTAAGACATTTATAACAATGTTCATGACCAAGTTCTTCCTCCAGACCTTTCACACAATCACCAGAGTTATTATGGAACACTTATTCATTATTTATCCTCAGTATAATCAATGTTATGATTTAAAGAGGTCTACAAAGGAATGTTTGGGTCCCACACCAACAGTGTGATCCTATCCAAGAAAATATTAAGAATAAGATACTGTTGGCCCATGATGGAAATAGATGATTGAAATTATGTCAAAAAGTGTGTTACCTACTAACAGCATGGTAATTTGATACACACACCTTCATTATTTCTATAATTGATCACTACACCATAGCCATTTTCTACATGGGGTCTTGATCTCATCGATAAAATAAAACCAACATCCTATGACGGTCACAAGCACATTATTACTATTATAGAGTATTTTACAAGTGGATTGAGGCCATTCCTCTGACTTACATAACTAGGAAATAAATTACCAATTTTATCCATTACCATATCATATGTCATTATGGTATCCCTACCCAAATCATATTTGATAATGGTGGTTCATTTATGAACAAATATGTTAAATCCCTATGTACCCTATTCAAAATCAAACACAAGAAATCTACACCATACAACCCATAAGGAAATGGTCAAGATGAGGCATCTAACAAAACCATTGTCATAATCCTTATGAAGATTGTCAATGACATTGTCCATAATTGACACTTGCAAATATTTCTTTCCCTCTAGACCTACTATACTAGTCATTATACCCCTATAGGATCCACTCCATATTCCATGTTGTTTGGCACAGAGGCTATTATCCTAGTCAAGGTTAAGATACTTCATTATGGGTACCTTTACACCATAATGTTGATGATGAAGACTATAGAGTTTCCATCTTACAATAGTTAGAACTTCTTAATGGCAAGCATTTAGTTGTCCTAGATAATTTAAGAGCATATCAAAATAGGTTATGTTATAGCTATAACAAACACATTATTCCTTGAGAGTTTGAAGTTGGTGACTTGGTCTTAAAATAACACCAAAAGAATACCAATTTTGAATGTAAAAATAAGGGTAAGTTTTAGCCCAATTGGTTGGGCCCATATGTGGTTACAACAAACTATGGCTCAGGGGCATACCAATTGGCTACTTCAAATGGTGAAGAGATCCTAGAGCTAATGAACATTGTACATCTCAAACATTTCTATGATTGACAACATTTTTGAACCATTATCTATAAGAGCCCTTAATTAGGGGCACCCTATGCCAAAGTTACTTATTATTCCATCCTACTTATAATCTAGACTCTTGTAACTTGTACTATTATACCTTGGATTATTGTAACCCTAGACCATTGTATTGAATTGTTGTAACCTTGACCATTTTACCTTGTACCATTTTGCTCAAGACCATTATAACCTAGACCTTTTCTATTCCACTTTACCTAGACCGATCTTGCTTTCACCTGAACCCTTGTAACCTGGACCATTGCATCTAACACTAATTATGATCCTAATTATGATTCATTGACATTTTGTATACATTCAAGGATCATTATATGAGGTAGTTTGGTTTGATCAATATCCACAACTTCTTTTGTATACAAGTGTAATAGGGTATGTCAACACATGGTTTTCACCTACTAGATGGTTCCTTGGGACTTCTTTCACACTATGCACTATTTTATTCTTACTTTTCTATTATTTGTTATTTACTATTGACTTAAAATGGTACCACCATGCTATTTCAGCTATTTTAGATGTCATTTGAACTCTTACCTATGGAAGTGCATCTCCTTAACTAGGTGGTTCCATGCACCTTTGTTCATATTACATTTTTGTTGCTTATCCCAAAAACACAAGAACATTAAAAAATGATAAAACAAAAGACCAAAAACATTATCAAGTTATGATCCTAAGCACTCTTGCCATTTTATGAGAAACCTAAGCCATAATCTTACCATTTTGTGAGTCACCATTGTGTGCATTATTCATTTAAACTAGCTACTATAGCCTAAATTTTAGATTCACCTCTTATTACTATTTTTAGAAATAAAAACTTAAAATATAAACACATCAATAGGAGGGGATAAACGAGATAATCAAATTGTTAGAGAGATTCTTACCATCATTTTATCTCTTTATAACTGCTCTCCAAGATTGCAAAATTGATGCTTGATGCAAAATTGATGGATGTTGGATTGCTTGCTTTTGATTGATAATGGCTTCTAATGGATAATTGTGTTTGATATGGCTCTTGATGGATGAAAGAAGGTTGGTTATGGATGCAAGATAGAAAGATAACTTCAAGGTTTTTGAGTTAGTTTTGCATGAAAGGGATGGCTTAGTTATATAGGAAACAGAAGGAGAAATCAATGGATCAATTTTAATTTTGAGCCATTGAGATCAATGGCTAGGATATTTCCAAGAAATTTAAAATTCCTTAGAAATATCTAAAAAGGAAAATTCTAGAGGAGAAAGGGCTAAAATGGAGGAGATTTATAGAATCTTCCAATTCTATAAATCTCTTATTAGGGTTTAGGGGTTTAGGAAAAGCTAGGAATAGGGTGGTAGATGGGTAGGTAGAATAAATTATATTTTTAAATTGGCAAGTGGCTTAGAGAGTAGGTTAGTAGGTAAATGGGTTTTATTAGTAGATTAATAAGGGGGATTAATTGGTTATGGGATGTGGTAAGGTTTGTGGGATATAGGAAATGGGATATGGGGTAATGGGATATTAGTTAAATCAACAAGGAAATGTAGTTATAGATTAAATTAGTGTAATTAGTGCAGTGAGTGGAATTTAGTGCATACATTTTGCCCCTCTTTGAAATGGTATTATGAGTGGATAAGATAGGATGAGTAATGGTATTTTAAAAAAGAATGATAATCACGTGGAAGCAATGTTAGACAATGTTAGATATGAATTAGTAGGATATTATGCCCCCTCGAGGGAGCATATAGGGAGAACCAACCTGGATGGTCACTCGAATAGAAATCCCAGGGTTGGGATAAGACCTAGATAATAAAATGGGCTAGGATGCCCTAAGACATAGATATAGTTGAGATGCCCTAAGTTTTGAGACAAGGGGGTAAAGTGACATAATTGTGATGGGTTCTAGACAAATGACCAATGTTTAGTGATTGATAAGAGTAAATTGAGTGAGATGATATGGGCTCAAGCCTATGATAATTACCATAGCAAGGACACATCCTAGAGAAGACTTAAAAACTGATAATAAAGATAAAAGTTGTTGATGAATGATAGGGAACCACTTTATGTAAGATTCATAGCTTAAAGTGATAATCGAGTGACGAGTCTGATGACATGATGGGGATAAAGAGTTAATGGTGGATGAGCTATCTTTGAGCACACAATTAGGACCAAGTGTTGCTTACATAGTCTTAGGAGACCTTAAGCTGATGTAGTTTTGATGTAGGATTATGATGGATAGTGGGGAAATAGAAAAATTCTACACCCTAGATGATGTTAGAGATGATAAAGAAAGATTGATTAGGATAGTGGATGGATTTGATTAATTTGGACATTGGAATAATTTGATAGGATTTGGATGTAGGATTTATTAGCAAATGGATATTAGGGCTTAAAGGGGAAAAAAGAGGGGGGTTGAGGGGGTCAAATAGAAAAAAATAGGAAAAATAGAGCCATTTTAACTTTTATCTTTTGTGAGAATTGACTCTGGGCTAAAACCCATAGACCGGCTTCCTTGAGCTTCCCATTACGGTAAACAAGTGTGAGAGTTCCAAAGAGTGGTAGAAGTTGGACCACCAATGAGTAGGAGACCCTAACCTTTGTGTTTTTATTAAATTTTTATTGGATTTTTGGGGATTTTGGCATTAAATGACATCATCCATGTTGCTAAGACAATACTATGACTAAGGGTAGTGCCCTCAGTCATGTCATTGCAGTCGTAACTTGTAGCTTTGTATAAGGAAAGATGATATTTTAATACCATGAGTATAGAGTTAAAATATTATAATAATGCAAGTGTAGACTCATGATTTTTCAATATTATAGTTTAGGGAATCATGATTTTTCAAAACTATGCAATTATGAAAAACTATAGGTCATAAATGGTGGTTTCATCTTAGTCGTAGGTTAGGGCATACCCACGAGTTATGTTTTGCCAAAGCTAGGAAAAAGGGTTAAGGGATGGGGATGGGATTAGGGGTGCTAGATGGGGATGAGAAAGAGATAGGATTAAGTGTGTTAGGGGTATGTTATAAATAATTAAGGTGTTGTTAGATGTAGTTAGTTAGGGTGTTAGTGATGGACTTAGTCAAATAAGTCAAGGATTAGGGTGAATGGGGTTAATATGAATGAGAATGGGTAAGTTAGGATAGGTTAGTTGTAGGGATAATTAAGGTATGTTAGAGCTAGTGAATTTATGATTAGAAATGTTTAAGATGAAGTTAGTTAGGATTAGCATTATTTAGGATGGAGTTAGTTGATGAGGGGGTTAATTAGTGGAGATGAGGGATGATGAATGTGGCAAGCTAGGATAGGTTAGAAGATGGCTTAGGTATGGATTTCAAGGTTTGGTTGGGGGTGGGGGTGTGATTTATGATAGAAAAAAATTAGTGATAGTGTATTTGGTGATTGGTAGAGGAGGACCTAGGTATGATGGCTTTGTGATTGCGATGACTGGTGGTGTTGCATGAGATGCACTTACTGATAGATATAGATTATGGAGTCTTAGAGCTGGTAAGACTTCACTATATCATGATGATACCAATGGTGTGTATTTATTGGGCCCTAATCACAATATTATTTGAGCATTGGTATTTTTAGACTAGCACATTTATCTTTATCATGGGTGAGATTATAGTGACTCTTGTTGACGTGTATTAGATTCTACATCTATTGATGTTTGGAGATATGATTTAATGGAAGTCTCATACCTTGAGTGTTACTTTAAAAAGAATATCAGGAGGGTTACATATGGGAATTTGAGATAGATGCATAGATATTGATAGGTTTCTCGAAGAGAGGACTATTGATCACCTGACTCTTATGGTTATGTCTTTTGTTACTTGCATACTCCTATTAGACAAGAGTGGGCAGTGGTTTGACCTAGGCTTGGGGGATGTGGTGTTAGACATGGTTCAATATTTTAGAGTTTTTGCTTGTGGGCCAATGGTATTAGCTCATTTGTATCAAGAGCTTTACTTGGGAGCCTATAGGGGGAAGCTAGCATAGGACCATCCTTATTATTGTAGATCTGAAGCTAGGAACACATTATGATCTGGTAACCACTTGGGACTCAGGTAGTGAGGGAGGAACATCAGCCTATAGTGTTTGGGTGTTACATTTTATTGGGAGCATAGCAGGGCTATGTTGGGGAGATGTGGTTCTATGGGGAGGTATTTAATAGCTTGTGTTTAGAGCACATAACCTAGATGCCCTATAGGGGTTTACAGTTTGGATAGGATGATGAGGTAGTGGTGACCCAATACATATTAAATGAGTGATACTTGATGGGTTACAAAGATGTTATCATAACATAGTATAGGCCTGACCAGGTATAGAGGTAGTTCAGATTCATTCAGGACGTGCCAAGGGAAGAACACCTATTTTCTTAGAGTGAGCAAGAGAAGGCCTAGTGGGGTAGACCAGTAGATAGGGCATAGGCACAGATATATTATGATATTATTGCCCCTATACATTGGGATTTTTGGATAATAATTCATTATCAAAGGGTTATAATGGATTATACAGCATGGTGGTCCTAAAGGACTCCATTAAGATTACTCCATCCTAGGGTTATGGTGTAGAGAGGGGTGGTGAGGATGGTGCTGCAAGAATGAATGAGATTATAGAGGAGGATGAATTAGGCACCCACATAGTATGGCTAGGGTGGGTAGGATGGGGATGCCATAGATGTGGATGGAGGGGATGGGGTCCAGGTAGCAATGTCAGGGCAGGCTGGGCTTCAAATTTAGGCATAGGTACAAGTCGGTACATAGGCTAGGGGTAGTGGTGTTAGAGATGGTGTAGGTCCCTTGCATCAACCTTTATCAAAGGATGCAAGTTATTTACTTACATATCTATAGGAGGAGATTCAGGCTTGGCTTGTAGAGATTGTCAAGATCACTCAAGAGAGGGATCAACTATAGGCATAATTATAGGTCCATATGGCATAGAGGGATGAGCAGTTGGCCTAGGCCCAGGCATAGGTGACTATATTATAGGGTTAGGTGATAGAATTATAGATGCATATATACATATTTCTAGGCCATATCTAGAGTTGAGATGCATAGATCATAAGATATTAGGGCCAAATTGCTCAAATGCAAGCACATATTCAAACTTTGATAGGAGAGGTAGAGATGGCCAAGAAGGCCAAAGAGGAGGCTCAATTCATAATGAGTGAGCATGGGAGGGCTCGAATGATGAATAACATTATGAGATTGACAAATGAGGCCTAGTATTATAGGACATTTTATGAATTAGTTGTATGACTAGGTCAGTGTGTAGCCTCCTTTAAGGCTAGTTCTTCACATTCAATGCATCAGCCTTCAAGAGGGCCACCAGGATTGCCAAGACCACTAGGACTACATCCATAATTAAGACATGATATGTATATATGATTTTTGTATTGTAGCATATTCTTTCCTGATGGGCCCATGTATTGTATCTATTTTTTGACATGGAATCCATGTGGACTATTGATATATTTATATATGATGAGATTTTGGATGATGTGATGTGTTTTTAATGTCATTGATATTCATGGATCTTGTTATGATGTGATTAGATATATGTGATGGATACATGATTTATTGTTTATATGATGAGTTTATTTATGATGTGATTAGATGTACATTGATTAGATGAGTTTATTTTGCTTTATATGATATTATATGAGGTAATGTGATTAATGATGGATTCATATGTTTATGATCTTGTGATATCAATGATGGATACATTTATGATTATGTGATGATGCATTAGATTATTTTATGATGTATATGCTTTACATGACTGGAGATGATTATGATGTAATGATTTTAGATAAAATCATTGTTTTATGTTTGTAATGATGTGATGTGGGATGCAATATTTATTGATTTATATGTGTATAATGATTGTGATGGATGTGATGTGATTAATATAGGATCATGGTATATGATGTATTGTATAGGATCATGGATATGTGATATAATATGTGAATGTTTAGCTAAATGTCATATTGTGTGATAAGATGGTATGAGATTAGATATATGTATGGGATAATGGTAATGAGATATGTAATGAAATATAAATTAATGTGCTAATAAAAATATCAATCCCCTTGTAATTCATTGTCTCACAATGTAGGTTTGGATAGGAATCCTCTTGAACCATGGAGGTAAAATAATGATAGGATGGGGGGATAATTAGGTTTAGATGAGACAGTGATAGGTTAAATGGGTTAGTGATAGGATTCTTGGGGTAAATGGGATGGGTGGCTAAGTTATAAGCCATTAATAATGTGTGAAATCCTTTTTAATGTTGCACTAGTAGATAAATATGTGTTAAATGACATGAGATAAGTCAATTGACCTTAAATATCTAATGCATGAGGGAACTCCATTTGAAAGTGACCTTGCCTGACACAAGTTTGGGGGTCACCTATACCATCCTTGTTCCCTTAAAAGTGAATAAGATAAAATATATAGAAAATGCTAACAAGACTTATTAAATAAACAATGTAATTAATATGTACATGATTAACTAAACAACCACACACACTCAAAATATACACAAATTCATACAAGTCAATCATAAAATAACATAGACTAAAGATAAGGATAATAATAAGGATATATAAAGGGATAATGAGATGATGATAAAATTATTATAGACAATGGACCTAGTGATGATTAGGGGATATGTACATGGGGTATATAGTGCCCAAAACTATTATATTTTGGAACAAGATTCCAACCAAATCCAAATGCAATCATATATGGGGTGTAAGATGAACAATCAAGATTTGGTGTCATAATGTATGCAAAAACCTAGAATAAAAAATATATTTTTACCCTTCCATAATGATATAGTGGGAAGGTGTGAACCATGGTTTTGGGATAGTAAGAGAAAAATGGGGATGGGATTTATCCTGAGGCTAAAAAGGAGACACACTTGTCAAAGAAGATATGATGGGGTTATAGGATAAGCGATGGACATAATGATGTGATAGGATTTGGGGACATATACATGATAGATATGGATAAGAGACTATAGAGGACTTCCCAAACAAACATCCCCATTACTTAAGAAGAAATGACTTCTTCTTTGTTTGAAAACATTTGTCTCCTATTGCAGCATGAAAACCTGTAATGGATGCCCACTGTGAGGACTAGGGTCAGGAATATATAGAATGGAGAGGAATGGGAGGAAGATGATGGAAATAGAAGAAGATGTGATCCCAAGAGTGGGGACCCATATACACAGGGAAGGTGGAGCTTGTTAGGTATAAAAATGCTTTAGATGCATTATATTCATTGGATCATCAAGATCTTCACCATCTAGTGTAGTTAATTTGTAGGATCCAGATCCAAATTTAGAAAATATTATATTAGGCCTGATCCAATTGGCTTCAAATTTTCCCTTCTTATCCCTATCAACATTAGTATTTTTCTGATTTTCTTTTAGGACTAGATCATCAACCTCAAATTCTTTGGACTGGATCTTCTTATGATATTAGACTTTCAATCTATTATGATATGCCTTTAAATGATTGAGGTCCATTTTATGCTTTTCATCTAGAATCTCCAATTCCTATAACCCTTCTTGTCTACAATTAGGATCAGTGATAATGCCCCTTAATGATACTATAGGGAGGGGAGCTCTACTTCCACATGCAAAATAGGTTCTATCCCATATACTAAGGCATACAAAGTGGCCACAGTAGGTGTTTAGACACTTATTTGATAAGACCAAAGTGTTGGATATAATTACAGGTGCTAATTCCTACCTACCTGATTGACTATTTTCTTAAGAATTTTGATAAGGGTCTTATTTATTGCTTTAGCCTATGCATTCCCTTAGGGTAGTAAGGAGAAGAAATTTTTTTCTTGATGTGAGATCATTGGCATAAGGCTTTGACTTCTTCATTTTTTATCGACTTGTCATTATCAGAGATGATGTTGGCAAGAATGCCAAAATGGCAAATGATTTGACTGAGAATAAACTTAGAAATATGAAGACCTGTAGTATAGGTAAGAGACATTGTTTCTACCCATTTAGTGAAATACTCTATTGTTGTAATGATAAAGTTGTGACCATTAGAAGATGTAGGATTTATCTTACCAATAAAATCAATTCCACATATAGAGAAGGGCCACAGACTCATCATGGGCTATAATTATTATACAGGTGCATGGATAAAATTACCATGTTTTTGACAAGCTACACATTTCTGCACATACTGGCAGGAGTCCTATTCTATGATAGGCTAATAATATCCAATCTACATAAATTTCTTGGCCAGGGCCATTCCACTTATATGACCACAACAAATACCATTGTGAGCTTCCTTGATTACAAGATAAGCCTCTTTCGAGGTTAGACATCTTAACAAATTCCCATCATAACCTATGTGATAGAACATGTTGCCAAAGATTGTTTAACAAGGGGTACGATGTATGAAGGCCTTTCGTTGATGATAGTTATGGTAAGGTGGTAAGATGTTATCATGGAGGTAATTATAAATGTTTTAGTACCATGGAAGATTGGGATTAGGAATAACACAAATGTGTAGAAGAGCTATGGATTGATGTGCTGGGAGAATCAGCTGTTCTATTAGAAAATTCCTTCTAATATGTCTTCAGGGAGATCAATAAGAGAGCCAATAGTGGCCATGGAGTCAACTATTTTATTACTCCCTCTTAGCACTTCTTCAAATGTAATAGTCTAAAAATTATGTTTCAACTATTTTACCAATTAATTATAAGGGAGTAATTTTTCATCTTTAGTCTAAAACTCATCATTAACCTACTTGATTATAAGGTGTGAATCACCAAATACTTGTAAATGTTGGATGTTCCATTAGATGGCTAGTTAAAGGCCAACTATTAAGTCCTCATATTCTGAAATATTATTAGTGCATGGGAAAGCAAGGCAGAAGGCTTTTAGAATAAGGTCACCTTGTGGGGTGACGAGGAGGATGCCTGCCCCTAATTCATGCATAGTAAAAGAGCCATCCAAATATATCTTCCAACCACTAGATTTTGAAGTATTTGTTATCGACTCATTTGGGAAGGTTGTATTAAGAGGTTCAATCGCAACAAGAGATGATTTTGCTAGTTGATCTACTATCACTTATCCCTTATTGGCCTTTTGATTAACATATTCAATATCAAATTCACTAAGTAACATAATCCACTTGGACAATCATCTTGTGAGGGATAATTTTGATAGTAAATATTTGAGAGGATCAACTTTAGCGATGAGATGGACTCAATTACTAATCATATAATGCCAAAGTTTTTACGAAGTAAAGACCACGACTAAGTAAGCTTTCATAATTGAAGTATAATTCATCTCATAAGATATTAAAGTGTGACTGATATAATAAATTTCTTGTTCCTTTCCCTAATCATTATGTTGGTCCAGGAGAGAACATATTGCACAATGAGTTGTGGAGATTTCCAATGAAAGGGGTTGATAACATAGGTGGATTAGCCAAATACTGCTTGAGATTATTGAAACCTTGTTGGAAATAGAGTTCCAATTAAAATTGGCCCCATTATTTAAGAGATGAGTAAAGGGGTGACATTTATTTGTGAGATGAAATATGAATAATAGAATAGCTTACAATTTGCCTTGAAGACTCCTAAGTTGCTTCAGATTACGAGAAGGCATTTCCATAAATGCTTTGACTTTGGTCAAGTCCAATTTTATGCTTCTCTTGGAGACTATAAATACCAATAATTTTCTTGAGGTAACACCAAATACACACTTCTTGGGGTTTAATCTAACTTTCTACTCATGTAATTGCTCAAAGATTCTTCTCAGGACTACATGATGTTTTGATTTGAGTTTGGACTTCCCTAGGATATCATCCACATAATATTCAACTATATCATGCATCATATCATGAAAAATAATTGTCATCACCCATTGATAAGTAGTGCTAGCATTATTGAGACCAAAGGGCATGACTTGATAGTATAAATTCACCCATGGAGTAATGAAGGCCATTTTGTGTTGATCCTTTGGCATAATTTTAATTTGATTGTAACCTAAAAATCCATCCATAAGAGATAAAATTTCATATCTTGTTATTGAATCTATGATCACATAAATATTCAAAAGAGGGAAGTCATCTTTGGGACATGCCTTATTAATATCTCATAAGTCCATGAAAATCCAAATTCCTCCTTGGGGATTATCCATACGAATAATATTAGAAATCCAATCGAAATAGTCAATAGGTTGAACAAAGCCTGCTTTCAAGATTTTTTTGTAATTCCTCCTTAACTAATAAGGCCACTTTGGGGTACATCTTCCATAATTTTTGTTTGATTGGTTTAATGTTAGGATGCATGACCAAATGATGTACTACTAAGGAGGGGTCAAACCTAAGCATGTCAGAATAACACCATGCAAAAACATCTATGAACTCCTTAAGTAGCTCAATAATAATTTGATGTTCCTCAAGTGTTAACATTTCCCCTAGTTTGACAATTTTGGAATTTTCTATTTAGTTCAAATGTTAAATTCAATCACTTCCTCAATGAGAGAGGGTGACTGATCTTGGAGATAAGGGGTAATGACTGATCCAGGATGTCTAAAGCAAAACCATTTGGGAGTTCTATATCTATTTCATCATATTCTTTTGATTTAGCTGAATCATGTAGAAATTATTCTAAACTTTGAAGTGGTTCTTCTTCTTCAGATTACTCTTCTTCACTTTAGTAAGGGGATGCTCTTGTTCCTCAAAATAATTTGACTTACAAAGATTAATTGAAAAGCCTTTCGTATGGTTGTTGGAAGGCATGAAATCTTGAGCTCCCATAAATTCTAAGATTGCCTCATCATTTTGAAATATATCAAAAAATGTCTCGTAATGTTGATATGAGTTAATTAAGGAGGGATATATTGATGGTGGAAATGGTGGTGTTAGGGAAAAGGTTTTTGGAAGCAAGTTCCTTGAAGTGACTATAGACAAAACCCATTTCAATTTCTTTATCAGAAAGAGACTCCTCAGGGATTGAAGCAATATACACAATAATACTATTTGAGTCATCATCAAATAGTTTGTACCATAAACCAAGATATTGTGGATGATATTGAACTGTTATGGGTTCAATCCTACCTTGTTCATGTTTCTTTAGTTCTTTTCCTTGATAATGCATGGTTTGTAACATTTTCTGGATGTGGGGGTATCACTTTATATGAGATGTGAGGGCCTCATATTCTAAAATAAGTGATGCATCATCTAATTCATCAATACAATCTTTAGATAATAGTCCTATAGTAGAGAAGGTTGTTGGTCCAAATTGATATCTGATAGGATTGGTCTTTTGCATAGTTGAGGACCCATAACTACACAGGGGGAGAGGCAAGTCACTTACATAAAAGGTTTTATATTTGCACTCTCTTCAACCCGTAGATGTGATTTTTAAACAAGTGACTTTAGGTAGTGGATTTGAAGTAGTTTCAAGCTTGTCAGGGCATATATATTTAGCAATTTTTGGGCTTAAAATGGAATTGTCTATGCTAGGATAATGATATGATTGGGACTGATCCATTTGGCAACTACAAAAATGATTAATTTCCCTAGGAATGGTGACCTCCATACCTAACTAGGGGAATGTTGGACATTGTTGCATCTCATGGAGACAATGACAACTTAGCAGCATATTATAGGGTAAATCAACATCCACAACATGAAGTAGGGTTTGATAATGGGAAGGTAAATAGTTTCTCTAGATAGTCATTCATTATCATCATATGCTTTTATCATAATCAGAGTAGGCCCTAAATAAGCTTTTTAATACCCCAATTTATTTAATAGATCTAGATTACATAAATTTAATATTGACCCTCCATTTATGATTACCTAGGGAATGGGATGGTGGGATATGGAGACTTCTATGAAAAAAGGATAGTTATGATGGGGGCCAATAGGAGGCATATCCTAGGCACTAAAGGTAATTTACTAAGAAGGGGATAAATGTCCCACTAATGCCTAGAATTGATTGGTGTCAATATCACTAGGGACTTTGAGCTCATTCAAAACCTAGTTAAGTATCTCTCAATGTAAAGGGGATGTTTTTAGAAGTTCCATTAATGATATTTGAGTGGGTGTCTTATAAAACTACTAAATTATGTCTTAAGATTTATTAGAATATATTGCAACTTTCTTAGAGGCATTCCCATTTTGAGTTGTAGAGTTAGATGGGTCCTTAGGTGGTGCCCCAGGAACTATGATTTTACTGCATTTGGTAGTAACCACACAATCAATAGTGGCCTAATTGATTTTTAATATGGTGGGTGATGGTGGAGTGGGATGTTAGGGGATATGGATTTTGATGGTGTTGATGTAATGATATGGCATGGCATGATAATCAGTGTGATTAGAAGAGGAGGCCTAACTTTGGTCTCTTGGTGGCTTCCTGTTTCAATGAGCATGCTTGGGTAAGGGATCCTAATAAATGCCTAACCACTTGTTCTTAGATTGATGTGAAGTAATCTCCCCTTCTATTTCAATATCACCTCTTTCAATCAGGTCCTGAATATAGTGCTTTAATTGCATACACCTTTTTGTATCATGATATTTGACTCTATGATATTTGTAAAATTCATCCTCATGGTACCAATCAGGATGAGGTTGATGAACATCTAAATGTTAGATTTTAGGAAGAGTGATCATGTTAGGAGAAATTAATTGTTCAAGGACCATTTCAATGGGTACTCTCAAGCTTGTGAGAGATCCTTTTCTAGTTTGAGGCTTTGGTTTACCTGGTGGTACTTAGATAGAGGAGACATTCTATTCATCTATGGGATTCCTCTTTTACATTTTTGCACATGCTACTATTTCAAATGAATGACCCCATCTCCCAAAACATTCTTATTCTTGTTTAAGATTTTTGACTTATTTGAAAAGGAATTTTCTTGGTTTTGACCATGTTCATTTTGGGAGTATAGTTTAATTGTTTTTTTTTCAATAAGTGATCACTCAATCTACATACCTTTCTCAATAATTTCATCAAAAGTTTTGGCACATTGGAGTTTTAACTTATATTTTAGCTCAACATTGATATTGTCAACAAATATTTTGGCTAGTTCCTTTTCAAGCACTGTACATTAAAGGTGGCTTGCTAAAGTTCTCCATCATTATAAGAAAGATGCCAAGCTTTCCCCATTTCTCTATTTGGTGTTATAGAGGTCTATAATGGAGACATCATGTTCAATATTGAATGAAAAATGTCTAACAAATTATTCAATTAATTACCCAAAGCTATATATATACCCCTTTGGTAGGTGTATGAACCATTTTAGGGTTGGTCTAGTAAGGATTTTTGGGAAAAGTCTTAATAGGTATGAATCTTCATATGCTACTTCATGACAAGCCACATAAAAATCTTGTACATGATCTTAGGGATCACCTTTCCCTCTATATTTCTCAAATTTAGGAACTTTGAAGTGGGGTGGGAAAGGTATTTGGAGGATGCTCATGTCCAATGGAGAAGAGCAAAAATTTTCATATTTGTATTTTAGTGTTTGTGAGCATGAGTCAATTTTTTGGAGAGCCTCCTTCATTGCTTTCCATTCTTATATGATTGTGGGGTCCCTTAGAGGATTATAATTTTTACCATGACTATTATAGGGTATATGGGTGTTATGTACGTTCTGACATGGGGATGAAGGTCATTGATTTTGTGTACAGAGTAACATATTTATTTATTGTGTAAGTTGGTCTAGTCGATCCTCTAGGATAGTTTTTCTCCTATTAGCCTCAATACTATTATTTTGGAGGGGTTCAGGTCATTATTCTTATTTAAATTCTTGGTCCACACCTTCCTCTTATTCAGGTACTTGATTGGTGTGTATATTTGGACAGGATGTATTGGGTCTGGTAGAGGGATGAACTACGTATTGTAAAATATTATGATCAAATTTGGAGGGTAGTATGCCCCCCATTTTAATGGCTTGGGATAGAACTTGATCATGATTTTTATAAAGGTATTGGTCAATTAAATTCCTAACCTCATCATTATGGAGGGGATTGAATCAATTATTTTCTCCTCTAGGGTTATGCATATCACTATGTGTATCATCATGATCCTGAGTTGGATCACCTAGATTCTCAAATGGATCATTATCTTGGTTGGAAGCTTGTCTTATCTTGAGTTTGGCATAGGTTTAGATCACCATTTTAGATGAGGGAAAGAGAGACGTGATGAGGTGTGATAGGTGATGTGGAATCTTTGAATACTAACTCAATCTAGAAATCAAATCTAGTAGTGGTCAAAGAAGGTGATGTAGTGATTTTTATAAAGGGATGTGGATATTTAAATGACTAAGAATTATCAAAATACAAATCCTTATAAGATTCCAATCTAGAAAGAATAAAAGGGAGTGATGGGATCAAATACTTTTTATACTAGCAAAATGGTGATTGGATGGGTACTAGGTATGAAAAGGCACTTGATACAGAGATGTGATGGGTGCTAGATTAGAATCTTGATAAGACTATGTATTATTGATAATACCTAGTCCAAAAATGATAATGAGGTTAAAAGGGATGGATGACTACTAGAACTTGATTCCAAGACTAAATATAATATTCAAGGGTGATGGAATAATATGAGATGGATAGGGTATGGAAGATATAATATGGGAAGATATAAGATAATGAGATGAATAGGAGAAACTATAAGACGGGTAGTATATAAGTAATGGAAAATATAAGATGGATGGAAGATAGAAGATATGAGATGGATTTAGAGGTTACTTAAGATAGGGAATAAAAAGATAAGCAAGTGAGATCGACATGAGGGGTATGTAAGATGGGTACTAAATGGGTGAAAGATATATGATAGATATTAGGTATTATGTGAGATGTGTGGGGAACACAAGATGAATAGTTAGTATAGGATGGATTTGGTTTAATATTAGTGGGATGGATAGAAGCTCTAATATGGGTGTTGGAAGATGAAAGATTAGGGTATAGAAGATATGAGATGAGTGTAAGATAGATGTGGTTAGGGGATGGATGTGATGATGGATTCTAAGAATGGATATTAGCCTAAAGGTATCTAAGGTGTCAAAAACAAAAAGGGTATGACTAACTCAGCTTACAAACAACACAGGTCTATCACAACACACAGACAACATGCGTGGTGACAAGTCCTAATCTAATAAATTGAAAAGGTTATGTAACCCAATGGTCACACTATCTAACAGCTTCACAAGTGAGGCTGTAGGCTAATGACCCATTATAGAATCAAATGAACCCTATTGACCCCTTCTACACTTAATAACTTCTTAGGAGTTTATCCTTCCTCTTGTAATGAACTACTTGTTACAGTCAAAAGTTCTTATGATAGGTTTACATAAGGGTTTCTAGGGGAGTCCCTAATATACATGAAGGTATAGTGGGGCCTGAGTCCATATAAGATGTTATCTAATTACCATGTATATTGGAGTTTAATGTACCTCACTCCATAGGACCCTTTATGGGGAATTTTGCTTAGGTGCCTAATGACATCTCTCCTAATTTTTATACTCCACCAAAACACAGAGTTTGGTCTAGTGTGTGGTGACGAAATCTATGTCACCATCCCCTAATTATTAAGCTCATGTGTAGGGATGAATTACATGTCACGTGTTATCGTAGACTCAAGAGGGGGTAATAAATATGTAGGCACAATTAATTTTTCTTGAGTAATTACCTATGTGAGTAAAACACAAATATATATAATCAAACCACATGCAACAAGTAATGAAATTGAAATATAATGTTTTGACACCCCTCTTACAAGCACAAAGGTTAGTAAATAAAGTGGAACGCCTTGGTCTTGAGGGGTTCTGCACAAATGGATTAGTAGTTTTATCTACTATAAAATCATAACTCTCCTGCAAAACTACAGTTACACAATGAAAAATCATAACCATAGACTACAAAATTGCAACCATAATGCAAAATCAAGATTTGTGAGTTGTAATGTTATAATAATTAGCTAACCATAATAGTTACCCTAAGAAACTACAACTATTAATCAAAATCACAATTAACAAAGCAAAATCACAATTCTTAAAAATTCACGATCTATAGTTTTGCACTTAGAATGGAAAATTAAAAAAATTTAACAGTTTGTCTGATGCAGATGTAATTAAAATGTCACATATTACCTAAAAACTAACTTATGTCAATTTATAAATTTTTAGGGTTATACTATTAAAATGTTTTCCTTAGATGATATATATGCTAATGTGTAGATAGACTAATAGAACTATTTAATGGTTAACTAGAATATCAATCATAAAACTCAGAGTGCACCCTATTTCTACCTAAACACAAAACCGCTATTGTATTCTAAAAAACTAAAAATATCATAGTAATAACACTAATTTGAGGGTCATGGTATTGTGACAAAGGGTTAAATAGGTTAATGGTGAGGTTTCTAATTTATGTGCTCTCTTTTTCCCTATTTCCCCCTACACACAACAATTCCAAAAGCACACAGTTAGTCAAATAGAGTCAAAATACCCCAATTTTATAAAATTTGGCTCATAATTAATTAAATCCTATTTTACCAAAGATATTACTTGGATACAAATATACCCTACAATCAGAGAAGGTGGAATGATTACCTTGAAAATAGAGACCAACCAAAATAATTTTATAAGTATGAAGATAATTTTACCAATCTTATGAAATATCATGATTTGTGATGTCAATATCACGATTACCAAGTCAAAATCACTAATAAGAGAGTTTTGATATTGTAGTTTGGGCAAAAATAGTTTAAGGCTTGATCAATTATTCTTTTTTCCTACACACAAGAGACAATAGAACCTTCCAAGAAATAAAGACATAGACCTAATAACTTGCAGAGAAATCTAGTGACAGATAAGAAATAAGGATAATATGCAAATCATAACTTTGACAAATCCATGATTCCTTATGCAAACCTAAAATTACCAGGGAAAGTTCCCTATTTTGAAAGTTGTGATATTATGTCTAAGGCACAAAAAGTCAAGATGTTGACTTGATCCTTATTTGTCCTTCACAAAGGATATAAAGACACTTATAGACATACAACAAACTTAGAGAAAGATTAGTACTCAGTAATAGTCAAAGATATGATCTCAACTAGTAGTCTTCACAAAAATCACAACTTAACTTGCAAAACCATAATTAGCAGGGCAAAAACTCTACTTGAGAATTAGAGATTTTTCACAAAGATAAAAACTTGCAGAATTCTGAAATTATTAGCAGTCAAAACTAACTATTATGCAATATCATAATTCTATATGCAAAATTACAACTTCAATATCACTAATACCAGTGTAAAATCATATATTACATGTACATTAGAAGTTTTCAAAATTCGGTACTCAATCCATGTCTAGTTGTCCATCAATCATCCAAATCACATCCATCAAGCCTAAAAGGTTAGTTTAGGGAGTAATCTCCCACTCTAGTTGCCAAAATGTTGCATGAATTTTAGAGTCACCTCTTATTACTATTTTAATAATAAAAACCTAAAATCTAAACACATCAATAGAAGGGGATAAAATAGACAATAATATTGTTAGAGAGATTCTTACCATCATTTTACCTCTTTGTAACTCCTCTCCAAGATTTCCAAATGGATGCTTGATGCAAAATTGATGGATGTTGGATTGCTTACTTTTTCTTGATAATGGCTTCCAATAGATAATTGTGCTTGATAGTGGCTCTTGATGGATGCAAGATAGTTTCAAGGTTTTCAAGTTAGTTTTGAATGGAAGGGGTGGCTTAGTTATATAGTAAATGGAGGGAGAAATCAATGGCTAGGATATTTTCAAAGAATTTAAAATTCCTTGAAAAGATTTAAAATGGAAAATTCTAGAGGAGAAGGGACTAAAATGGAGGAGATTTCTGTAATCCTCCAATTCTATAAATCTACAATTAGGGTTTAGGAGTTTAGGAGTGGCTAGGAATAGGGTGGTGGATGGGTAGGTAGAATAAATTGTATATTTAAAATGGCAAGTGGCTTAAAGAGTAGGTTAGTAGGTAAATGGGTTTTGTTAGTAGATTAATGAGGGGGATTGACTGGTTATGGGATGGGGTAAGGTTTTTGGGATATAGGAAATGTGATATGGGGTAATGGGATATTAGTTAAATTAGCTAGAAAATGTAGTTATAGGTTTAATTAGTGGAATTAGTGTAATTAGCGAGGTGAACAGATTTTAGTGCATACAGATACATTACTACACCCTTGGTTTAATCCATGCTCTCACTATTTTTCAAGTTGTGTCATTTAGTTTGTCATAATTATCAATCAAGTTGAGACACTTAGAAATTCCAAAAACATTGGTAAAAGATCTAGAAAATATTAAACATCACATAATCATGAAAATTGGCTAAGAATTTCTACAATAAATATAAAGTCATCAAATTTTCTGGGATGGACCATATTGTTTGTTCAATTTATTTCTAGACCACCTTGGTCTTTTTTCTCCCATTTCTAGGAGAACTACATCCGCCTGAGGTCTGAATGGACTATGTAGGCAACACTTGGATACATGGGATATCTCAGGTTATCTCAGCCATACCTTCATTTATTTTTTAACCACTTCTTTGCCTTAAGGATCCTCAAATTCCTAGGTCTTTTAAAAGTACCCACTTGTCAATTAGTTTCTCCATTCTTATTGGCCTTACTTGTATGCTCTCTCTATTTTATGAGTTTATATTGTGAACATTGTGTATTCGAATTTGATATACTAATGACCACTTGAATCCATCTTATGCTCTCACCATTTTGCAAATCACCAGTGTGTATTGTTCATTTGAACAAGATACATTATTTCACCCTTGGATTCTCTTATGCTCTCATCATTTTGTGAGTGATTCTCATTTGAATGCAATCACAATTTTGTGAGACCATTCCCATATTCCTCTACACATTAGTCATCTTTCCTTATCCTCAATTTTATTATATCCCATATCCTAGGAGAACTACATTTGGCCTAAAGTTCATATTGGATCTTGCGTCCATAGAACTATGTAGGCAACACCCACTTGCCTAGTGTATATGTAGTCAACTTGGCTAACCCTTCCTTTTCTTCTATTTTTCCCATTTTTTTTGTTGTGTCCTATGGCTCAAGGGTAATGTTTATTTTCTTATTTGTGTGTCATTGTTTCCCTATAGCATGGGGGTAACTTTGTGCCCATTGTTCATATGTTATTATACTAGTGTCATCATTACCTAGCTTAGAGGTCACCCTATTATAGAGCATAACACTTTTATTACCTAGATTACGGGTCACCCTATTGCATGAAAAATTTATTTTCTATTTGTACTAACATTGTGATTAACCATTATTGGTATTATTGCCTTAATCCATTTAGACTAGTTTAATTACTGTACTTTTCTTTTCTTTAGATTGTTTAGTCATTTTTTTATTGTTTTATTCATTTTATTTGTTTATGTTTATTTATTGATGTTTTATTGTTCATTTATTTACTTTTATTGGTGTTTTGTTGTGATTTTATTTCTTTTTATTGGTGTTTTGTTATGTCTTTATTTATTTTTATTGGTGTTTTGTTGGGTTTTTCCTCGTCTTTTATTTTACTGCTTTGTGTTTTAACTTTTTGTGTGTTTTACTTATTTAGGTTGTTATCTTGCTTTGAGTGTTGTGTTTGAATACAATTTGTAAATATTTTGAGTTTTACCTTAACTTGGGATTGAATTATTTGCATTTGTATTTTAATTTTTTATAACTTGTTTATGTTTGTTTCTTGCTAAGTCTTGATAATTCATATCTTGATTTTAAGTTACATTTTTGTATTTGACCTATATTTTTATCTTTTTTTATTTACTTTGTTTTTTATTCAAATATAAATTATTGAAACTTTGGTTTTGGTATTTTTTTCATTATTCTTAGTTGTAAATATTTACTCTTAAACTGGTCAATTCGTAATCAAAATACAATGTTATTATAGGTTATTCATACTTATGATGTATAATTTCATTTGCCAAAGTAAACACCAAGTGCTCCAAATTTCAATATTCAATGTAGCATCGAATAACATCTCTTAAAGCACCATCCTACATATACACTACCCAAATAAGATATCATAACCATAATGGGAGCCAAATATTAGAACTAACCAAGAATATCTATATAGGATGTGCATTTCCTTGCATACACATTGAGTCATACTGACTATTTATATGATTAGTTTAGGACATGCATCTTTTGAATTATCCTCTAGCATCTAGTCATACATAAAATAGAGCAATAAATACATCAACATCCATATGCTAACTAAGGACGTGCATATGCTAATGCTAGCATATACCATCATGTCATAACAAGAGAAAAATAAATTTAAACATCATGAGACACAAAGAATATCAAAAGTACATGTACAAGTAGCTATGAGATAAAAAAATGAATGTCATATATATATATCTCAAAATAATGTTTTATACATCGATAGATTATATATACATATCATGTGCAAAATAGAGCTACAAAATCAGCTTTGAACCTAACCATCTATTGGTGGACTCTGCTGAAAGATCTAATCCATACCTGATGTTGGTGATGGTGGTGGTGAACCCATCACTACCTACTATGATGAGGGTTGTGCAATTGATCAATCTAAAACTATAACATGTCTAGACCTAGAGGTCTAACTAGTTTGTTAGGATCTCAAATAATCTCTATATGACAGAGCTCTCCTCTTTGTCAGGAACGTTTCCTTGTATAGTTTGCAATATTATGTGATATCATCCTTAGCATGCAGGACATCATCCTTCACACATAAGGCATCATCCTTGGCCATAATAACGTCATCCAAGTCTCTAGCTAAACCGCCATCTATGTTGGCTCGTCAAGCCTTGTCCCACTCCTTACTAATCCTATCTTTTTATGATATTAACTACTCCTTATCAACTTGAGATCTATCCCACTCATCAGTCACTCTTAGAATTTCCACATCATGGGTAACCAACTAAGCATGTATCCATGTCAACTAGGCCACCTATCCCCTAAGTGTCATAATATTTACATGCATAGTTATGATAAGCCCCTGTAGCTGAATCATCTCACCTTATGCAATGGCCAATTGTATATGCAATCTAGCTATAGTGCTCTATAGGCCTACAATCTCTAATAATCATGGAGTGATATTTTACTAGAGCCTATCAATCAAAGCATGCTCCTCTATAGATCTACATGTGCTAGAGGGCCCCACCTCCCTATACATGTACCTATACCTATAATTTTATTAGATGTCTTTACCTCACTTGTTCCTACCTTATTTCCCTCATAACACCTGGTACCTCACCCATATCTATACCCTACCCATCTAAATCAACCATCTCTATATCCCCTGGAGGATCTTATTTCACTTGGGCATGAATGAATTATAATGGAATGGCATGTGGTATGGTTGGATGAATCAACACCTAAACTTATCCCTATACTGGGGCTTGACCCTTGTCTCTCTTCTATCTCACCCATTATTGATGTAGGACTGACTGCTGAGGTCATGGTTTGGTCAATCAAATGGGTCGAACATCAACCCACCATGCTACATAGGCATCTATCATGCCAACATTTACCACCCCACCTGCATAATACCATAATATATGTTAGAATATGCCATAATCAATCACAACCTAGTCTTAGGACATTGATATCACCTACTCTCTAATCTCCCAGGTCACATGAATAAAGTAGTGTGGACCCTTTGAAATATCCTTCTAAATTTTGAAATACCACTACATTTGGTCTAGCCTATATCTCTCTACCAGAAAGACATGGTGACCTATGATATAATAAACTGTAATCATGAAGCTGATGAAAAATAGGTCCTCAATCTAGTACCATTGTGTCACTAAATATGGCCTCTAGATAAAGTCACCATCAACCATATCTTCTATGTCTCATCTATAAAAAGGTAGGTGCCAAATATGTCCTTGTAAATTTGGAAATGTAAGATACCACCCAAAATACACTAGATCTTCCAGTCTCCACTGATATCTCATCCCCATTGGTTGTACAATCGCTATATGCTCCCAAGCCCAAACTTAAAGTAGTGTGTTATGGTTGATACTCTACTCTTTGTGGTATGCTATCATATGAAGATCATGATAAAATTAGGCTAGAATGATGGACCCCATGCAAACTATGTGGAGTGATCATACATCTCTTATAACACTCCAATCAATCTAATTAGAAAGAACCATCCACTCTTGTCTGGAAGCAAAAGGATGCTGATAAGAGCCATCAAAATAACTACCTCTATAAGAACTATCCCATGTGTTGGTTCCAAAGATGGATCCCCTACTCTTACTTCTCCTACTTCACCATCTAGAGGCCAATCCAAGTCCTCCAATGTGTCTATATCTATGGTCCCCTTAAATACCTCCAAATCCATCACACTAATCAAATCCTCTAGCAGAGCTAGTCATCCTATTGACATCCAAGTAATCTTTTAGGCCTACATCAACACTCATAGTATCATGTGCACATCCTCTAGAGTCACTATGGCCTCCTTAATTGATAAATAAAATGTAAATGTCTTAGAGTGCCACATCTTCATAAGTGATGATAGATAGCCCTGATCTATATGAATCATTGGTAGTCAATCTAGGTGATATAACTCTACCACTTATAGTAAGACCACAAGATCATCAATCTATATGCTATGTCATAAAATCACTCGAGATCATTGCTTGCACATCATAATAACTATTGACCAAGTTTGGCCTACATACCAAAATGTGCCTAAATCAGATTAAGAAGCCAACCATAATCCTAATTCAAGAGTGACCCAATGTCATAAGGAGCATATAGACTTCAAGAGGATATCACATAGCATTTGAAACCTTTAGAAACACTTTAAATAGGATCAAAGTGAAAATTTGGTGATCCTAAGAGACCAAACTATCATTAGGATGTCATGCATAAATGAGTAGATCAATTCACTTATGTATTTTACAAAGTTTGCTCAGAAAGTCTTGCAAGCCAAAGGGTCATATGGACATGTAGTCCATGTCAAGACCATGCTTTATAAATTTCATGCCTTGGAGAGCTTTGTATCTGAAGTTATGAAGCTCCAAAGTTAAAATTGTAGTGTCGAATGTTCATGCAAATGCCAAATTTAGGCCATGTGAAGAAACCATTAGAGTTAAAATTGTGACAGTCTCACAGGATGTCAATGATGGGCACGTGAATGTTAGTGATGGTCATGTGAATCCTAAATTTAATACATAGCAAAAACCATTGGAGTTTAAATTATGACAGTCATGTGAACGTCAAATACGTTCCCCTGAATGTTAAAAAAGGGCATGAAAACATCAATTTTGGGCCTCATGAGTTAGATATTTGAGTTCAAATGGTGGGTCCCAATAAGATCAAGGGCTCACATTCTTTCATACAGGCATATCAATGGTGTGATCTCAAGTCAATAGGTCAAAGGATCTTTGATAGAAGGAAATCAATGTTCTATGTTCAATCATGTAAGGTAGATCTACAATGTGTAGGAGGTCAAACAGGTTAAGGAGCTGACAGTAAAATCCTACAAAACCAATAAGAACAAAGATAGTTTGGCACAATGCAAAAGGTCCAAGTTGGCAATTTATAACCAATGAACAAAGGGGAAATCCAAAAAAGCTTCTAGTGGAAGTCGACGAACCAGTTTTTGACCCAGGCAAACAAAATTTTAAAGAGCCATATCACCATTAGATCTTGGTCAACAATAGACATAGTCATATAGTCGATATGGTCAATAATAAAGCTCCATCACTATTATATTTTAAATACGAGCTTTGGTCAATAATTTGGAACCTATCAACCCTATTGTAGGGTCATTCCATTAACATGTTCATTACTTTTAGATGGAGTATATTCATATACAATAACTTCATGGCTCTTATAAGGTTTTATAGGTAAAATAGGTCATTTTTGGCCTAATACATAGATCGAAGATGGACTAACAGTGTTGAATCAGGACTAAGCACTCTACAGGTTTCCATGGATATTGTGACTATGTGAAAACCAATAATTGGATTGGTTTTCATCTATAATGGACCTGCATTTAATTTGGAAGAAATAAAAATGTAAATATGATCATGAAAAGTTGTTTTGCCTATCAATAGGGTCACATTTCTAATGAGCAGGTACCTATGGCCACCCAAAATAGATGTGGCATAATTTTGTCAATTCCAAAACATGGTATTCATTAGTAGATTAGATAGATAATGACATGGGGTTACAAGAAGGAGACTTGGTGGATGGATAAGGATAATGGGCATTCAATTATTTTACATAACTTTTAATAATTGGTTCATTCTTGATAGGGTCATGAGTTAACATCCTCAAATATGTGCTAATACATCATAGTTCCCTCTCTCTCCTTCCCTTTTTCTATATATGTTCCATTTTATACCACATATTAGGTATCTCTAGAAGTTTTAGAAATAAATCTTTGACATTTTTAGATAAATAGACTCTTATGCTTTGGCTTGCTTAAGCTATGCCAACATTTGCATTGTAACACCTTTTGATGGAATAAAGACTGAATTCCATCATTTTGTAAGCTAGATTGAAGTGTGTTTTATGAAATCATGTACTATGTTTAAGTGAATGCATTTTCCTTGTCTATTTTTGAGTTTTCTCACCTTCATGAAGTTCTTGGTAGTTCTCACAGGTCATTCTAAGTTAAATTTATAGTTCGTTGTTTAGCTTAGAAGCGGATATCTGCCCTCTCATGCTAGTTTAATAGCTATTCAATGCCTTATTATGAAATACTTATGTGGGACTTATCTTATTTAATTTTGAATGTGTCTTATAGTGTGTCTTGTGTAAAGTGTAAGTGTTCCAATTACTGGTGTATTACCTCATTTTACATGCTTTCATATATTGTTGTTACTCTCTCTTCCCTTTTCTAATCAATTGTTAGTTTAGATCTAGTTTAGGTGATATATCTAGAAGGAAGCTGACCTTCTCTAGAGGTTTGACCCAAGTTTAGGTGACCCACAACCTAGGGTCATTCCTATGTTGGAATAGATTTGTGTAAGAGGACTTGAACAATCCCCTTGCTTAGCTAGGGTGCAATCTAGGACACCAATAGTTTTGGCGTGTCGATGTGATAGGTTTTCCTTGGCATAGCTAAAGTTTGACGGTTGAGAAGAAGTGTTTACATCAAAAGGTCACATTCACCATCACCAAAAGCTAAAGATCCTTCAAGTTGAAAAGTTCATAGCATCATCTAGATAGTGTTTTCATGCCAAAGGTTACCACAAGATAATCAATTAAAGGTATTTCATTTGAACACATTGAATTGCCTTCTACTTATTATAAAAGATCAAGATTCAATAGGACAATTCCTTATCCTCAGAGGAAGTATTCATCTCTTGGTTATCCTATTATTTTAGTCTAATTTATTGTCCCTATTACCCATATCCCCATTACCCAAATGGTTATCAAGAATCAACTTTTTATTTCATTCAATAGGGGCAGTCCCCTGATTTTAGCCCAATATGATGACATTCATGTGTCTGCCCTTAAGAGTATTATTTTTTTCTCGGGAGAATGGGGTAAAATTACTACTATTAAGCATATGCAAGATGTTGCCAACCTTTGCTCTGTTCACAATGGTGTCCAAGAGAATGTAGCTATTAGACTAATAGTTGCTTCCTTCAAAGGAAAAGCATTGCAATGGTATAGGAGTCTTCCTTTGACCTCAATTTCTACCTGGGATGAGTTAGGTGCAGCCTTAGTCAATAAATTTGAGGATAAATCTGATCATCTATCCTTAGTTGAACAACTAAACACCATTAAAATGTACCCCCATGAGTTCATGTCTATTTTAAACCTCAAATTCCAGAAAACATGGACTAGGATCCCTACATTGGTTAGACCATCCTTGGAGTATGCATTATTGTAGTATTTAAAGGCCCTTAATCCTGATATAAGTGTCATGATACAGTCTATGGGTGGTAATACTTTTCCAAATGCCTATGAGCTTGCAATAAGAGTAGAGAACAACTTGATACAAGCTGGTATGCTTTTTCCAAGACCCCTACTACCTATTTTACTAGAGTTGTAACCTATTCCACTCCCTCAGGTTCCTCAAATCCCATCTATAACTCCCATTCCATCTAATAAAGCACAAGTTATAACCCCTTCTAATCAGGATAATGAGATTGGTGATTTGAAAAGCATGTTACAAGCTTTTGGGAATGAGATAGTCCAACTTAAGAGATATTAGTACCAGGGTAGACCTTATCAATAAAAAAAATAGAACACCTATCAGCCCTTCAATAATTAAAGGCCTCCTTATCAACCTTTTAGAGAAAATAGACCACCTTACCAAAATCAAGGAGCCATAACCCAAGATAAACCATATGCAACCATTGACCCTAATATACCCTCCAGTTCAAGAACTATTATTCCTAAACCTCATCAAAATAACTTGATGCAAGATCCAGGTTGGCAACTTTTTAATCCCAATGCCATACAAAACCAATCGTTGGTATCACAGGATATTACTATGCCACAAATGACAAAAGAAAAGTTTTCTCTTTAAGCAGGTCAATATCAAGAGACAAATTTGATACCCCAAGGAGAGGCTCAACAATTTCAAGGGTATCCTTATGCTCAATATGAAATGGTAAATATATGATCATGTTGCATTCAATCAGATTGGTGAGACTAGTAACACAAGTGGTCAAGTTAAAACTCTAACTAGAGATAAAAGAAGAGCTATTAGGGAAGCTCAAGATGTGAGCAATGCTTCTAGTTCTCCTAATATTATTCTCAATGGTGTTAAAGATTAACCTAATACCCCTATAACACAAAATAATCAGAATGGAGAGGCTGGAAAGATCCCTCAAATACCTCTGATTAGAGAACAACCAGTGGTTCAAAAGGTGTAGTCAAAGGTTAGTGGAGCCTCTTTCAACATAATAGATCAGATGAATAAATCTAATGTTAGTATTATCATATGGGATTCCCTTGATATTCCAAGGTAAAATGAGATGCTCATCTAAGATCTTTTAGCTCTCAAGGTGTCTCAAGGACTAGTTGAGAAACAAGGTGTTGTCTTAGTTAATTCAGATCAACCAATCAAGCAACAAGATCAATATGCATATAAATGACAAATATGGATAAAACTAATGTAAAATAAAATAAAACTCCTCCTTTTTACCTTTATTTAATAGTTGGTGACTATTTAGTTCATAATTGTATGGTAGTTAGTGCAGTTAGTAGCACTGTCATGCCTAGACAAATTGCAAATAAGCTTGGTCTTGTTTATGAACCAAATGTTAAAGGAGTATTTCAATTATATGGGTCAGAATCAAATATCTAAAGTTGACACTACATGCTGGTCCTAATGTTACCATTTAGTAATAAGTGGTTGTAGTAGACTTGCCTCCTTATTTTTCCATGTGTCTTTCAAGGGACTTGACCTCAAAGATTGGAGGATACTTATCAACTGATTGGAAATATTTGTTGTTCAAGACTAGGTATGGTTTTAAGGTAACAATATGTTCTGAACCTATTGCAATAATCCATTTGGAGCCATATATGCCAAGTATGGTGAACACTAATTGTACTATCTCAGATTAGGTGTTAGAAACTAATAAAATAGAAACTAACTCAATTCTAGATGGAGTTTCAGATCTATTATTTGATGAATGGGCCTCTGATTTGCATCAACATGATCTTTATAAGTTAATTAAATAAAAATGACTTGGTATTTATTGCCTTCATAAAAAGGATACACCAATTCTAGCCTTGATGAAGGATGATGAGTCTAGTGATGGCCTATAGTAACTATACTTTGATGGATCAATTAACAAACATGACACTAAGGCTGGTATGATGTTGATTTCTCTAGCTAATCAAAGGTATTTCTCTTCTCTCGAGTTTTATTTTGGTTGTTCAAACAATGTTTTTGAATATGAAACACTAGTTCATGGTTTACAATGGGCAAGAAAGATGAAGGTCAATACCTTATAAGTCTTTGGTGATAGTGAATAGGTAGTCCACCAAATAAGAGGTCTAAATGTATGCAATAATTCATTGCTTAGGTCCTCTAAACATAGAGTATGGGACTTACTTGAATACTTTCAAACTTTCAATATTTGTGCCATATCAAGAAATAAGAACAAACATGCAAATATGTTGGCTTCCATTGGGTCATAATTCAATATCCTAGATGACATAAAGAATGAAAAGGTTCAATCACACATCAAAGTGGTTATAATACCTTTTATTCCAAACAACTAGGACAATTAGTAGGTGTTTGAAGAGGATAATCAGATTGTCAATTTCTTGCAAGAAGAAGCTGAATTTTCCTCAAAGAACCAAGATAAGTTACTGCAGTTGTATGGTGACCAGATTGTGTGAAGATAAATAAATTGCCCAAAGGGTTGGTCACCCTTGAGAATATATTGAGAAAAGATGATGAGTTGAGAAAATAAAATTTATAATTGTCAATAAAGCAGGAACACCTTACAAATGTGGAGATTGTAACTGGTAAAAACTTAAAGTTAGGCAAATTTTTCACTCCTTTAGAAAATAAAACTTTCATTAAGTTACGTTCAAGTTTTGAAAATGTCTTTACATGGCAGTATAGTGACCCAAAGGATTTGATCCAAGTCTAGCTCAACACACCATTGAGTTAGAAAATGAGACTAAGCCAATAAGACAAAGACAAAGGCCTATTAATCCAATACTTGAACCTTTAATGAGAGCCAAATTTCATAAGCTCATTGAATCAGCTATAATATTTCCAATTAAACACTCAACTTGGGTGACACATATTATTCTAGTATGGAAAAATAATGGTGAAATAAGACTATGTGTTGACTTTTATGACTTAAAGAAGGCTTCTCTTAAAGACCACTATCCATTGCCATATATGGAAAAAAATTTATAGTTGGTTACAGGTTCAAAAAGGTTCTCCTTATTGGATGGTTATAGTGGTTACAATCAGATTTTGGTCAAAGACGAAGACTGATTCAAAACAACCTTCACCATAAAATGAGGGACATTTTCTTATAGAAAGATGCCTTTTGGCTTATCCAATGTTGGAGCAACTTTCCAAAAATCTATGGCTATGGCATTTCAGGGTCTTTTTAATAAGTTTGTACTTGTTTATTTGGATGACATAACAATGTTATCTGAGAGTCAAGATGAACATATGATTCACCTCAAATAAGTGTCTAAAAGGTGTAGGCAATTTGGGGTGTCTTTGGATCAAAAAAAATGTGTTTTCTCTATTCACAAAGGTAGGCTTCTTGGTCATGTAATTTAAAAACATGGTAAAGCATAGATCCTAAAAGGATAGACTCAATTATTTCAATTTCCTTGCCTAAGCACAAGAAAGCTCTATAAAGCTTCTTAAGAAAGATCAATTTTATAAGAAGGTACATTTAAATTTTTTCTATTTTAGATAGGCCACTTACAACCATGCTAAAGAAGGGTCAGAGTTTTAGTTGGTCCAAATAAGGAGTAAGAAACTTTGAAGAGATCAAGAAAGCTATAACTAGTGTTCCCACACTCCTGAACTCTGATTTCATAAAAGATTTTTTTAATACACCTATGCTAACATTGACACAATTTTAGGTATTATCATGCAATAAAATAAATAGAATTTAGAGAAACTAATAGACTTCTTTAGTCAAGACTTAGAAGAATATGAAATAAGGAACTCTTTTATTGAGAAGCATGTACTTTCAGTTATAAGGTCTCTCAAGAAGTTTAGATACTTATTGTCTAATAATAAGATACATCTCATGGTTTCACATCCAAGTGTCAAATATTTTCTCCTGAACAAGGATACAAATGACAAAAGAGCTAGTTAGATAACCAAAGTAATGGAGTATGATGTGGATATCAAGGTCACAAAGTTGGTTAGAGCCAAAGGACTTTGTGAACATATAGCCCAAGACTTGCAAGAGGCTAATGGGGTGGTTATTATGTCAAATGATAAAGAAGTTGAAACTGATCACACCTCATCTTCCAGTTGGTTCTAAGATATGGCAAAGTATCTCTAGGATGGTATTTATCCTTTTCATCTAACCCCTTCAAAAAGGAGGTATTTAAGATTGTAGTCAATTTTTTTCTTCTTGTTGATAATGTTTTATACAAAAAGGATATCAATGACATGGTGCTAAAGTGCATAAAATTAGGTCAAACATAGAGATTGCTTGAGTAGTTCCATGATGGACATGGTGGAGGGAATTATTTAGAAAGGATTGTAACCCACAATATTATGAGAGTGGGTATTATTGGCTAAGCATATTTGGTGATTGTCATATATGGGTCAAAAAATGCAGACAATATGTTATGTTTGTTGGAAAATTTAAGCTTGCAGACTTACCTCTTAAACCAGTTTCAATAAATCAAACCTCTGTCTAATGGGGATTAGAATTTATTGGTCTTATTATCCCCCCTTCAATCTCAAGACATAAGTGGATCATGACTGCCACATATTATTTCACTAGATGGACAGAAGCAGTGGAACTTTTTGGGTGAATATTTTGTCATCAACTAATTGATGGCAAAATGGGGATATCAGCCACAGCGTAAAGGAGATTTACACCACAAAGAGGGTGGCTTTACCAGATCTAGATGAGGTAAATCTCTCCTCTCATCAAGGGGAGGTTCCCTATCAGTATTTGCGTGCTATAAGTATGTATATAATTAAGCAGAAAATAACACATGGGGGGTAGAACAACATCTACTTCTCTTTTTTCAAAAGTAACGTATGAAGGACAAAAGAGGAAAATCCCTGATCTAAAGCTAACAACACTCCTCTTCTTTCATGAATGGTATCAACCGAAGAGCAGGAGATTACCTGAAGTAACAAAGTCACAAGAACGCTCACGCAAATACAAAGTCTGCCGTAGCTTCTTCACGGATCCGGAACAAGTACAACCGTAGAGTAAAGTGAAGCACAAAGTCTTCACCTGAAACTACCAAAGATAAAAGAATCTCAAAAGTAAAAGTAGCAAAAAGTCTATCCTCTACCCTCAAAAAGTGCCCTTAGATAATATCAACACATTCACTTTGCTTATTAAGTCAGATAAACAAGAGGTTATCAGGAAAGAGTACATAAGAAACTATTTCCTAGATGACACAGATAACTTCAACACAAAGTCTGAAATCACTTGCTTCTCATTCATTTGACAAAATCTGATTTACAAATCTGAGCACAAAGTCTCAAAAGTTGCTTCAATTTCAGCAGAGTGTTTGCTCTCTATTTTTCCAAGAAGAAATTACAAATGAGGTCTCCACTATATATAGGGAGAAAATCCTCAAAAACAGAAAATAATAAAAAATAAAATATCTTGGTCAAAGATGACTCATCTTTGACTTTTAGATATTTTCCAAAATATTTAATTCGTAATTACATGTTACAAAATTGCATGCATTCTGCACAAAACAGAAATGCATAAGGATAGAAGAAGAGAGGGAGAGTGTCAATTTTTGCTACCGGACTTCTTCAAATGGGCATCGTACATGGTGATTGATGCCTGAATTCCTACGCTGTCTGGTGCAACTGCATTTTTGGAGACGACCCTTGATCTGATTAGTGCATCTTTCAATGTTGTGATGGCTTTAGAGTGGCCAGTTAACCTGGATTTTAAATTCTCCAAAGTCAACTGAGCATCCAGAACGCTGTCTACTGAAGTCATGGAGAAAGACGCTCCTTTGAAATCCCTCTGGATCATCCCTTCGAAATTCTTAATCATTTCATCTGCTGGGAGGAACTGATGATCCTTGGAGGTCAAGTCGCAGGGCAGCTCTTCTAGTTTGTTTAACAAGCTCAGGTCACTTTTATCACTAGCTTCTTTAAAAGCTTTGAGATCATCAATTAGATCTTTGAGTACCTGGATCCTGAAGATCATCGCCTCCTTGATCTCAACATATGAATCCTTGTTGGGGATGACACCGATAGATATCAGGGTACTCTTTTTTAGATCTTTCATTTCCTTCCATCTATCGAGATCTTTCTCCAAGCCATCAATCTCCTGAGAGGTAAAAGAGACAAAACTGTCCACCTGAGCTTTCAACCTCTTCATTTTCCCTGTTCTTTCTGCAACCTCAGATAGCAGAGAGATTCCTTGATTGTGCATTCTGTCAATATATTCCTCCATTACTTTTCCCTTCAAATAAGTCTTTTCAGCTTTCTGAATGACTGAATCATCCACAGAAAAGGCCTCTGGAGTCGCTACTTCAGGTGGGATGGTGAATCTTCTGATTACTGCCGTTAACTGCTCAGCCTTGGCTTTATAAAAATCCTTCATCTCTTTTTCCTTGTCAAATTTTTGGACCATAATGTCCATTGCCGACTAAAGATCACTCTTCGCACCTTCGTGTGTAACCTTGCCAAGTTCAACACGAGAAAAGGAATAACTGCTCATTTCAAAACCCTCAAGGGTTGCGTCCTGTGGGGGTTTGGCAATTTCCAAAAATTTTTACCCCTTTTCCTCGACCAACTTGGAGAGGATTTTTGGCTTCTTGGGAGCTTTTGTTTTGGCCGACACTATTTTGCCGAAATCGAATTCTTCTGGGGAGATGGCCCTTTTCTTTCTCTTTGGTGTGAAAGCAGACATCCAAGGTGGGAGAGAAGTACCTGTTGTAACAATAGTTGCCTCTGTCGGTGTCATGGTAGCGGCTTCCACGCTACTGGTGGTGACAGTAGTCATAGTTGGAGTGACCGACGAGACTGTACCAACTGCTGATTCTGGATCAGGCACAGGGCTTGGTGGCAGGTTGAAAGATGGAGATGATAAACTCGGAATGGATGCAGAAGAGCGAGGTGAACCTGCTGAAGGATCTTGTGGATCACCAAAAATAACCTTGGAAGGGGAAGCGGCTCCAAAAGATGGAACGCTGATGGGAGAGATAGGAGAAGTGGGCACCGTAGGAAATTGAGGAGGAGGAGAGGAGCCCTGGATCGACCGCACTTGTCCCGTTGAGGTTGGAGACCCAACACCTGGTCGTTCTGAAGGTTGATCCGTTGACCCTATTGGTTGAGCTCCCTGTACCTTGGGACTTTGTTCTTTGGTTCTTTCGGCTACTACCTCAGGCTCTTGTGCTGACCTAGGCTTCTTGGATACAAAGACGATCCTAGGCTTGTGAGGTCTAGAAGATGAAGGGACGTCGTCTTTATTTTTGGTTCGGCTTTCTGCCTTTCTCTTCATCTCTGCTTGGTATTCAACCTCTGACCCTGTGATGAACTCTTTTAGGGTGATTCCATTTGCTGCCAACCAACTATTGGTGTTAGCCAATACTGGTTCAAATCTTCTCCTTATAGAAGTCAACTCTTTTTGAGACCAGTTAATCGGAGGAAGAGGAGAATCGGCGACCTTGTCTGTCAGATATCTGCTGTTCATGATATTCCCATCGTCAATCAACCCTGAAGGGATCTCAGCAAGCCCGAGGTACTCTATTTTCTCTAGCGTGAGACGGCAATAGTCCATTTTCCTTATCTCTTCAGCCGTCCTCAAATCCACCCAGATGTCCTCAATCATGGGCTCGTGGAACTGAGTCTTCCTTCGGATTGTCTCTCTGACTCCCCTATAATCAAATTTTTTTTGCCTTTTGAATGATTTGATGGTAACCATCTGCATCTCTGTTTCCATAACCTTGGCTTTAGTCGATGTAGCAACGGAAAATCTGCCAATCTAGATAGGAAACTTGAAACCAGGTCTCTTAAGCTCCATCTGTTTTGAGTGTACGACGGCCAATTGTCGGCAAAGCTCCATTAGGACCAACCTGTCCGAAGGGAATCTAGGGAGCATATAAGGGTATCCTTGATAGAAACCCACTCAAAGATAAGAAAATGTAGAGAACTGGAGGAACATGCAGCCAAAACTGTTCACTACTGTCCAAGCCTTGTCTGATATTCTCTTTTATTCCAGTTGAGGATCGAAGAGACATAGAAATATGGCAAAGAACGCGTCATTCACTAGCCTGAAATGACGTGTCGACCCTTGAAGTGTCAGCTACGGATAGTATGAATAGAACGGGGTGGTCTTCCTATCCCCCTCTGTTGTTAGACCCGGGAAAGATCGCATGGCAACAGCTATGTAGACTAGGTACGAGGTCATGTAGAATTTGAAGGAGGTTTGTACCTTGGTCAGCTGCTCATGAATAGCATTGCTGATCTGTTCTCCCCAGAAGATGGCCTGTTTGGCTTGCAGGATGATCTTAATGAACGGATACATCCATTCATAGAATTGTGAAGAGGACGGGAGGCCCCGTACTCTGCTGAGGAGGGTGATTAAGTCACCAACTTCTTCAATGAAGTCGCTTCTGGGGAAGCTTTTTGGCCATCTGGATAGACTGGCCCTTGGGGTTTTTAACCACTTATGGTTTATGACCCTCTTTACCCTCTCGGGGTCTTTGTCGTACTCCCTCTGCGCATTCTTGAAGTCAATTTGGGTTACTTCGGTGGCTGGTGGACATAGAAAAACTTTGTCGATAAATTCGGGGTCCAATCGAATGATCATGCTGCCACTGGCGTCTGAGACCGATCTGGTCTCTTTGTCGTAGAAGTGTGCACATTGAAAGACAAACTCTGCATGATGGGCCGCTACTGGGAAGGTAGCCACCAGGTGGATGTTGCTCTCAATAATTCTCTTTATCCCAGTGCTGAGATTTATTGCTTTGGTTCATCCCAGGAATTCGGCCATATCTACGTGGCCGATCTCGGTGTCTCGAATGTCATCGACATTCGAGGTGATTGCTGTGAGCGGGAAGACGCCCTGGTATTTGTATTTCATCATCTTCGCCTTTGAAGGAGATGCTTCCATCATGGGGGACGATCTTGTTTGGACGGGAGCAGGCGTGCAGGAGCTTGCTGAAGGTGCTGCAACCATAGTCGAAAGGAGAGTGAGAGAGAGGGGGAGAGCAATTTAAGTGACATAGGTTACAGGAGGTCACTTAAAAAGGCCAGGATGGGCAAAGGGATGGAAAATGAAAAAAAAAAAAAAAAAAAACTTGAAAAGGACAACCCGGAAAAAATCCGGGAGTTAGTTGAAAAAGGAAAGAAAAAGCAGGGGCGGCAAAAATCGCCGCCCTTGCATGAGGAAAGCAGGGGCAGTGAAAATCGCCGCCCTTACACAAGGAATAAAAAGAGGGGGAACGGCGGCAAGGAAATGCCGCCCTTACGAGGCCGCGGGGGAGAGGAAAGAAATGACAAAAAGAAAAATAAAAAGAAAACAACTAAGCTAGGAAGAAGAGGAAAAAATAAAAACAAAACTAAAAACAAACCCTACCTGGAAAATGCGCGCACCACGAAGTCAGATCTACGAGCTGGCACTTCGCAAAGTCCCTTGGAGCGCTCAGGTGCAAGAGGCAGGAGGAGAGGAGGAAGAAGTGAGAAGAAATGAGGCCCAAATCGGATTATATAGGGTGAAAAACCAACCCCAACAACCCGCCGCATAGGGCCATTAATGCCTTGCACAGAAATCGAGACGTGCAGGGGCGGCAAAAATCACTGCCTTTACAGGGAAAATGCAGGGGCGGCGAAAATCACCGCCCTTACAGGAAAAATGCAGGGGCGGCGAAAATTACCACCCTTGCAGGAAAAATGCAAAAGAGACTAACTCCAGAAAGAGGAGAAAAAGGAAAAGAGGAAGGGAAAACTTGGTCTCGACGGGATAGTAACCATTTCCCGATCTGATCAAGATGAAAACCTACTACGGAAACGTCTTAAAAATGAACTTAGAGAGACAAGACGAAACGGGCAAGTTTCGTGGGGGGGTTGCTTCCAAAATGAGATAAGCTGGTTTTGGAAACAACAGCTGGCTCCTGTTGGGGAACTTTCGCTCAATCGAAAAGATTAGCAGAAGCAGAATCCAGTCTCTAAGTGCCTTCATCCAAGCCATTGGGCTACGGAGTCGAGCGAAAAAAAAAAAAGAACTGTACATATTTTACAAATGGACTCATCCAAGTTTCAAGGGTTGAAAAGCTTTAGATGCTGCCCATTGTGAGGTAGTGTAAACGGTGTTCCATCTTTATATTCCAGCAAAAAGCTGGCTTCGCCACAGAGCTGCCGAATGGTGAACGGACCCCTCCACAGGGAGTCAAATTTGCCGTGCATCCCTTTTGGTTCACACCGCTTGTCCCATAACAAGACTTGATCTCCGACTTGGAACTCACGCACTTTAGCTTTTTTATCAAAAAGCGCCTTCACCCGGTTCTGATGTTCCCTGATCCGATCTACCACCATAACTCGTTGTTCATTCAGCTCCGTCAGATACATGATACGCTTGTCAACTGAGCCTTCAAAGGTCGAGTCTTCGATTGCTCTAGTTAACCTGAGTGCTGGTAGTTCAAGGGTGATGGGGATTTCTGCATTTCTTCCATATAGGAGTTGGAAAGGCGACATACCTATAGCTCTTTTAGGTGTTATCCTGTCGGCCCATAAAGCATCATACAAAGCTTTGTGCCATGTTCTCTGATTGTCGTCCACCAACTTCCTGATGATGGTGACTAGGTTTCTGTTACTTGATTCTGCTTGTCCATTTCCCTGAGGGAAATAGTCTGAAGTGTGAGACAAGGTAATCCCATAGTGGAAACAAAATTGAGTGATTTCATGTGACGAAAAGTAGGCTGCATTATCCGTCACAATTTTTAGTGGAACCCCAAACCTAGAGATGATATTTTCTTTGAGGAAGGTGCATACTACTTTAGATGTAGCATGTTTAGTTGGTTTGGCCTCCACCCACTTAGTAAAATAGTCTGTCGCGGTGAGGACATAATCATGTCCAGCGCTTGAAGATGGGTTAATTGCATCAATGAAATCAATACCCCACTGCTGGAATGGTTCATCGATCACAACTGGCCTGAGGGGCAAAGTAGGTAGCTTAGGTTTTTCGATGAATTGCTGACACAGCTCACACTTACGCACCCATTTGTAAGCATCCTGAAAAAGCGTAGGCCAAAAGTACCTTGCTCGTAGAATTTGGTGTGCCGTCATCGGTGCAGAGAAATGTCCTCCACAGGCCAAATTGTGGAAAGATTCTAAAAGTTTTTCTTGTTGAGCTTTATCAACACAACGAAGAAATGCCCCATCCAGGTTTCTGTTGTAAAGACCATGGTCCCATAGAACATAACCAACTGCTTTTAATTTAACATTCCATTTTTCTTTAAAATAAAGATGAGGAGGGCATTCACCATATGTTAGGAAATAAGCAATGTCAGAAAACCACTCATCAGTAGTGGCGACAAAGAGAACTGTGGGCACGCTTTCGATATCTTGATCTTCATTTTTTAATTCCTCTAGAGTGTTGTTGGCGATCAATTGGCAAAGGCCCCGTCCCCGTATGAGCTTGGTTGGTTTGATGTCCAGATCAAATTCCTGAATTTTGGCGATCCAGTTACCCCTCTTTGTACTGAACTCTTACTGAGTCAAAATAGATTTTATTGTTGTATCTGGTACGAGGACTTCAGTGTGAGAATTCTGGATATAAAACCTGAAATGCTTGACAGCCTTGACCACGGCGTATGCGTGTTTCTCCATAAGGGAATATTTTAACTCGTGATTTTTGAGTGGGCAGCTCATGAACGAAATAGGAGATTCTGCATTTTTTGAATTGCGTTGAACCAAAATAGCTGATAGTGTATGCTCAGAGGCATAACTATATATTTTGAAACCTTTAGTATAGTCTGGACAGACCAAGATTGGTGCCCCTGCAATTGCTTCTTTATTTTCTTTGAACGCTGCTTTGCCCTCGACAATCCACCTAAATGTGGCATTGCCCTTCATCATGTTGACAATGTGACGGGTTTTCTCGGCGAATTCAGGAACAAATCTCCTAAGGAAATTGACCTTCCCAAAGAAAGAATGAACTGCGGTCTTGCTGGTAGGCAGAGTAAGTTCCTGAATGGATCTAACTCTTTCTGAATCAATTCTGATACCTTCTCGGGACACTATGTGTCCGAGAAGCTTCCCTTTAGTTACTCCGAAAATGGATTTCTTTGGGTTTAACGAGATGCCATTTTGACGGCAGCGCTCTAGTACTCTTTGCAAATGGTGAACATGCTCGGAACACTGTTTTGAAAATACCGTCAGATCATCTAAGTATACTACAATGAATTTTCCCATTATATCTTTGAAAGCAAGATCCATAGCCCTTTGAAAAGTAGCGCCTGCATTTATCAGACCAAAAGGCATCCTGCGGTAAGCGAAAGTGCCCCAGGGTGTGGTGAATGTTGTCTTATGTTGATCTGCTTTTCCGACCTCGACTTGATTATAACCTGAAAAACTGTCAAGCATTGATAACATTTTCGAACCTGTTACCATCTGTAGGACTTGATCCATAATGGGAAGGGGGTAGTTATCTTTTAAGGACAATTGATTCAAGTTTCTGAAATCTACACAGATTCGAATCTCACCATTTTTCTTTCTGACGGGTACTATGTTAGCAACCCATGTTGAGTGATGGATCGGAAAAATTATCCGAGCATCCAGCATCTTTTGTATCTCGGCTAAAATAGTATCTGAGATTTTTGGATTATATTGCCTGGATTTCTGTTTATAAGGCACAGAGTTGGCTTTCAGGGGGATGTCATGACGGATGTCATGTGGCCTGAGAGATTTTAGGTCGTCATAAGAATAGGCCAACACATCCCTATATTGACAGAGTAAACTAGCAAGCTCAAACCTTTCCTTGGAAGTGCAGCATTTCCCAATGTTTACCATCTTAGGGTCGTGCTTGCTTCCCAAGTTGATTTGATCAAAATCTGAAGAAGAACTTGAATCTGTTCGTTGTTGTTTGACAAACCTGTCATGGTCATCGAATAGCTTCTCTAGGGAAACCAAACCTTTGGGAATTTTATTCCCCTTGAGCTGCAGCAAATCTTCACCTGTATGGGTCTGGGTTTCGGGGGTTAGTCCATACTCCCGGGGCTTACTGCCTTCGAAACACAATTGTTTGAAAGTGTCTTTTTGCTCCAAGAAGGCGATGATTTGATCATCGTCGTTAAATACTTGCTAGTGGTCAACATTGTCTGGTACACTTGGTCGGAAAACCAACTCAATAGTATACTTATCTCCCTTGAAATCAGGATGGGGAATTAGGAGAGTTGCAGAGACAGCTAATGCGTCTGCTCAATCATTGAATTCCCTCGAAACGGCAGAGATATTGAAGGCATCGAAATCCTCAATATGATCCCATACCTGATTGCGATAATGGCGCAACCTCTCATTTTTGGTCTGATAGAGGTTCCTTATCTGACAGACTATCAACTCAGCGTCTCCTTTAGCATGGAGTTTCCTTACGCCTTTTTCTTTGGCAGCCTGTAGTCCGAGCAATAGGGATTCGTATTCGGCCGTGTTGTTAGTATTATTGAATTGTAATTTGTAGGAAAAAGGAGCAATTTCTCCTTGAGGGGACACCAACACAACTCCCGCTCCTGATCCATTAGAAGAGCAACTGCCGTCGAACTCCAAAGTCCATAGCTCATCAGGTATTACTCTTTCCATAAAAACTTTCCCGTTTCGGGGAAAAGATTGTTTTATGTGTTCATTTTACTTGGGCGTCCCATCCTTCGCGTCAGCTGAAACCAAAATCAAATCATCACCCGTAGGAGTTTCATCTAATGCACCGCGGATCTCGTCTGTGGATAAGAAATAAGTGCCCATGCCTGATGACTCAAATAAAATCTGAGCTTCAGGTGCTGTGGAACGGGTAACTACATACCTGGCTTCCTTCTCAAGAAGCAATCTTTTCATGACACCTTGAACCAGAATCCTTGCTTCAGATAGGTCCATGCTTAACTCGCCTCCAACATCTTTACAGAAATTCCGCCCGAGCAGGATACTGTAAGATGCTGGAACATCCGCTATTAGAACCGTCATTTTAATTCACTTTTCTGGAAAAGCCGCGAAGGCGTATTGGGCATCTTTTATTTGGCCAAGGAGGGGAACTTGCTTGTTTTCCATGGAAAAACACCTCCCAAAAGTTTTGGTTAAAGTTAAGCTGAGAGAATCTGCTACTTTTGCAGGCATGACGTTATCTGAAGCCCCGGAGTCTATAATGCAGTTACTCAGTTTGAAACCATTTATAAGCAGAGAGACATAAAAAGGTTCTATTTTTTCAGGAGCGACGGGAGGTGTCACAACCAGATTATTTTGGGCTGGTTTGTCTTTGGGGAGATCTGGAATAACTTTCGAAGGATTTTGTCCTACAGGGACAGCTTTATTTTTAACATATTCCGCTAACCTATCGAGCTATTCTGGGTTAGCTCTCAAATACTCAACCTCTGTCATTTGAATCTTAGTCTTTTTAGCATGATCAATAATATCAAATGATTGAAAGGTAGTTGTAATAGAAAAAGGAGCAATCCCCTCATCAGAGACTTTGACAAGTTCTTCACCGGCCTGAGTAGTAGGAGGGGGGATATTAAGTGACCGAGAGTAGTTACTCTTTTATGAGTTACCTGATCTTTTGATTGCAGAGGTAATGGAGTCCCGCGTTGGGCAATGGAAACTTCTGGCCGGAGCTCGTCATCTGCTTTCCCTTTGTCAGCGCGTGAAGCTGACTAATTTTGAGATCTGGTAAAGACAGCATAAGCTCCCTCTGAATCTTCCCCTTTTTGTCCAGCTTCATCTTGGTAATCTAGGAAACTGATACTGGAGTCACCAGCTAATTCCTCATCCTGTTCATCAAAGAGGTTAGCACTTTCTGATTGATCTAGCTGCGGCTGAAAGGAAAGGTCGTGCTCAGCTTCTAGGTATCCAACCGCTGAATTTGTAGGTGCTGCTTCAATGGCTAATCTCTCTGAAGGGGGAGGTAGGTGATTTGATTGTCCTTGGGTTCGGGCAGTACTACTTTGATATGGCTGATTCTGAAATGTCCTCCTGGGTGCATCTCGATAGGTAGGGGCAGACGGGCCTTGAGCAATTTGTCTTTTTAAAGCAATCAGTTCATTTGTTAATTTTTGCACCATAGGATCAATAGTGCCCGTGGAGGAGCTTTTAGTCGGTGAGGGGTATTTGTTTTTACCAAAATCTTTTCTGATTTTGCCTGCCAGGATAAGATCGTCTTCAATCTCGGTGGCCAATCCTTGAGCCAGGGCTAGGTCCATAGGGCCAGCTCGTCTCAACAAAAAACTTACTTCGGGGAGCTGTGAGTTGATAAAAAAGCATTTGAGATTCTCCGGCGTGGGTTGAGCCACAGTAGGAATTTGATTTCTTAATTTGTTGAACTTAGCTATGAAATCCCTCATGGGTTCCTGGGATTCTTTTTTCATCTGTGTTCGCTGAGCTAACAAAGCATGTGCATCTTCAGCGGGTTTAAAGCTAGCTTCGAATTTAGACTTGAGCGTATCCCAGCTTGTTACTGACCCAGCCTGCAAGTGATAGAACCAATTCGCAGCAGCACATTGCAAAGTCTCCACAAAAAGTCTCACCGCCACATCTTCAAATTCAACACCAATTACGCCACATGCTATGGAGAAAGCGGCAATATGCTCGTCGGGATGAACCTTTCCATCACCAAAAAACTTAGGAAAATTTTTCCTAGAACTACGAGGTAGTTCATGCAGAGGTGGGGTTAAATTAAGAGGACCGAAAGAATTACCCCACGGGCCTTGTGCCATTATGATAAGGGGATGAAAAGGTGGGATAACAAACCTTGGTGGAGTGTTTATAGGTAGGCGGCGATTGACAGCGGGAAAAGGAGTTCTACCTTATGTTGGTGACCTGACAAGGCTAGAAGGAACACTCCTAGACCGTCGAAGAGAAGTTGATGGGGGAAACAGATCAAAATTACTCTGTTGCGCCAACTCAAACACTGGGTCAACAACACCCTTAGATCTCTGACCTCTGGTGTAACGTGGGGTTGCAAGATTTTTAAAACAAAATTGAGACCGAAACCACTTCAAGTTAAAGCTTGAGGCTCCAAGATGTGCGTTCTTCCCATCAGCTCTGGTTTTGCAGACCAGATAATATAAAGGAGGCAACTGGTAAAGCTAAAATGATAATGGGTAAGACATGAAACGGAGTCGCCAGATTACGCAATGGAGAAGGGTAGGGACTGCTTCAATCTAAAACTTGAGGTTTCAGACTACACATTCGGTCCCCAGCGGAGTCGCCAAAAAAAAACTGTTGGGTGAATATTTTGTCATCAACTAACTGATGGCAAAATGGGGATATCAGCCACAGTGTAAAGGAGATTTACACCACGAAGAGGGTGGCTTTACCAGATCTAGACGAGGTAAATCTCTCCTCTCATCAAGGGGAGGTTCCCTATCAGTATTTGTGTGCTATAAGTATGTATATAATTAAGCAGAAAATAACACATGGGGGGTAGAACAGCATCTACTTCTCTTTTTTTAGAAGTAACGTATGAAGGACAAAAGAGGAAAATCCCTGATCTAAAGCTAATAACACTCCTCTTCTTTCAGGAATGGTATCAACCGAAGAGCAGGAGATTACCTGAAGTAATAAAGTCACAAGAATGCTCACGCAAACACAAAGTCTGTCGTAGCTTATTCACGGATCTAGAACAAGTACAACCATAGAGTAAAGTGAAGCACAAAGTCTTCACCTGAAACTACCAAAGATAAAAGAATCTCAAAATTAAAAGTAGCACAAAGTCTATCCTCTACCCTCAAAAAGTGCCCTTATATAATATCAACACATTCACTTTGCTTATTAAGTCAAATAAACAAGAGGTTATCAGGAAAGAGTACATAAGAAACTATTTCCTAGATGACACAAATAACTTCAACACAAAGTTTGAAATCACTTGCTTCTCATTCATTTGACAAAATCTGATTTACAATTCTGAGCACAAAGTCTCAAAAGTTGCTTCAATTTCAGCAGAGTGTTTGCTCTCTATTTTTCCAAGAAGAAATTACAAATGAGGTCTCCACTATATATAGGGAGAAAATCTTCAAAAATAGAAAATAATAAAAAATAAAATATCTTGGTCAAAGATGACTCATCTTTGACTTTTAGATATTTTCCAAAATATTTAATTCGTAATTACATGTTACAAAATTGCATGCATTCTGCACAAAATAGAAATGCATAAGGATAGAAGAAGAGAGGGAGAGTGTCAATTTTTGCTGCCGGACTTCTTCAAATGGGCATCGTACATGGTGATTGATGCCTGAATTCCTACGCTGTCCAGTGCAACTGCATTTTTAGAGACGACCCTCGATCTGATTAGTGCGTCTTTCAATGATGTGATGGCTTTAGAGTGGCCAGTTAACCTAGATTTTAAATTCTCCAAAGTCAACTGAGCATCCAGAACGCTGTCTACTAAAGTCATGGAGAAAGACGCTCCTTTGAAATCCCTCTGGATCATCCCTTCAAAATTTTGAATCATTTCATCTGCTGGGAGGAACTGATGATCCTTAAAGGTCAAGTCGCAGGGCAGCTCTTCTAGTTTGTTTAACAAGCTCAGGTCACTTTTATCACTAGCTTCTTTAAAAGCTTTGAGATCATCAATTAGATCTTTGAGTACCTGGATCCTGAAGATCATCGCCTCCTTCATCTCAACATATGAATCCTTATTGGGGATGACACCGATAGATATCAGGGTACTCTTTTTTAGATCTTTCATTTCCTTCCATCTATCAAGATCTTTCTCCAAGCCATCAATCTCCTGAGAGGTAAAAGAGACAAAACTGTCCACCTGAGCTTTCAACCTCTTCATTTTCCCTGTTCTTTCCGCAACCTCAGATAGCAGAGAGATTCCTTGATTGTGCATTCTGTCAATATATTCCTCCATTACTTTTCCCTTCAAATAAGTCTTTTCAACTTTCTGAATGACTGAATCATCCACTAAAAAGGCCTCTGGAGTCGCTACTTCAGGTGGGATGGTGAATCTTCTGATTACTGCCGTTAACTGCTCAGCCTTGGCTTTATAAAAATCCTTCATCTCTTTTTCCTTGTCAAATTTTTGGACCATAATGTCCATTGCCGACTGAAGATCACTCTTCGCACCTTCGTGTGTAACCTTGCCAAGTTCAACACGAGAAAAGGAATAACTGCTCATTTCAAAACCCTCAAGGGTTGCGTCCTGTGGGGGCTTGGCAATTTCCAAAAAAAATTGCCCCTTTTCCTCGACCAACTTGGAGAGGATTTTTGGCTTCTTGGGAGCTTTTGTTTTGGCCGGCACTATCTTGCCGAAATCGAATTCTTCTGGGGAGATGGCCCTTTTCTTTCTCTTTGGTGTGAAAGTAGACATCCAAGGTGGGAGAGAAGTACCTGTTGTAACAATAGTTGCCTCCGCCAGTGTCATGGTAGCGGCTTCCATGCTACTGGTGGTGACAGTAGTCATAGTTGGAGTGACCGACGAGACTGTACCAACTGCTGATTCCGGATCAGGCACAGGGCTTGGTGGCAGGTTGAAAGATGGAGATGATAAACTCGGAATGGATGCAGAAGAGCGAGGTGAACCTACTGAAGGATCTTATGGATCACCAAAAACAACCTTGGAAAGGGAAGCGGCTCCGGAAGATGGAACGCTGATGGGAGAGATAGGAGAAGTGGGCACCGTAGGAAATTGAGGAGGAGGAGAGGAGCCCTGGATCGACCGCACTTGTCCCATTGAGGTTGGAGACCCAACACCTGGTCGTTCTGAAGGTTGATCCGTTGACCCCATTGGTTGAGCTGCCTGTACCCTGGGACTTTGTTCTTTGGTTCCTTCAGCTACTGCCTCAGGCTCTTGTGCTAACCTAGGCTTCTTGGATACAAAGATGATCCTAGGCTTGTGAGGTCTAGAAGATGAAGGGACGTCGTCTTTGTTTTTTATTTGGCTTTCTGCCTTTCTCTTCATCTCTGCTTGGTATTCAGCCTCTGACCCTATGATGAACTCTTTTAGGGTGATTTCATTTGCTGCCAACCAACTATTGGTGTTAGCCAATACTGGTTCGAATCTTCTCCTTAGAGAAGTCAACTCTTTTTGAGACCAATTAATCAGAGGAAGAGGGGAACCGGCGACCTTGTCTGTCAGATATCTGTTGTTCACGATATTTCCATCGTCAATCAACCCTGAAGGGATCTCAGCAAGCCTGAGGTACTCTATTTGCTCTAGCGTGAGACGGCAATAGTCCATTTTCCTTATCTCTTCAGCCGTCCTCAAATCCACCCAGATGTCCTCAATCATGGGCTCGTGGAACTGAGTCTTCCTTCGAATTGTCTCTCTGACTCCCCTGTAATCAAATTTTTCCCACCTTTTGAATGATTTGATGGTAACCATCTGCATCTCTATTTCCATAACCTTGGCTTTAGTCGATGTAGCAACGGAAAATCTGCCAATTTGGATAGGAAACTTGAAACCAGGTCTCTTAAGCTCCATCTGTTTTGAGTGTACGACGGCCAATTGTCGGCAAAGCTCCATTAGGACCAACCTGTTCGAAGGGAATCTAGGGAGCATATAAGGGTATCCTTGATAGAAACCCACCCAAAAATAAGAAAATGTAGAGAACTGGAGGAACATGCAGCCAAAACTGTTCACTACTATCCAAGCCTCGTCTGATATTCTCTTCTGTTCCAGTTGAGGATCGAAGAGACATAGAAATATGGCAAAGAACGCGTCATTCACTCGCCTGAAATGACGTGTCGACCCTTGAAGTGTCAGCTGCGGATAGTATGAATAGACCGGGGTGGTCTTCCTATCCCCCTCTGTTGTTAGACCCGAGAAAGATCGCATGGCAGCAGCTATGTAGACCAGGTACGAGGTCATGTAGAATTTGAAAGAGGTTTGTACCCTGGTCAGCTACTCATGAATAGCGTTGCTAATCTGTTCTCCCCAGAAGATGGCCTGTTTGCCTTGCAAGATGATCTTAATGAACGGATACATCCATTCATAGAATTGTGAAGAGGACGGGAGGCCCCGTACTCTGCTGAGGAGGGTGATTAAGTCACCAACTTCTTCAATGAAGTCGCTTATGGGGAAGCTTTTTGGCCATCTGGATAGACTGGCCCTTGGGGTTTTTAACCACTTATGGTTTATGACCCTCTTTGCCCTCTCGGGGTCTTTGTCGTACTCCCTCTGCACGTTCTCAAAGTCAATTTGGGTTACTTCAGTGGCTGGTGGACATAGAAAAACTTTGTCGATAAATTTGAGGTCCAATCGAATGATCATGCTGCCACTGGCATCTGAGACCGATCTAGTCTCTTTGTCGTAGAAGTGCGCGCATTGAAGGATGAACTCTGCATGATGGGCCACTACTGGGAAGGCAGCCACCAAGTGGATGTTGCTATCAATAATTCTCTTTATCCCAGTGCTGGGATTTGTTGCTTTGGTTCGTCCCAGGAATTCGGCCATATCTATGTGGCCGATCTCGGTGTCTCGAATGTCATCGACATTCGAGGTGATTGCTATGAGTGGGAAGATGCCCTGGTATTTGTATTTCATCGTCTTCGCCTTTGAAGGAGATGCTTCCGTCATGGGGGACGATCTTGTTTGGACAGGAGCAGGCGTGCAGGAGCTTGCTGAAGGTGCTGCAGCCATAGTCGAAAGGAGAGTGAGAGAGAGGGGGAGAGCAATTTAAGTGACATAGGTTACAAGAGGTCACTTAAAAAGGCCAGGACGGGCAAAGGGACAGAAAATGAAAAAAAAAAACTTGAAAAGGACAACCCGAAAAAAATCTGGGAGTTAGTTGAAAAAGGAAGGAAAAAGCAGGGGCGGCGAAAATTGCCGCCCTTGCATGAGGAAAGCAGGGGCGGCGAAAATCGCCGCCCTTGCATGAGGAAAGCAGGGGCGGCGAAAATCTCCGCCCTTGCATGAGGACAAGCCGTGTGGAGGGGCGGCAAAAATCGCCGCCCTTACACAAGGAATAAAAAGAGGGGGAACGGCGGCAAGGAAATGCCGCCCTTACGAGGCCGCGGGGGAGAGGAAAGAAATGACAAAAAGAAAAACAAAAAGAAAACAACTAAGCTAGGAAGAAGAGGAAAAAATAAAATCAAAACTAAAAACAAACCCTACCTGGAAAATGCGCGTGCCACGAAGTCGGATCCACGAGCTGGCACTTCGCAAAGTCCCTTAGAGCGCTCAGGTGCAAGAGGCAGGAGGAGAGGAGGAAGAAGTGAGAAGAAATGAGGCCCAAATCAGATTATATAGGGTGAAAAACCAACCCCAACAACCCGCCGCGCAGGGCCATTAATGCCTTGCACGGAAACTGATACATGCAGGGGCGGCAAAAATCACCGCCCTTGCAGGAAAAATGCAGGGGCGGCGAAAATCACCACCCTTACAGGAAAAATGCAGGGGCGGCAAAAATCGCCGCCCTTGCAGGAAAAATGCAAAAGAGACTAACTCCGGAAAGAGGATAAAAAGGAAAAGGGGAAGGGGAAACTTGGTCTCGACGGGATAGTAACCATTTCCCGATCCGATCAAGATGAAAACCTACTACGAAAATGTCTTAAAAATGAACTTAGAGAGACAAGACGAAACGGGCAAGTTTCGTGGGGCGGTTGCTTCCAAAATGAGATAAGCTGGTTTTGGAAACAACAGAACTGAAAGAAGCTAATGAAACCAATGTTCTAGACTTATGTGAAGGTTTTCTTACCATATTTGGGGTCTCTTAAACTATTATTTATGACAATGTTATGCCCCTTGTGGGGTCTAGAATCAACTAGTGAGTATTTCAACATAGTTTTTTTCTCAATACCTCATCAAACTATTATCCACAAGGCAATGACCTTACTGAGTCCACTAATAAGAACTTGTTAAAGATCATCAGGAGGACAATTAAAGACAATCAGAGGTCATGGCATCTCCAATTGAATTTAGCACTATGGCTTGATAGGATTACCTCTAAAATGTCAATAGCCAATTCTTCATACAAGCTAGTATATGGTAAGGAAGCAATAATGTCTATTTATCTTGAATTTCCTACTTTGGAACTAATGCATCGACTTGAGATTTTGGAAAATGTGCCAATATAAATTAGATATGCTGAGATCATAGATCTAGAAGAGACAGGACATCAGTCCATGTTGGCCATGGAAGCCCATCAAGTAATGGCAAAGAGATATTTTAACAAAGGATCTTCTTCAAGGAGTTTTCAAGAAGGATATTTGGTACTTAAGTGGGATGAGGATAGAGCTAAGCCAAGAAGGCACATAAAGTTTGAATCTCTTGGGAGTGGTCCATACATAGTCTCTATCTACAAATACCATAATGATTTCCAACTCACAAATATGGATGGTGAAGAGCTTCCTATCCTAGTCAATGGGATACATCTAAAACACTGCTATTAAGGAAGCTAAGTTCCCTATACATAGTTAGTTGGTCTTATTTTTATCTTAGTGTTGTTCTAATACATTAATTTTATTTTCTTTTGCCCCAAATAAGTGATTTATTGCATAGTTGTTCAGTAGGCTAGTTTCCCTTTCTAGTTTGTTTCCTTTCCTGTTTAGTGGAATTATTTGTCTTTACAAGTCAAAAGGATTTCTTGTAGTCATGGTCCATGTATCTTTTATATGGTCCATATGTCTTTTAAATGGTCCATGTATCTTTTAAATGGTCCATGTATCATGTAAATGGTTTGAATTCTCAAGAAAAATAGGCATGTTTCCTGCCTGAGTTGCCAAGATGTTGACCAAGTTCAGCCTACTTATCAAAATATGCTAAAATTAGATCAAGAAGCTGAGCAGAGTCCTAATAGAAGAGTGACCCAATGTCAAAAGGATAATATATACTTAAAGAGGAGATCACATAGCATTTGAAACCTTTTGAAACACTTTAAACAGGTTTAAATTACAAATTTGGTGATCTTAAGAGACCAGATCATCATTAGGACATCATGCAAAAATAAGCAGACTAGTTCACTAGTACATTTTACAAATTTTGCTCAGAAAGACCCATGAGCCAAAGGGTTAAATGGACATGTATTAATTCATGATGAGACCATTCTTTGAAAATTTCATGCCTTAGTGAGCTCTCTAGCTCAAATTATGAAGCTCCAAAGTTGAACTTATAGTGTCAAACATTCATGCAGATGTTGAATTTTGGCCCCGTGAAGAAAACATTAGAGTTTAAATTGTGACAGTATTTTAGGAAATCAATGATGGGTATGCAAATTTTAGTGACAGGTGTGTAGACATGAAATTTAAGACAACAAAAAATCATTGGGGTTTAAATTGTGACGGTCATCCAGACGTCAAATACATTCATGTAAACATCAAAAAAGGGCACATAAACGTCAATTTTGGGCCCCGTGAGTTAGCTATTTGAGTTTAAATGGTGGGTCCTAGCAAGATCAAGGTATCACATTATTTCATATAGGTAGATCAATGATACGATCTTGAGTCAACAGGTTATAGGATCTTCGATGGTAGGAAATCAATGATTTGCATTCAATCATGTAAGGCAGATCTATGGTGTGTAAGAGGTCAATAAGGACAAGGAGATGATAGAAAAAACTTGAAGAACTGATAATAACAAAGATATTTTGACACAATATAAAAGTTCTAAATTGGCAATCGATAACTAATGAATAAAGGGGAAATCCAAAAAAGCTTTTAGTGGAGGTTGACAAACCAATTTCAACCTAGGTGAATAAAAGTTTAAAGAGCCATATCACCATTAGAGATTGGTCAACACTAGACATAGTCATATAGTCTAGATGGTCAATAATAAAGCTACATCACCATTAGAGTTTAAATAGGACCTCTGGTTGATAATTTGGAACATGTTAACCCTATTGTAGGGTCATTCCATTGACATGTTCATTGATTTTAGATGGAGGATATTCATATACAATAGCTTTTTAGTTCTCAAAAGGTTTTATAGGTAAAATAAGTATTTTTGGGCCTAATACAAATATCAAAGATGAAATAATAGTGTTGAAGCAAGACTAAGCAGTTTATAGGTTTCCATGGATATTGTGACTATGTGAAAACCAATAATTAGATTGGTTTTCATCTATAATGGACCTATATTCAATATGGAATAAATAAAAATGTAAATATGATCATGAAAAGGTGTTTTTCCTATCAATAGGGTCATATTTCCAATGAGTAGGTACCTATGGCCACCCAAAGTAGATGTAGCATAATTCTATCAATTCCAAGACATGGTCCTCATCAGTAGATCAAATAGATAATGACATGTGGTTCCAAGAAAGAGACTTGATGGATGGGTAAGGACAATGGGCATTAAATTCTTTTATATAAAATTTAATAATTGTTTCATTTTTTATTAGGTCATGAGTCAACATCTTCGAATGTGTGCTAATACATCAGAGTTCCCTCTCTCTCCTTCCCCTTTTCTATATATGTTCCATCCTCTACCACATTTTATCTCTCTCTAGAATTTCTAGAAATAAATCTCTGCCATTTTAAAATAAATAGACTCTTATGATTTGGCTTGCTTAGGCTATGCCAAAATTTGCACTATAACACCTTTTGATGAAATAAAGACTAAATTCCATCATTTTACAAGCTAGATTGAAGTGTGCTCTATGAACTCATGTACTATGGTTAAGTGAATGTATTTTCCTTGTCTATGTCTAAGTTTTCTCACCTTCATGAAGTGCTTGGTAGTTCTTATAGGTCATTCTAAGTGCAATTTATAGTTCATTGTTTATCTTGGAAGTGGATCTCTGCCCTCTCATGATAGTTTGATAGCTAATGCCTTATTGTGAAATACTTATGTGGGACTGATCTTATTTTAATTTGAATGTGTCTTATAGTGTTTCGTATGAAAAGTATAAGTGTTTGAATTACTAGAGTATCACCTCATTTTACATGCTTTCATATATTATGGTTACTCTCTCTCCCCTTTTCCAAGCAATTGTTAGTTTAAATCTAGTTTAGGTGATAGATCTAGTAGGAAGTCAGCCTTATCCAGAGGTTTGACCCAAGTTTAGGTGACCCATAGCCTAGGGTCATTGCCATGTTGAACTAAATTTATTTAAGAGGACTTGAACAATCCCCTTGCTTAGCTAGGGTGCAATCTAGGACACCACTAATAACCTTGACTCATATTTATAAGTCAAAACACAAGGAACCATGTCAATCATTTTTCATCTAATTCATCAAGTTTACCTAACTTCTTCTAATTTTGGGCCTTGAATAATATTCTATTGGCCCATTTTCTCTTCTTCTACTTCATTTGGGTCCTCTTAGACACCTCACTATTTTCTTGGTGATCTCTCCATTTTTAAGGGTAATTTTTCCATTCTGTAGATCTCCCCCACCATTTTCTGTCATGGATTTTATAATTCATTGTTCTATAAGGCATTATCATCATTTGATAGGGAAACCCTTCTATTCATAATGATCTCACCATTTGACTCAGTGTTCCCATAGTTTGACCAATATTTTTTGTCAAAATTGGCAATATCATCAATTAACTGGAGACCTCATCATTTTGATCCATGAACCCACCAAAGCATTGGTGATGTCATCATTCTCAATGGTGAAATCACCATTATCAAGGACAACCTCACCATTTGCAAATTTCTTCAAATGGCGAGATCACCAAACTTACTTCTTCTACCTAACATTAAATGCTTTAAATGTAGAAATTAAATACCAAAAAAGGTACCTACCAATTCTTTGTTCCCTAATGGTCATTGGTAGTCTTGAACATGCTCATCAAGGTGTTAGTGGTATGGGATATTGCCCATTTTCTTTAATTTTCTCATGTAAAAATCTCAGAGCTCTAGATTGTAATTGTGGAGGGTGAAAATGAATGATTTTGACCCCTTAGGGGTAAAATTATAGTAAAACTTTTAAAATTTTCACCCCTTCAGCCTATAGTTACCCCATTTATCTTCCTTAGGTGCTCATTTTTTCCCCGTTTATCCATTTTTCAAAAAAAAATCTTCTAATTACTCTATTTTTCAACCTCTTTTGTTGAATTACATGATTATTTTTATTTTGATTGAGGTCCAACCCGTCAAATAAAATTTTCCATCCTACCCTTAAGGGGGAAGCATAGGCTGCCCAAAACATTGGTTGGGGCAATTTCGTAGCCCTATTTCTTTGTGACTCATTAAAAATTTAGTGGAAAGTAAGAACAAGTTTATTTTTTCTAGTTATAATCATTTTAAGTGACCTTTTTATTCTTTGAAAATCCATTTCTTTGACCAAATGTCTTGCCATGCCTTCTCAAACAAGGGAAAAATATATACATCCAATTCTTATCACTATTTTTCTAAAATTACAAATCTGAATGATATTATGCAACAATGCACAATCTAGACCAAAATCACCAAAATGCTCTCATTCATCCACACACGTTATGTGTAGGTGCTAATTCTTGCATATTGATCCCTAATTGGGGCAATGATTTTTAAAAAATAATTATCTTTTCCTAATTCACTTCGAGTCAAATTATGACCAATCAAAATAATGTCTTGGGCCACTAAAATCCTTGAATTCATCAGCATATGTCACATGCATGTGTTGATTTGCATTTATATTATCCTAATTAAGATAATACCCTATATGCAATCATCACCTTCCTCTAATTCAACTCCATTCAAATTATGACTCAATAAATTGACATTTTTGACCAATTTAATTAAATGTGTGACCAATTTCTAAGAATTGCAAAATACTAAGTAAATCCATTAAGCAAATTAAATCAAATTAAGAGCTTAAGTGGAAAATTTATGGAAATTTATTGAATATCTATTATTGGAAATTCATAATTCAAAATAACTGGGCCATGACATCACCCATGACATCATCAAAGGGTTGTCAAACATTAGGCATTAATAGATATAAATATCAGTTTTAAGCCCACACATGCCTCATTAATGTTTATTTGCTCCAAAATATTAATGGATTTGTCCTCAAACATTGAATCAATCCTTGGAAACACATCTTGATCTCAATATGGATGGTCACAGTTGATTCTCAACATTTTTTAAAAGCTATAAATACATGAGCCATGGACATCACTTTCAAGCTTAAGTTGTGCAATGTTATTAGGTATAAATAGTGCTAAAGAAGCTTCACTCATTCCCCTAAATCGACCAAATAAAGGAACCAAATCCATTGGTTAACTAAAAGATGACAAAAGCATACACTACACCGCATTGACAGAGACTTGGAGCATGAAATCTATGCATAAGCATGTTTATTGACTATTTTTGAAGGAGAACCACTATATGAAGGTATTGCTTGTTGTTCTTTCTTAATTTAATTTCTTGATTTCACCAACACCTCCCCTTGAGGGAGTAGGATTAGCACGTTATGTTCTTTATGCTTATTATGGGTTTTCTTTACTAACACATGAACTAACTTGCTTCGTAATCCTTCTCTATAGTTTGAATTCCTCAATGACATATGGTTAGAAATTGATTGTCAAAATGTCTCAATGACATGTGATTGGTAATTGCTTAGCTATAAATTATTTGATAAAATGCCTCAAAGATGTTTGGCTATAATTTTTTTGTTAAATTCTTCAATAACATATGTTGATAATTATTTGTCAAAATGATTTAATGATATATGCTAGTATTTTTTTGAATCCATCAATGGCATCTGGCTAGAAATTGATTGTTAAAATGTCTCAATGACATGTGATTGGTAATTGATTGGCTGAAAATTGTTTGATAAAATGTATCAAAGATGTTTGGATGAAAGTTATTTATTAAAATACTTCATTGACATATGCTGGTAATTATTTGTCAAAAAGCTTCAATGACGTGCTAGTAATTTTTTTTTAAAATACCTCAATGACATGTGTTGCTAGTTGTTTTCCATCAATGCCTCAATGACATGTGGCTGCATAGTGTTTGTCAAAACACCTCAATAACATTTGGTTTTAATTTGTTTGTCAAAATGCCTTAATGACATTTGGCTGACATATGGTGGTATCAATTTAGATAGCTCTATTTATATTTATGCTTAATGGAATTCTTTGTTTGATTTTGTTATGTACTGCCTATAGTGAATTTAAGTGGCCATGTTTTAATGAATGTTGAGAAGAATTTCTTAGTTTAGTATGTTATTTTCTTGGCTGAAATGTTGGGTGAAACTATATTTTATACATGAAATTATTAGTTTTATTTTAATTTGATGATTTTTTAGTCATTAGAATACTTTCATTTTTTATGCATCATGTTCGATGATTGTGTACTATATGGGTCCTGACAGGGTCTGGTAAGTCATGTGGTGATATTGATTTACACTTGGTGATATTGAACTATAAAGTCACGTAGTGATCATAGATAGATGAGAAATATGCATATTGAGTTATATTTGGATCATTGGAGGCTTTCTTACTTACATTAATTAATTTGAAGGTGTGTTAAATTGTACACTAGTGTGTCATAATTATTAAGACCTTCAAAAGTACTTGGGTCGAGAGCTCAATATGAGGTGATTGATACTATTGTAAATAATCATATAAATTTATATTGTATAGGCCAATGTATCGATAGTAGTTATATTTTATAAAAATAAAAATCATCTTGAACTATATTCAGAATAAAGGCAAAGGTTTGCACTAAACACCTGTTTATACTTATTAAATACCCTCTAGAACTTGATTTGTTTTATTGGAAATCTAATATTATTAGTTACTTACCTAGAAGGTATATGATACGTTGTTAGATTTATGTTGACTCACATTATTGTAGTACTAAAATTTAGGGGTTGATTCATATTATAAGAATCTTTTTTGGTTGTGGTTGTGTAGCATGTGTAAAATGTATTACTACTATGCTATTATTATAATGGGTTGCTAACTAGTGAAGGCACAGGAGTCATACTTAATGTTTTTGATTTGTTGTTGTAAGCTTTGGCTTATCTGGAAGCATCTTAGTTTATGAGCAGTAGTATCTTTAGTAAACCATTCTTGTCCCTGTATTTTTTAGGATGTAATTTTGTCCTTGTATTTTTAGGATGTAAAGATAATTATTGATGTTAAATGTGATATCAACAATTGTTTAAACATATATTTTTGGATCTTATTTACTTATTGTACCTTGTTTTATTTGGTGCTATCATTAAAATATTGTAGGTCGGTTACTATTTCTTATCTTAATGTACATAGATGGTTGAAAATATACATTTTGAAATTGAATAATAAGGCTTTGAGAGATAAATCTTATTTTACATATATTTCATGTTGCATGATAACAATAAATTGTATTGTGGTTATCAAAGTTGTACTTTTAAGCTATGTGTTTTTCATGTTAGAAGTATAGCCACAAAGTTGGATTATAGTTCATTAGGTCATTACGTCATGCATAAATCATACCATGGCTTGATTATATTTCTAATTCTTTAGCAGAATATGGAATTTTCCTTGTATTTGTTTAATAAATTTGGGAGTGAATAAAATAAGCATGTACAACTATTTGTTTCTCCGTGGAAAGTGTCCAATATACATGTATGTTTTCTTTTATGAGATTAATTATCAACTTCTAATAGAAGGATAAATATTCCATACTTAAGGGGGTCCTATTAAAGTCATTATTAAAGTGACTAGGAGTAAAAATAAATATTTATATGTTATTTGGTAAACTTGTCCTCAATAAGCTTTAACTTCATTCTAAATAATAATATTTACCCTGGTTGTGGGGCGTAGGAAGTAGAATAGTTGAGATTGGGTTTCTTGTCTTAGCTCGCCCCTCAAAATCTAAAAGTATTCATATGAGTTGATTATGTTTGGATTCTAAGTAGTAGCTAATTTCTTAGGACAAAGAGTCATTGTAGGATGTTTGACTTTTTGTACACACTTTTTTAGAATGTATTGAAGAATTTTGTGGTGTCTCTAACCTTAAGTATTCCTCCCTTTGATATCCAATAGAGATTATCTCGTAATATTGGTTTCAATGTGGATATCTTGGAAATGAATGATGTTTGAGGAATCATTGAGAGTAATTATATTAACATAGCTATAGGTTGTTCTTAATTCGACTATGGAAGTATGATGCTAAACAAAGCTATTAGATCCATAATTTCATATCTTGGAATAATGTTTATAAAATGACATGATTATAATGGATAAAAGTCCATGTTTAGTTATGACACTTATATATAGTAAAATTGTTTCTTTGTTTTAGAGGTTTGATGGCTACAAAACCTAGTGTGTTGGTTCATCCTTAATAATATTCATTAGTAAGTAATGGTTTTCATCTGTTCTTAAGTAGTGAGACTTCTTGGTGATATTGAATCACCCCTGACCATGGTAAAGCACCCTTATAACTATGTTATTGAGTGTGTATAATATTTTTAAGTTTATTTATGTTGGGTAATCAAATAAGTTGTCTCTTACATAGAACATATGGCCTTAATAGTTATTGATTAAGAATAAATGGTCATCACTCAGCTAGGTAAGCCTAAAAAAGTTTACTTTTGGTTATTACTCGAAGGGTATACCAGTCTAGAATTTTATTTCCCTTATATGAGTTAATGATGCATGTGATTTAATTAAAATTTTAATATAATTTATTATACCTTATGGTATAGCTGGGAAATAAAATTGGAAAAAAAATCTGGTGAGTTTTTCTAATACCTGATTGAAGGGTTGTTATAATTAATGAGGCGCAGAGTGGGAAAATGGAGTAGTCATGCAACCTAGGCACTAAAAGGGATAGAGATAGTATTAAAATTCAAACATGGACCCTTATGTAGTAGCAAGAAAAGAGTTCACTTGAACACTTGGAAAATATTGATTCATTTGATCTATGCAATTGAGACAAAACTTGACACCAACATTTAATGCAACTATATAATGCATCAAGTAGGAAGTTTTTGCCTTGGATATGTGAACATGGAGTATTTTATTCAAATATTCCCTTGACACTATAATTTAAGGCAACCAAAAAGTTCATTCAAGGAAGAAGTTTTTTTTGGATATGTATATTTGGAATATTAAATTATTCCACTTGTCCATTGCTATAAAGAATTAAATGTTGAGCATCTTGTCTTATTCTTGGAATTAATTGCTTTGAGATGATATATTTTCACACTAAATAGTGGCCTTTGATCTTGACCCACATATTTAATACTTTTACTCACCTCATAAGTGCAAGTCTTATCCTCATCTAGACCAAGTGTCTATATAAGATTGGTAATAAGACTAGAATAGGTTGTTAAAGGATTAGCTAGAAAAATTAGATTTTTATTTTTACTTAGTTATATTTTATGTTTTTATCCTCCTCCAAACATGAGTTATGTTGTTATGGCACCAAAATTTGTAATTCAACTGATTATGAAAAATTCCAAACAAGTGTTTTCTATGAAATATCTATCAAATTAAAAGGCTTTGAAGATTGAATTTAATTATCTATGCATGTATATGATGATTTTGTTCATACTATCATCTTCATAGTTGAAATCTGCTAAGACTTCTACATCATAATTTTTACATATGTTTGAATGAATACTAGACAAGTTGAATATTGGTTTCATGGGATTTTATTAATGAACCAAATCAATTTTATCTACATCAAAAATAGGATCATTTCTTTCCTCTTTACCTTTATCTTTGGATTTTTTAAATAAATTTGTTAGAGTAGGTTTAAATTATATCCAAAATTGAAATATGTGTTTTCGAGTTATATTTTAATTTCAAACCATTTCTAATGTTTTCAATGCATGTCAAATGTACGAAATGAAATGCATGTGAATTGGATCAACATTATTTATCATGTAAAATCCAAACTTCTATTTTTTATAGGCAATCTATGTACTTTCTTGTTCCCTATTACATGTTTAAACCTCACATTAACAAATAAAAAAAATCTCTCATTTGAATAAAATTATTTTGAGCATGCCCCTTGAAATAGAAATGTTTCACATCAGCCACTAGGTTATTTAATATACCAAGACCTAGTGATGATAAACCTTGGGGAGATTTCATCCCCTTTCAAGAGAGGTTGGGTGGATTTACACCTTGTTAAGTTGATGTGCCAAATTAACCATCAGCATATTTATGTTAGAATGAGGGCTTGAATTGGAGTATTTTATATTTATGATTTGTTAAAAACCCAAAAAATTTTTTTATCATTTTAAAGACATTGACCTAAACTGAGACATTCGAGGTTTCAATCCTAGAAAATAGAAGAATTATCACAATTTAAAAGTCTATTGAGGGTGACATTGAGTTGTTATACCTCATAGAACATAGAAAAACAAAAGTTGAAAAAGGAAAAATTAAAACTAGAAATATCTACTCAACCAATAGTTCTATAACTAATCTTCCTTTTGTTAATACTTTTGCTACCCCTATAAATCCACAAATGGATGTTGTTTGGATTGATGAAGTTAACTTCATTGTGAATATTCCAAGCTTTGCCCATGATTTATCTACTAATATTGAGATTTTTTTCCAAACTATGTACATGGTGGAATTCCAACTATTGAAAAACATATACATGCTATTAAATATGTCATTATAAGAACTTGAATCCAACATGAGGATGTGGATTTACACTTATTTCCTTACACTATGGATGAAATAACACATGGTTGGTATCTTGTCTCACCAGATGGATGAATCACCTAATGGAATGATCTTGAAACTATCTTTGTTAATCATTTTAAAGTGCCATTGATCATGTTATCTTATATCATTAGTTTTTTGCTACCCATAAGGAACCTAATGAGCCCATAATTATGTTTAACACATGTTTTCATAAATTTTAGAAGAGGTTAAAATAACCCTATACTCAAATTGAAATTTATGATATTCAAACTTACTTGAGAGCTTTATAGCCAATGACATATATGTTTCTTAGAATAACTCATGCCACCCTCACATCTTTATCCTTAGCTTATCACGAAGCCATCAATATTAAACAATAAATGATTCCATAGGGGTATGGTCATAGTCCATTACATTCATAATGACTACCAAGTGCTTATTAACAAAGTCCCATGGTCAATCAATCACTCGTACAAAATAATCCATTTATGAACCCAATTCTAGGAGCAATGTACCCAAATTCTATAATATGACTCCTTTGAATTACATGCCTGAAAACCATTTTTTCTCCAAATCAGATGTTACCTCAAGAAAAAATCAATAGATTATTCTTAATTATTACACTGGTCATGTTGTTGCTTGTAATGCTAGTGGTCATGTTGTTCTAACAAATAATCAAAAAGTTATCCCAACATTTAAAAAAAATCATATATCACCCAATGTTGATCCCAATAAAATGACACCTATTATTCCCTCATTTTTTAATGTTAAAATACCTACCCTAAAATAATTAATTTAGAATATATGGTTTGAAGGTTGACCACTGACATGGTTGATTTAAGAAGACAATTGTGTTAACATCAAAATCAAACCAAAAATAACCTTCTTCAGAACATAAATTTTAATTTCCAAAGGACTAATCATCAAAGGAATACCAAGCCTAACAATGGAAATGCACGCAGTCCTCTTGATAAACTAATCATACCAATAATAATGCTATAAATTCTATGAACTTGGCTAATTTGGCATTACCCACTTGGTATAGATTGCATAATATATTTGTACATGTAAAAACTTATTGGGATAATTTCATGTCAATTTCAAACATATTTCAAAAGGAGATAGAAAATCTAGAGATATTTCCTACACCTAAAAATAATTCAAATCAAATCGGAAGGAATCCAGATATAGCCTTAGCTTTAGAGACTTATGAATTCCCAGACAAAAGTGACAATAAGACATAAGATAAAATAGATGAAGTTCAATATTTCTAAAATTTTAAAAGAGGAAATAAATACATGTTAAGGAGCAAGCTGAAAACATCTTTAACAACATCTACTCCTCTAAATAAAACTCAAGCTATACCTGATGAGAGTGGTACCAACAATCCATTTCCACCTAAAGGGCTTAGCACATCTTCACAATCAATCAACAATGCTACACACCCACAAGCTAAAAAAACTTTAGAGAAAAAAAGGTAGATACAATATTATTAAAGATTCAAAGAAAATAAAAGCTAATATATCAATGTTTGAATTGCTTCAAATATCTAATTAGAAGTATTTTTTGTTGAAAGCTTTGTTTGCTCCAAAATTAAAATAATATAGTAGAGTAGATGATGCCCATGTTTTTATTTATAAGGAAAAGATTGAAACTCCTCCTTTTCTCCTCATAATCCATATTTTTGGGGAAAAAATATACAATTGTTTGGCAGATTGTACTGCTTATGGAAATGTGGTGCCATTCTGATGGGATTGACTCTTAGAAAATTAAACAGAAAGGTGGTTCAACTAGAAAAATCATAAGTCAAAGTGTTGGTGAATTAAACCATATTCATATGAAGTTAGCTTCATATCCATGGGTACATTAATTTATTTATGTACAAGTTGTTGATATACTTGATGCCTATGGTATGTTGCTCAACTAAGATTGGTCCAAAAATTGCATAATTACTGGTTATAATTCAAATATCTATCTATGCATTCACCAACGAATAATTTAATAAACATAATTTTTAAGTAATATAATAATAACCTCCCTTATTAATTTATATTTACATGCATTTCATGGTTATACATGTGTGTTTATAAGCATGATAATGACAAGATAATAATGAACTAACTTGCAAAATAACTAGTCATCTTATATCAATCATCTGAATATAATTAGTCATGTGGTAGAATTATTATAAGGAAGATATCAACCATGTCCATAATCCTCTAAAAATATAACACAATCTTCCCTAGGAAGATTTCCAACATTGTCATAGCAATATAATTTATATATCTGATTAGTAAGGACTAAAATTGATATCCACAAGTAAAATAATAAATATCACTTATAGAGGACACGCCCATATTAAAGCTAACATTTATTTTACTTGGGACTCTTGTATGGTATGTCATAAATTCTTCAGCATGTCAAAATGGCTATCATCATAGTTATGCCCATACATTGATTCCATCAATAGATTACAACCATGGCTATGCTAATAGATTATATGAGTATAATTATGGTCTTCAATGTGGTCTTTAGTAAAGTCTTCAACTAGTTCATCAAAGAAAAGCTTCTCCAACATGAAACCTCATTTGTATGGAGGAAGGTTCTAGTCTAAGGTAATAGGTCAATATGCATATTGGTATTAGAAAAATGGAGGAAAGTCAGTGTCGGCCCCCATAACCCCTTTATTTCCTTTGGATCCTTTGAGAACAAGTATAAGCCACATTGTCAGGTTACTCTCGAACATGACGGTAGTACACCTCTTGCCAACACCCATATACATGTCGTTAAATTATCTACCAATAATGCATGTGAATTTGGCATTCTCACCTACCACGTTATTCCTTCATGGATCATCAAAACCAAATTAATAAATTTCATGATTAACTTACATTGGGTCAGATCACTCATTCAAATATCTAACATTTATTAATAATCATGATTAGAGTCTATATAAGAATGAATCAATATAACCATGCAAGTAAATCACAATCAAAATCCATACCATAACACATTCACATTAGATCATATGCATTTATCAATATATCAACAATGACTATATCTTAATAATATAATGTTAGTGATAACACAACCTGTAATACATCCAACCAAATGGAAAGTATAGATTGCATTTGTATCATGAATTCATTAAGCTACATACATCAAAATATATCAATGATAATATGCGAAAATGTTCATAAACTAGAATTATATATATATATATATATATAATTCTAGTTTATGAACATTTTCGCATATTATCATTGATATATTTTGATGTATGTAGCTTAATGAAATGTTCATAAACTAGAATTATATATATATATATATATATCAATGTGCATCATCCAAGGGTCATTAGCACAATAATTTTAAAAAAAAGATATCAGAGCAGCCCATCACATAATATTTCAATTCCCGTGTGTGTCAATAACTCTTACTTCTACACAATATGGAAGAGTAGTGTTGGTTTACACACCTTGTTATTATCCACAACATACACAAGGCACAAAAGGATGCATAAACATGATGTGACACTTATATATCAATTAACCCTTCAACATAAAGTGGCTTAATGTTATAAACATATTATATATAAATTTTTCCATAAGGGGAGTACACACAATATATAATTTTAGGATCACTGCAAAAAATGGGATGAGCCAAGAAGAAGATTTCACCTAGAGATCTTGGTATTGTAACTATGTTGTGATATTAAGTGTAGCACACCCCAAAACACAACCTAACAACATTTTTTTTATATTTTATTTATTTTATACTAAAATTTATTATCATTTAGTTGAGTGATACAAACTAATAATAAAACTGATAAACAAGAAGTTGATTATGAATATCACACATAGTTTGGCTGAAAATTCCATAGGTACATTCATAATCCTTATTAACCAAGGTAGGTTAATTTGATTAAGAAAAAAAATGATAAACGACTCTCCACCACCTCCTTGCAACACCATGATAGGTCCTCTGAAAACTAAGTATTGACAAGAATGGATTTTGAAAAAGTAATTTCTAAATGGTAACAACTATAGCTCTCGAATCGATTTAAGGAGATGCAAAGTGGCCCTAATTTTTTTATTTAGTAAAATAAATTTAAAGTTTAAGAATAGAAAATAATTATTCTTATTACAATTATTTTACTAAATATATACTCACACAAGAAAACAGTAAAAAAATAAAAATAAAATCTTACTAGAGGGTGTACACCCTTTGTGTTACATAGGGCGTACACCCTTTCCTTTCAATTTTTTTAAACATTTGCATTTCCTTATAAAAACATGTCTTACAAAGGGCATAAGCCCTTTGAAAGACATGTTTTACGTGGCAAAGGGAATAACATGTGTTTCAAAGGGCATATACCCTTTTAACATTTCAATCTTTGAATTTTACACTTTCCCTCCAGAATTGATTTGGGTATATGCTTGGGGAAGCTTGAACCTAGCCTAAAACCAGCCATGGAGCAGTCCACATAGTTTTTAAAAAATTAAGGAGTCTGTTTCATCTTTATCGACACATCTGATCAAGCAAATTTTATTATTTTTTTGAAAAATGTATAGTTTTGTAGAGGAGAAAGCATAGTTTTTAAATATATAATTTTTTTAATGTTAAACTATTATTTTTAATTATTATTTAATTTCTACATAACATATCTCATTATGGACTATATACATATCATTACAAATACTTTTATAACTTTATGACCATCAATTGAAAGTTTATAAAACTTATACCTGACCAATCTACGTATCATTAGCTATGCATTAAAAAATGAATTTCATGAATTTAAGATCAAAAAATTGTGTTCATACACTTGTAGTTCCAATTTTGTAGTTGTCTTGAATTGCAAAATTATTTGAAAATATATATTTATTAAAAAATTGATAAAAATTATCATAACCGATATGTGATATTTCATCTATTCATATATAAAATTTCATACAGCAATCCATTTGTTTACCAAAAAAAAAGTGTGTCCGTACATGCATATATCCTTATCTTTTCACAAAAAAAGTGTCAAGCCATTGTCATAAATACATCAATTTCAATATTTTTATCATTTGGGTATTGAAAAAAAATATATATTTAGAAAATACATTCAAAATGCCACAATTTATATTCTTACATTATTGTCAAATTATTTTTCAAATTTCTCTAGAATTCTCTTCAAATTCAATCATTGTTATTTTTAGAAAAAAGTGTCACTTTAATCCCCTCTTTTATCCCGCATTATCTTGCATCTACCCTTGTTTTAAAATGACATGCAACTAAAATTCCACACAAAAATATTTACATGTAAAAGCTTGATGCAACAAAAGGAACTTGTCTTAATATAAATAAATACTTTCTAAAACTTATCTCGCAGTCATTAATTTCAATAATAACTTAGAAATATTGCACCATTATCTAACTAAAAAAGGTAAGAAAGGTTGAGCTATCAACCAAACTAAGTGACTAAGCAATACTATTAACATTTTTAGCGTGCATATATAGAAAATGTTCCAAATATGTGAACTTCAACACAAAACAGTCGACTGTATGAAGATACTTTGCCTTTTCATCAAAATATTTCATAAACAACTACCTTTGTATGCAATAATCCCCTGTAAAACTCTTAACAATAGAGGAAGCATAACATAATGACATTCGTACCTCATAGACCAAAACCCAAATCCATTGTCATTCATCCTCTTTCTTATCCCCTCCTAGCAGAGCTTCGCTTCCATGGGTGAGCTTGGCAAATTACATTATATTCAACAAATATAATTTTTTTATGTGTCCATAACCGTTCTTAATTTCCAAAGATGATTTGTCAATACGTGATTGGCTTGTGGCTTCTATCGCCAAATTTGAATGAGCTCGCCCAAACTTAATCACTAACTAAATAGACTAGCATAAATTTAGTATTACATTAAAACAACGACCAACTTCATTAATCAAGGTAAGGACAACCTCATAAATTGCCAAGTGACAAGTATCTAAGCAAAATCCAATTTCGAGCCCTAAGCTTACGTCTCATTGAATTTACCACACAAACCATGCCACACTGGATCCAGTGATAGATGGTATATTAAATATGCTTTGGGTTAATTAAAACCCACGAACATAACCATGGTGATCAAAACAAATCCGCCACCTTTATCATTTATGCCCTGAAAAGACCTTAAATCAGGGTAAGGTTAATCAATTTCATGCAACATGTATGAACTAGGTTGTATCCAAATCTTATAACTTATCACTACTCATGGTCCTTGAAATGTTAGAAACATAATTTATGTACATCAAAAATATTGAATATATATCAAATGTTTGCCAAGTATTCAAAATATGTTAAGCCATTTTGCTTTGAGAAACACAATTCCTAGTAATCTCATGCTAGAGTATGAAGACAGAGTAAATCATGGCTAGAGTTGGCTAGAGTTCAATAAGTATATTGTTAAAAAATAAAATGACTTCGTGCATAAATAAATGGATATGAAAATCAAATATGCACAACTATTGAACCTTTCTCAATGATAAATTCTGAATAGAACATGCCAAACTGCACTATGAAGATTGAAGATAAAACATTTAATGTTGATCCTGAATGCAATATTTACTTCAATACATTGATTTATGCTATGCAATCACTTGATTAATGTTATGAGAAATATATTTATTATTCAAATTAGCAATATTCACAATCATATACACATAAAATGATAATTCAACGAATACAAACGAGTTGGCCCTTACCAGTATTTTTAAACTTTATGACCAATGTCATCAATATGGTAGAACCAAATATGTCATGGCTTTTAGAAAAAGGAAAGGAGGGGTGGTAAAAATAGGCATAACATAAGGGTCGATCCATTTATTTTATTTAACCCTTCCATGAGATATTTTCAAAAGGTGTGTTATAAATATAAATCAAAGTTTATTTATTATCCATCTAACAAATACCAAGTAAGCACCTATTCAATCTCATTCAATCATTTACATAATTGAGTTTTACTTCCCTATTCTTCCCTATTTTCATATTAGTCATAGGCATAGTTATATTACAAGTCTGAAGCATTCAAAGAAAAACCCATGGGTGGTATTCCTGAAGTTCAGAGTTGGATAATTGCATGCCCTTGCATTTAATACATTGCACTCTTATGCGCACACAAGCCAACACTTAAGAAAGAACTACATATTTATGAGGCCCTCCTTGGAGTATTGTGTTAGGTTGTGGAGCTAAAAGCTTCACTGATGCAGACATGGAGGAGGTTGCAGGAGAGTTGCAGAGTGTCACAGAGACTGGCGTTGGTCTGGCCAACCGACGTCGGTAGGATAAGACAGGAATGCAACCGACGTCGGTCATGGATCGGCCGGCGTCGGCGACCCCCAGGCGGACAGGGACCGACATCGGTCCCCTGTGTGGTTCGACTGCGAGCTTATTACGGGCAGTTAGCTAACGAACCAAGTGTTTGCATGATTAGAGCTATTTTTAGACTGAGAGCTGCGGATCTCATTATTGTAATTAGATGTCTAATTATTATTTGGATGAGATCTATATAATAGACTCATGGTTGTATTGGAAAAGTGTTCTAGTTTGAGTTGAGCAAAGTTAGCTCCTTCTGTGTGTGAGGTGAGCAAGGGTGTTCCTCCTAGTTCCACAGCAGTACCAAGGTGGGTGTTGGTTTTGGAGAGTCAGCAAGATTCTTCAGGTGTGTAAGATCTTGGTCAAAGGTGCATGGCCTTTATAGGAGATCTACATGGTAAGTAAGATCGTTGATCTGCAGGTGTATGTGTGTGCAAGGTCAAGGTTCACAGGTGTGCAGAACCAGGTTGATTTGCAGGTGTGCAAGATCAGATAGGACAGCAACACAACTGGGAGCAGTATCAGGCAGGATCTACTTGGAGTACAGGTGTGTACTCGGATAGAGCAAAGAGGAAGGCAAGGGAGTTCCTTCCATAAGTATGGTATGTTGAATTGCAGGTTGTTGCAGGTTCATGGGAGATCTACTTGAAGTACGTTGAGTACTTGTGGAGTGCGTGGAGCACTTGTGGTGTGCGTGGAGCACAGGAGGTGAACACCAACTCTGTGTTTGAGTTGTGTGTTGGGACCTGAGAGAGAGAGCTTTGAGGAGAGAATTACTGTTCACTTGAGGTGTGGGAAGCCTCTGAAGAGGTGGTGGAGAAGAAGTGGCATCTTCTTTATTGTATTCTTTTCTGTATAAGTATTAATACAAGTTGTGTATTGTCTCTCATATCATGTGTTATTCTGAATTCTAGTTACTTGTGATTCTAGTTAATTTCTGCATATTAAGTTGCTTGGTTTGGTAATCAACTGTATGCTTCTTGGTGTTCACGTATCCTGACAAGTGGTATCAGAGCAAAGGTTGCAGGAAGCAGGCTTTGTGTTTGGTTACAGGGCACTCTCAGGGGTTTCTGATTGAGTGGGAGTAGAGCAATGGCAGATGAAAGTAAGCTAAGAATGGAAGAGTTGAAAAGCACAGATGGTTACTTACGGTCCTATGGAAAGAAAGAGCAGGTAAAAGATTATTGTTGGTTGGTAGCAGATCAGCATGAAGAAACTGAAGATGCAGATGTAGCAGGTGTTGTTGCACAGGATGCTCTGGGAGGTTTCTTGGATAAAGTTGAATCTTGGATAAAAGATTCGTTTGCCTCTTTCCATGCAGCCCCAGGTAGAGGAGCTGGTGAGCCTTGCCAAAGAATTGGCAAAGGGGAAGTGAAGCTGAAATTGCAGGCGGCCAACACACAGGTGTTGATGAAGGTCATGCAGGTCCCAGGTTTGGAGATATGGCTAATTTTTTCAGAAAAATTGGGTGATGAGAGATGCACAAGAACTCTCACAGCGGATGCACTTGAATTAGCTGGTGGTAAGAAAACATGTACTCTTTATCTACTTGTTTATATTACTGATTCTTCTTTTGTTGCGGAGACGTGGCTTCGTAGGCTTGGTCACATGAGCAGGAAGGAGATGCATGTTCTTAAGCAGAAGACAGATATATTTGACAGGCTTAAGAAATGGAAAGCCTTGGTGTACTTGGAGGAGATGGCGGACAGAAACTAGTGGATGGTGCTGGATACTTCTGAGTAGAGCAGTTTGGACATGGGTTTTGATTCAAAGGAGCTCGCGGATAAAAATTTATCACTCACAAGCGAACACAGATACCGATGTCGATCAAAAGGAATCGGCATCGAACAGACAGGTGTCGATGTCAGTCATGTGCAGACCAACGCCGGTGATGTCGGGCAGGGTAAGACCGACGTCGATCATCAGGACCGACGTCGGTAGTAGGTAAGACCGATGTCGGTCAGAAGGACCGACGTCGGCAGCAGGGACACCGACGTCGGCAAGATCGGTAGTCAGGGACAGACGCATGGAAACCGACGTCGGTCGGATGCAGACTGTGGGGTGACCGAGGTCGGTCACTGTAACGGATTTTGGGTGGACAGCACGCTGTCAAGGAGTCTCAAACACCCATACGGAGGACTGAAGACGTAAGTAGGCCCTCAAATTCGTTGTTCCTCTTCTTTATACATGTTGCTGATTGTAGAGCAAAAAGGATCCAGGAAATAGGTGGGAGCATGGCATGTATATATTGCAGAACCAAGCAGAGATTTGGTAGTGTTGCCAGCAGGAAGAAAGCACAGAGACGAATGGATTCCTTAGTTGAAGAATAGAGTGAACGGACACGTGAGACGGAAGACCAGGTATATGGTCTTGAGGAGCTACAGGACAGTGGTACAGGTTTTGACAGGTGGAGGACGAAGCATGGCTTCAGTCAATGTCAGGGTAACTACTGTGGTTTGCCTTACCAGGTGGATGATGAGTCATGACATCATTCTATTGCTGTATGTGGATGGTATGTTTTGCTAGCAAGATTGTACATACAGGGTTTTGTTGAGCTAAGGGTAAGGTTAGTTCAGTGGCATGTCATGAGGAGTTTGGAGCAGCGAAATTCTTTGACATGGGAGACATGGAGATCACAGGTTGATTTTGTCTCCAGTGGGAGCTGATGTGAATCAGGTGTTGGCAAGGTTCAGGATGCAGAGCCGGAGCACACTAAGGGCTGGACAGGTACAGTGTCTGAAATCACATGAGGTCTGGTATAGACCTGAGTATTCCCATGCAGTGGGAGCTGTCAGAGAGTTAGGAGCCAATTCGAGGAAGTGGGTTCTCAAGTATTTGAGAGGGACCAGCAGCAGGGATTCATGCTATGCAGGGTCAGGACTTTACTACATGTGTTTGTAGGTTCGGATGTGGCAGGGTACTCGGATGACAGGAGGTACATCACAGGTTGTGTGGTGGGTTGTCTTCAGGATTGAGCTTGAAGAGGGATACAAACCAGGAAACAGATTAGACAGAGTACAGGTACAGGTACAATGCAGCTGTTTATCTCCAAGTGGGAGATTGTTAGGTTGTGGAGCTAAAAGCTTCACTGATGCAGACATGGAGGAGGTTGCAGGAGAGTTGCAGAGTGTCACAGAGACTGGCGTTGGTCTGGCCAACCGACGTCGACAGGATAAGACAGAAATGCAACCGACGTCGGTCATGGATCGACCGGCGTCGGTGACCCCCAGGCGGACAGGGACCGACGTCGATCGCCTATGTGGTTCGACTGCAAGCTTATTACGGGCAGTTAGCTAACGAACCAAGTGTTTGCATGATTAAAGCTATTTTTAGACTGAGAGCTGCGGATCTAATTATTGTAATTAGATGTCTAATTATTGTTTGGATGAGATCTATATAATAGACTCATGGTTGTATTGGAAAAGTGTTCTAGTTTGAGTTGAGCAAAGTTAACTCCTTCTGTGTGTGAGGTGAGCAAAGGTGTTCCTCCTAGTTCCACAGTAGTACCAAGGTGGGTGTTGGTTTTGGAGAGTCAGCAAGATTCTTCAGGTGTGTAGGATCTTGGTCACAGGTGCATGGCCTTTATAGGAGATCTACATGGTAAGTAAGATCGTTGATCTGTAGGTGTATGTGTGTGCAAGGTCAAGGTTCACAGGTGTGCAGAACCAGGTTGATTTGCAGGTGTGCAAGATCAGATAGGACAGCAACACAATTGGGAGCAGTATCAGGCAGGATCTACTTGGAGTACAGGTGTGTACTCGGATAGAGCAAAGAGGAAGGCAAGGGAGTTCCTTCCATAAGTATGGTCTGTTGAATTGCAGGTTGTTGCAGGTTCATGGGAGATCTACTTGAAGTACGTTGAGTACTTGTGGAGTGCGTGGAGCACTTGTGGTGTGCGTGGAGCACAGGAGGTGAACACCAACTCTGTGTTTGAGTTGTGTGTTGGGACCTGAGAGAGAGAGCTTTGAGGAGAGAATTACTGTTCACTTGAGGTGTGGGAAGCCTCTGAAGAGGTGGTGGAGAAGAAGTGGCATCTTCTTTATTGTATTCTTTTCTGTATAAGTATTAATACAAGTTGTGTATTGTCTCTCATATCATGTGTTATTCTGAATTCTAGTTACTTGTGATTCTAGTTAATTTCCGCATATTAAGTTGCTTGGTTTGGTAATCAACTGTATGCTTCTTGGTGTTCACGTATCCTGACATATTGATTATTTAGGCAACACTCGTTGATAAAGGGGTTCTTGAGGTCAACTCAATTTTTTGATCCCACTAACTTATTTTTGGTAAAGTAAAAATACCTAAGGTGAAGAGTTAGGGTTTGATCCATAAATAGTCATTTATACCCTGTGTGCATGAATAAAATATACTAACAAAAATGAGATAGAAAACTCAAAAAGCTCCATGTGGTCAATCCATAATACAATGAATATTTCATATCAAACGGTACCATTGAGAGCAGCATTCTTATATCGATGCAAGTCAAGTGTCCCAACACTGATGCAAGTGTTTAAACCTCTAGAAATTATGTTTCTAAAATATGATGACTGGTTTCTAATCTTTTTCCTCCCTCTTTCTAACTCTACATATCTCAAATTTATCTACAAATTTAAATATATAAACTAAGTATTGTCTCTTCTTAATGTTTATGCAATCAAAATACTATTTTGGATGTACTTTCTATATTTAACATAACTTAATATTTTAATTCAAAATATTCATTTATCTAAAATTTCAATTAATTGACTTGATTTATAATAGTTTTATTCATCCTTATGCATAGGCTATTCTACCCTTTAACCTTAACCTAAAACAAATTAAAATGATTAAACAATGAGAATAACATCTAATTATTTAGACTGAAAAAATACAATAACATTTTTGGTGGGTGCATGAGAGTTCTATTGTTGATCATTAATTTTAGCTAAGGAGTTTAGCGCTGTGTTAAGATAAGATAGAATAGAAAACATTAAAAAAAACACAAAATGATAGAAAAACACGGAATAATTAAAGTTTTATAAAAAAATAAATTAAACATGGTTTTATGTATATATCTTTATTTATAAATATAAATATAAAAGCTCTTTTTATGTATATATCTTTATTTATAAATATAAATATAGAAGCTCTTTTTAGATAGACTACCATGAGCCCATTGAAAGGACAAATCATACTATAAATCTTCAAATTCATTCCCTCGGCATTGTTAATAATGCCACATATTATTATAAATTTCTATTTATCATTTTGTAAAATAATTAACATACACTAATAGATTGGAAAATAGACGAAGAAAAGTAATACACTTTTGTGTAAGAATATATTTTGTTTTTTTAAAGAGTGAAATTCTCAAAAATATTTTATCATTCCCCATAAAGATGCTCAATTTAAATCATCTATCAGGGAAAATTATATGTATATTTTTATCAAACAGTTTGTGTGCAGGTAGGATGAGAGGTGTCTAAAACAAAATTCTCTCACCTGGTTGAATCAAGGCACAAATCATTAGTTCAAGAGGATTGAGGCCTCCATGATGAGATCGTTTGGTCAAAATGTAGTTTATTATAATCCCTTTGTCCAATTTTTATTACACGTGCATTATTTTAATCAAAAACATCCTACAATCAAACCAGAAATGACATCATTTCCATTGTATAAACAGAAACGTTTCTAGACATTCAAAAAATGGCCCAAGCTATTCACATTGCAGACATGTTGCAGGCCCTAAAAACATGAAACAGGCCAAACCCATCAACAACTTGGGTGGAAATGGAAATAGAGCTCTGTATATGCTTAGTATTAGTGGACACAAATACTACATACTGGGACCCAAAAAGTACTGCCCCATCCCTGGGGGATGTATGATAACTATACCATGAGAATATTAGACAAGCATTTACTGGAAGATGAATGCACTCTATCAAGGAATATCTATGAGCAATTATTGAATGGAACTCATTTCCATATTGCATATTGTTACAAGATTCTAATGCAATGGAAAATTGTGTTGGAGGGTATTCTGATCAGCTGATGTAAAATATAAATGTAAACAAAGTGGGTATTATAATTCCATTCTTCCATACCTAAGTATACTATGTCAATGGGAGTTTCAGCTACCCATGAGTGAGATAAACCTAATAAATCCTTTGCATCGAGTTTTAGGTGAAGGGTTATAAATAACATGGACTACAAGCAAATATTTTGAGGATTGTGAGTCAGCTTACAGAAAGTGTGTTTGCTGCAAGACACCAATTTTATGTTATTGTGATACTGTTTTGTATTCACAAAAATACTCTAGTGTTAATAGTCATAGTCCCAATTCCATTTCGTGAAATTAAATTATAGAGGTCATTAATAAAATTGGTAAATGTAAAGGAAATATATCAAAGCTTTATCATGATATTTACTAAGATTGATGTCTTGTAGGCAAGTCCAGGGTGACTATTATTGTAGGTAGGTCTCATTATCATCCTTAGAGACATATCTAAAGATTTCAATTATAAATCTGACATTACCAAGTTTTAATTTTACAAATAAAATTTACAAAGGAAAAAAAGTATAAATTATATTTGAGGAATTGGACAAGAGATGTTAAGAGCTCTGAAAACAAATTAATGTTAATCATTAGATCTAATGCAAGCCCCAAAAGCATGATAAAATAACACAAAACATGACATGGGAAAGGGGAAGCAGTTGAGGATGCAAATGTTGAAGATAACCCATCTAATTGTTTAGCACTAACAGTCTTCAAATTCCTCACACCCATTGCATGAATCCCTCAATTCAACCCAAAACAAAAAATACTTCATTCCATAAAACCTCTAAAAAAAACACCCAAGATTGATATTCTTTTGAGAAAATTTGGATGTGGACGTTTATGGAGAAAAAAGGGAATCCCCGGCCAGGGAAGCCAACTATAGTGGATTAAATTCCTTAACACCTCTTAGATTAATGGATTTTCCCCCACCAAAATTGTATTTTTCGAGCTCTCAAAAATTTACCCATTTTGTATTGGGCCTCTACATGCAAAATGAAGAATATTGTCGAATTGTAGCTGGCAATTTATGATGTTTGTTTCCCTCTCTACTTTATAGCATTATTTTCATTACCTACTTCCCTCTCAAGACATGAATTTTATTATTACAAATTTATCTTTGCACCCTCTTTATGTCTACACTAATCCTACCTAATGGATTAATCAAAAAGAGCAAAATATATAAGGAAAAGAGATAAAAATCTTACTAAAATGAAAATCAATTTGATCTAATTGATTGAGCGTAACTAGTACTGATATCTCACTTGGCCAGTGTTCACACAACCACGTATGAGCACAGTGTAAGAGTCTAAGGAAATCAAAGTTAAAAATAAGAAACCATATCCACCATATGCATACGTAGGAAATGAAAACAAACTTCTATAGCTTCAATAAAAATACATATTTGCTTGAATAACACAATGTTGGGTTGATTGATCAATACAAAATTTGCCAGCATAACAGTAAGGTAATAAGAAAGGGAGAGATATTACGCTATAAAATAATAAAATTGCATAAAAAGATCGACTTGTTTAATGTATCTCCAAGGATCAACAAAGATCCAACCCCAACTAAATCTTCAAAGTAGATATATATAGCCAATATTCATTCCAAAGGAAGTTTATTTCCCTCTAAATTGAAACTAAGGGAAATTAATGCCCTTCAAAAACTCTTATTTACCTCCAAATGGTATGCCATATTTCACTTTTTTTCACTTTTAACACCTAAAATTAAAAATAAAAATAAAAATAAAACAAGTTAATATTTCATTAAGATCACTTTTAACAAAGTTCAAAAGGATAACATTGGCAAGTTTTAAACATCACAAAATTTCCCAAAATCGAAGACACCATAGCACCTGGGTTGGAACCAGATTCTCGGTGCCATAAATGGATCTCAGAAGGGAGAAACATCATAAAAATGAAGCTAAAAAGCCTAAAAGTGTGTCAAAACAATACCCATAGATCGAATCAGGCTTTTGCTTGAATGGGAAAAGTCATTTTTTAAAATTTAAAATTCCCTTTGCTAATTTGGCTTAAACGCCTTGATAGACATATTTAGCGGTCTAAATCCAAAGTAACATTGATTTTAAAATTGAGGGGGTCCCTAAACCTAATCGAGCTTGGAACACCTGATTAATTCTATCAACATGGTGGAGAAGAGTCTCTGTTGTGAGCAGGGTTCTAAAGTCGGCATATTTATTTTCAAACCTTGGGAGCCCCATAGACTAGTCGGGTATGCGACCATGATTAGTAATAAGTTGGGGGGGGCATGAGTCCTCGACTACCTAGTCTGGGCTTAAGCCTCAATTACCATTGCTTCACATGGGAGGTATAAGTGCTGACCCAGTCAGGCAAAATGCCCAGTTATAACTATTATAGAGTCTTGAGGATTCGATATACCTACATGATTTGAAGCTCGACCACCACTATAAATCGTTCACCAACCAAAGCAAGATTGAATCAAAAAATAACCCTGACTAATTAAGTGATGATCAAAATTGATGCCCACATACCTAATCGGGCTTGTATGCCCTATTAAATAAGAAAATGATATTCAAGAATTGCTCATACTTAATCGGACTTTGAAGTCTGATTAGGTCTAAGGGACTCCACCAAAATTAACAAAGTTTAAATCAAAATAAAAAGTTTGATTAACACTAGGGGATGTAAATTTGAAGTCTAAAGAACTAATTGGGGTTTAGAAACTTAATTAGAACTAGGAATTAGGTAGTTTTAAATAACCTTACAACAAACCTAATCGAGTCTCTGAATAAGATTTTTAAAGACGAGATAAGTTAACAAAACTCTATTTTTACACCAAGTATTTAATATGAAACTTTTTGGCATGAACTTGTTCTTTCCAACAGATGTAGTTTCTAGATTCGGTTCAATGTGAAAATTGAGATGACCACCTATAGTGACTTAAAATAACTGAGCAAGCAATTTTTTCAAATGGAATTTAAGTGAGTGAGACTCCACTTTTACGCTAAGTGTTTTATATGAAACTTTCTTGCATGGAATTGGTATTCACAATAGAGGAGGTTTTAGGATCCAATGTGGCATGTAAACTGAGATGACCCCCAAAAGTAGCTTCAAAAAATTGAGACCAACCAGCCTGCGAGTGTAAGCAAGAGTGGTTCAAAAATTAAAAAAAAATAGAGGTACCATGATTTCAAAAGCATTAGGGCATGTTGTGCAAGTAACAACATTGAGTATTACACCTTGTAACTTTTTTGATGCACTTGTGGTTTTCACCTTGTCCTTATGTTTGGACATATATATCTTAACACACTTATGGTTTGTGTCATGTCTCCTTTACTGACCATTTACTTAGCACCTTCTATTCTTCTTTGGAAACTCCTTCAAGGCCCCTTCTTAATACCATGCCATTTTTTTCTAGCTTGAAATGGATTCATGCCCTGATGTAAACTCACTAATGTAAGAAAATAATAAGTTATAAGCCATACATTATATGACCTTATCTAAGGTTTCTTTTCTTTAAGAATATATTGCTTAATTTGAAGAGGGAAAAAAGGCCCTCAAATCATAGAACACACTCCTCATAAAAATGCAGAACATGAGTCACTCATTTGCACTTTGGTAGTTAGAGTTGCACTCTTATAGAAACACTATGATCATGTGAAACCCACATCTATTGCACTTAGTCCACAATTCAATACGTACTTCTGTATCTGACATGCATCCCTTGGATGCTCTCTTGGATTGTGATCTATCAGGCATTGATTTATATTGTGATCTTTTTCCCCTTGCACTCCTTTGTCACAATTCACAACTCTAATTATCAAAAAAATTATGTAATTTATTCCTTTGATAAGCGCACTACTAGTTTTGGTTCCTATATTCTCCACACCATGGGTTATTTAGGTAGAGGTATTGGAAGGCACGAATAGGGCATCATGTCATTCATCTATATTATTCATTGGATTATTTGCCATGGCATTGGATATTAATCATGTGCTTCCACTTATTTTTTGGGACCATTTTTTTAGCAACTATGCACCGATTATTATTATTGCTACACTTCCATAGGACATTGAGAGACACACATTTACTATTTTTAGGCATTCATCATATACTATCCTTAGGCATGAGAGTATTGAATCATATTCAGATTTCAATCAAGCATTAGTAATGTGATCCTTCACTTAGGCATAGGATACCTAATCTTTTTTCTGTAAGGCTTACAAGACCTTTCCCTTTACATAGGCATCAAAAGCATGATATTTATAACACATCATCAAATTCACTTAGTGTTAGAGTCTTAAATTTGGTCTAAATGTTTCTTAGCATAAATCATATGTGCACTTGGAAATGAATCACTTGCAAACATCTTCTTCTAAAATCTATGTTCAATTAGGATGGATTGATGATCAATAATAGTGGCATCATTGGAACTCCTTTCATGTAATCTACCAAAATGGTTCTTCCACTATTCAACTTCATCATCCACACATCATTCATACTACCTAATAATGTTTTTATTAGAGTAAAACTCATTTTCTGATGGCTCATTTGACAAATCTCAACTGCTCCTTATGGCAATAGATTTGTGATGTTATTAGCATATTTTTCTTTCTTTGGTGTCCTCTTTGATACATGTGATATATTTATTAGCACCAACATCGAGATTCTTGTAGTGTATCTCTTATTTTCATGCCATCATGTTGTTCTTGAAAACTTTCATCCGCCTCACCTAATGCAGCATTAAGTGCGAGAGGGGGGTGTCATGTACTAATTTTATAGGCGATAGCTTTGTGGTGCATCTCTTTTATACAAAATTATTTTTATTTTTTGTACATAGGTACCTCATCAGGACTAGTGTCAAGACCTATTTTAGAGTTTTAGCCTCATTTTTTATGCATGCTCCCTAAGTTGCACTTAGGAGGGTGTTGATGTAAATCAATAATTACACATTAATTTTTATTAGCGAGTAATTAATTATCCTAAAATCTATTAATTTATTATTTATAGAATAATCTTATTTGGACATGCAAACTTGCACTAAACTCTAAGTTGCACACTCACATGCCAACTTTCACTAAAGTCCATGTTTCACATCACAGTAGACTTTATGAAATGACTTGAAACTACTTACATTCATACAACCCCCTACATTTATAAGGCCTTTCATGCTCTATAAAATAAATGGTCTCCTTCACTCTCACATTTCCTTTGTGTGGAATGAAAAATAGATTGTGAGAGGTTATATGTATTTTTCAGTCCTTGCCTTTATGTAGTTTTAAGGCAATACTATTGGTATATGGTTATACCTGAATCTTTGTGTCTCTATCTATTGTGCATGACATGAGCTATTTCTAAGATTAAAGTGTTTGATCCTGGCTAGTCTATAATTATAATATTTGTAAGTGGATGCATTTTCTATTAAAATTGACCTCCATATAAGTTGGTTTACATTATGGGGAGAATAATATGAAACTAAAAACAATGTCAAAACCATTAATCTTTAGGATCCATATTTATGAATGAGAAGAATTCCACTAGAAGTCAAAGGCAATGGAGGAAGTAGGCCTTTTAATAACCTCAATTTCACCATTGAATCAAAGGTTATGCATTACAATAGTGGAAAAACCACTATGCTAAATCAACTAAAGTTGAGATCAGTTTCCAAGTGGTAGTGGTGACTGTCTTATACTATTCATGATTAGGTGGTAGAGATTATAAATGGTGGCGACAAACATAAAGTTCGGTGAGAAGTCTAGAATTCATTCAAGATAGTGAGGATCGATTCCTTAATATTTATATTTTGTTTTTATATGGTGTGTTGAAATTAAAACCATAAATAAAAGATTGTATACTCTATTGTGTAATTATTTCATAAGTGATATGTTAGTGAAAATCCCAACACTCATTGGAAGTGACAGTGTGAACAATTGTGTTTGCATATGTAGGCTATCGTTAGAATCAAAGATGTAAGTGATATGCATTGAAAATCATAATACTCTATGGAAGTCAAAGCATGAAGAGTTGTGTCTACATATATATGTTGTCACTAGAAGAAAGGTGCACATTTGGTTTATTTTTGAACATATGCGTGTGTTGGTGTAAATGTTTATTTTCAATGTGTGTAGTGTAGTTCACTTCCCTATGTTTTTTAATACTGGGGGTGGGGAGGGGACGACAATGTTGGATATGTTTTCTAGTGTTAGTACTAACAAATAATATGTTGTAATTAGTTAGCCTATGTTAGTTGGGTGATTTGTTATGACACCTAAGAATATAGGGTTGTTAGTCTATTCTAAATAATTGTACATAGAATATGTTAGTGGTTTTGAATTAGTAGGGAGATGTTCCTAAAATCAAGGATCCTCTATTTGTATAAATATTTTCATATGTTATTGTTAATATTATCCTAATATGAGTTAAATAAGATTATCACCTTTCCAATACTTTGAACTGATCATCTAAGATATTTTATCATGAATTACACCTAAAAATCATAAATTTATAAACAAAAGGCTTGACACCAAACAATTTTTATTCAATAGTCATGTCCCTCACTACTCAGTAGGGAGTCCATTTTCTAATGTAGTTTACACACTAAAATACCCCTACCCAAACCTAAAGAGGACAGTATTTGGAATGCACAATATAATTTTTTATTTCCTTAAGTGTGTGATTATTACATTTAGGTACCATATTTTATTTATGGGTGCATGGAATAATATACTAAATTTGAATTCATGCATGTCCACATAAGTGATCATAAAATTTTGACAAGCCCTTCTCCATTTTCAATTTTGAGACATTGACTTTTTATCTCTGACATATTTTCAACAAGGGCTTTGAAAATTGTAACATCCTCTCAAACCTTGGTGTCATTACAATGTGGTGTAGTACCTTATATGGAACCTTATTGGATACTTGATATTCACTATACTTATTGGTGTGACATATTGGGTATTGTTGTGAATTCTCATTTCCTCCATAGTATAAGATATGGTAATTTGGACATGCATAGTATGTTTTTTACTCCATTCCAAAAAAAATCATTGCTGAAGATATATAATTTTTTGAATGAGGCATCTTATTAATCCATCAATTGTCTACATGTTGAAACTAAAGATATTTATATTAATAAATATACACAATATTCAAAACTTGGATGACATTGAGAGATATAATTTAGAGGAAATTTAAAACCTACCAATACATATGAATCTACATTTTGGTAAAGAGGCATGCAACAACAAGTTGAGTTAGGGGTGAATCATCAACTTCTTCAACATATGTGTAAAAGTCTTGTATGAATTCATTCAATCCATTCTAATTTATTTATAATGTAGTGGTATCACCCATATACATGTCTTTTTATTCGTCTTGAATTCACTATCATCAATGTTATATACCCTTTATTCAACATTGTTAGGAATTGGATCAAGGTTATTCATTAAAATATCATTTGAAATAAATAATAATAATCCAATACATAAATTTCATATTTTTTAATTATAAGCATAGTTAAATTTTAATTATATTATACCTCTTATATATAAACTCAAAACTTCAATCTATGGATACAAACAAGTCGATGATTCTATCATTTCCTATTCTTGCACTTTTCACAAGAGTGATATATTAGTTCATTAAAGTATTCATTTGTCCATGGAGTAGGTCTTGGTACCTATCCATCTAAATATTCAAATGAAGATTTATTATTTTTATACATGCACAATGAACTATAAATTATAAGAATGTACCACTCAATTCAAGACTTATATTTTTATAGTTTCAGCTTGCGTTATTTCTTACTAAGGTTTCCATAAATAAAAACATCATTTGTCTAAACCCTGACATTATTTTTGCTATACTGTCCCTCTATTATTTAAAAATGTGTTCTTTGGCCCCTATGGTATCTTTGATTTTCATTTCTATGGTCTCTCAATTCCCATAATGTTGTGCTCAATGAATCATTCGATTTACTCATCCATTCTATATAATTTAGGAGATGGTCCATTATGATTATTATTTAAAATCAGATTCATAGGCATAAAAATTCCATTCTAAAATAAACTTATAGAGCTAATTAACTATGTTCTTTCCATGATTAATAATAATTAAATCCTACTCTACCTACTATCTACTAAATTGTATGTTATTGTTTTCATAACAAGGAAATGATATGAAACCTTACTCTACTTCTCTCATTCTTTATACCATTATAAAGAATTTCTCAAGATTATAAAATGCCAATCTCCAGTGAGAATAAATTCATTAAAGAAATATTGGAGGTGCCAAAAAAGAAAAGTATCCGATTTTGCATTTTGTCCAAGTGTGGTTGTTATTTGGGTAATAGAGTCTTATAAAAAAAAGTAACAGTCAAGATACAAGTAAACGTACATCTACATATCAATGAGTTAATATTTCATCTACACTGATATTCAGTTAAAAATAAGTAGATTTTGACAAAACTTTTGAAACATAGAAAAATAATTCTTGCACTTACATTACATTAGGAAAATGTTTTGTTATTTTTCATAATAATGGAGTTTTATTCATGATTCAATAAACAGGTTTGAGCAAAGTAAATCAGTGATAATATGTAGGAATTAATCTACTGATTTGTGTAAATAGATTTATATTTTTACCTTTCCTAAATATAGCAATAAACAAGAAAAATCTAACTTAACTTATTCTAAATGATCCGGATTGAGACAGGGTCTGATACTAGAGGAGTAGGACTAGGAAACTATCAGAAACTAGATCATGAGGTTCATTTTTGGATTGGACAGAAGCATCGAAAGTGGGACACCTTGTTGTTTGATGTTGTAATATTTTTTTGGCACTATTATCCAAGTGGTTTGAGATTTTTGGGTTCTATTTGATAGGCTTGTGTTACCCTGTCAGTGAAATATTGAAGCTTGAAAGCCTATAGATTGGATAGAAGCATCGAAAGTGGGACACCCTGTTGTTTGATGTTGTAATCTTTTTCTAGCACTATTGTCCAAGTGGTTTGAGATTTTTGGGTTCTGTTTGATAGGCTTGTGTTACCCTGTCAGTGAAATATTGAAGCTTGAAAGCCTATAGAGCTCGACTAGACACACTTCACACCCCATGTGTGGGCACGCTGCCTACATACCAATACTCTGAAGAGGGATCAAACTAATGTAGTTCTCCTATTGAAGTGCTTGGTGCAATTATGTATGAATAATGTAACTAGATGCAAAATTAGATGTACTTTGAATGGTTAGGGACTAATACAAATGATTGAATAAGCTTGAAATGATCTTGGAAGGTTGTGTGTAGAGAATAGGGAATAGTGCTTGAGTGTACTTACTTGTATTCCTGATTTTCTCTAGTAAATGAGTGCCAACCCTTCTAAATGGACTTTGAATGGCATTTTATATGGGAATTAACGATCATGAGTTAAATGAATTTGCATTATGTCGACAAGGAAAAGGATAATAATCCAAAAGAATTTGACTGTTAGGATTAATTTTGTACTTGGACAACAACACCAAAATTAGGGCACCCTAGATTTCAACTCTCCTAACGAAGTTGGGTGCTATTGTCCAGGGAGAATGAGACCTAGGGGGATGGATCTGGGCCTAAAAGAGCTGCTTGGGTTTGTAAGGGTTAAGTTTGGAAGGTTGTGGATGACTGAAAATCAGTGAAAGAATAGCCTAGAAAGGTTGTGTAAGCATGTAGGAAGACCTATGGATTGGGTGTCATTAGCCATGCTTAAGTCATCTAATTTCACATTTTATATGACTACATTCCCCCCCTTATTATAGTGATGCAGCAAAGGGAAATACTAGGATAAAGAAAAGTAAAACACATACCTGAACTTGCATGTAAGGGAGAAGCTCATGAAGCTGTGAGATGTTGGATGTGCATAGAGATAGCATGTTGTGAAGTGTGAATTTGAAACAAAAACATAAAAGTATATCAGTTCTTACTAGATACACTATATCTAATATAAGAATGTACAAAATCTTAGTAAGAAGAAGAGAAAGGAATGAATACACCTCATTAGGTACGTGAACCAATACAAAATCTATTATGATGCTAGATTGTGTTGGATGATGTTGGGTATGTGTTGAATCAAGAGTAATATCACGAATGGAGTTGAGTGCCCAATTCCTTGAAAGGTGGCTCAAGAATTCAAAGGCTGGTCCTTTGGCTCCATCGTTTCCAACTAAGTGAATTTAATGAATCATGTGTGTGTTAATCAATGTATGGACTATATGTCCAATCTCTCTGAATAAGTGGCTCAAGAATATAAAAGTTGGCCCTTTGGCTCCATCTTTGCCTCATGAAGTGAAGCTTTGAAGTGATAGATTTCATATGAGATGGCTCGTGGAGATCATGGATGTTTTGGAAATCTGACAATGTGACATGGATAGCCTGAAAGTATGCTGAAAATTAGGCCACTCTTGGCCATTTCGAAAGATAGATTTTCAGCTTGTATGAAATGCACTCTCAAACTAATGTACTAGGCTTATGTGAAATCCAACTTAGAAACTTGGTACTTAAAAAGTTAAACTTGTATGAAATTTCAACTTAAAAGTAATGCCAACCACCTACAGATGGAGTAAGGCATGCAACTATTGAGAATGCCTGGATAATAAACTAAACTCAGAAATAAAAGAAAACCAATGTGCCACGTACATTTCCCCTAACCATTGGTGTTTGAAACATGGATTCTAATATGGAAGTTATGTCAAATGCCTAATCTAAAACTAAAAGTGGGAATCATCATGCCACTCATGATAACCCCCTATATCTGGATTCTCTAAGAAAACTATACTGAACTACTAATTCTGAATGATCTGGATATGCAAAAACTGTATCTGAATTAAAAATTTTGCCTCTTTATAGAAAACTTGAGTGTTTTTTTGGCTAGATAGGAGTGCCAAAATGAGGACACCCCTATGTTTGACGTTACTTTCCATTTATGGTGCTATTGTCATGTACTGAAACTAGTTGTTGATCTGGAATTGTCACTATTTTTTTGCTCTATTTTGATTGGTTTGACCTCTAGATTCTGAACTGGGTGACCTGAATGTTGTTATTTTAACTATTAGGAGCTTTCATCTCTATAAAAAAACCCTTGTTTGTTGCCCCCTCTTTTGAGGGTAGGAATGATGAACCTGCAATGACTGCTCTCAAAAGAAAGAGTCCTATAAGTGTGTTAAGTTCTACAAATACATGATATAGCAATGATATTTGATAAGATATCTCTAGCTATGTAAATGTTTGTATTGAGAGATTGTTAGATCAATAAGGATATGTATAGATAGATGTAACAATGTAAAAGCATGTGCCAAGTATTGAACTAGAACTAAAAATGTTAGATGTTAGTTGGAGGGATGGAACATGATGTCCATCATGGCATCCAAGAAATCAAGGTAAATGCATGATGTGGATCATGTCATTGCACACATTGAGAAACAATCAAGCAAACAAGCAAGAAGCATACAGGGATTTCCAAAGGGCCATGCAAATAAGGGGCATGGGCACATGTCACTCAAATTAGAAATCAAGCATATAAGGCATGTTCAAATGCCACATACACATACAAGTGAAATAATAAAAGTTGGCATAGGGGACATAAGCACATGGAAGAGTACAAGCAATAGACATTGGAAAATTTCCTAAGGCACACACATTAATATAAGCAAAGGACATTGGAAAATGTCCTAAGACATAAGCAGGAGACAAGTTGAAACTGGAAATGCAATCACATAAGCTACACTAAGCAAAAAGAGAAAGCATGTAATAACTAGAAAGGTAGAATCACATATAACTAATCAAAGCAAATGTGAAAGTATGCAAAACATGTGTATTACAAGACTAGGTATATGCTAAGAAATACACAAGTGTTAGATACTAGTGAAATGTCGATATAGTAATCTATGTAATCTAGAAAGGAATGTACATCAGTATGTTAACTTAGAGTTTGTAGTGTAAGAATGACATAACCTAGATGGTGTAGTCATGTAGAATATCCCCCTAGTGGGTGGGTATATCGATGTGTGTCTCAAATTTAGAATTATGAATGCCCCCTTAATGGGTAGAGCGAAGCAATAAAGGATCTATAAATCACTGGACACACTCACAAGAGATCAATTGAAGCATGGTAATGTAGATAAATCGACATATAATAGCATGAAACAATAAATTTAAGTCCTAGAATGATAGTAGTAATGTAAAGCATGGATGATGCATACAATCAAAATGTTTTTGGTGTTTTTGACATTTTTGAATGTTTTTGTATTTTAAAATAAGCTATGTGCAATAAAGCAGAAGAGATTATATACAAGCAATGTTGAAAAGAAACTATGTACAAGCATGTAGGTAAAGCAATATGTACATGATAAAATAAAAGACTAGGCTAGTTGGGGGAAGGGATCCAAGGATGGAGCCTGCGAGGGATGGAAATGGAGGAAAGGGTCACGACTGTTGGTTGAATATTTTGTTGATCATCGTACTGATAAAAAAAATAGGTCTGATCAGCCAAAGTAGGAAGATTAGTCGTCCAAATGTGTAGTTTTACCACATCAAAAAGACACTGATCTCTCCTCTCATAAAGGGGAGGTTCCCTATAGGTATGCTATATATATATATATATAAACAAAAAATAATACTTATGGGTAGAACAAACCATCCATCTCTCTTTCTTCAAAGATGATGCACGCAGATCAAAGGAAAAACTCAGGGGAAATGACAGACAATACTCCTCTTCTTTCAGAAGTACTATACAGCAAACCACAAGAATACTCCTGGTAGTAACAACAAAAAGTAGCAAAGGATGTAATAACCAGCAAATCGAGATGTAGCACAAAGTCTTCACTTGGATTGCTCAAGAGTAATATACGAAGGATAATGAGGGCACAAAGTCACCTCAAGGTCCTTTACACAGAAATGAAAAGAAAACACACTAAAGGCAATTATGGGGGCACAAAGTCTCTCCACAGTTGACTCTTTAGGACACCTTCTTGACTGTTGTCACTAATTCTGCTTGTTGAATTAAAGGAACAGAAGATATATTGAAGAAAAAGACATAAGAACAATTTCCTCAATAACAAAGATATTATAGCACAAAGTTTGAAAACCACTTGCTTTCTTATTCTAGTAACAAAATATGATCGGTAATTTGAGCTCAAAGTCTCAGTAATGCCTTACAATTTGGGCAGAGTTTCATTCTAATTGTCAAAAAAGAGATGCCTATTACAATAGAAGAAAGTCCCTTATATAGCCTCTTCAAGAAGGACTCGGGAACAGTCAATACATCATTTTGCGTTGGAATCTGGTAAGAAGACATGCTGGAACTTAGGGGCGTTTGACCCATTTGATTTTATCAATGCAGGGAAACAAGGTGTGCTTATTGAAAGTTTTCAACTTTCAATGTCCACCTGGCGATCTGATCTTATCTTCATCATTCCTCCTTTTTCAATTTCTGCTGATCTTGGCCTTGAAATTTGTGAATGTATTCTGGTCTGTATGTTCAAAGGATCAACGGCTAGTTCACTATGTTGAATTTGACATTTTTGGGTGCGTCATTCCTTTGTCTTCTTTCAGCTTTTTTGTTTGGCAATTTTTTGGATTAAACTTGCCCTTTTGGGCCTTTAAGAAATGACCTGTTTTGAGTCGGGAAGAGCCTCCCGCAAGGGTATCTACCCTTCGAGTAGTCTTTGAAAGGCCTTTGGGCTTCTTCGAGAAACTCTTTGAACTTTGGTGATGAACCAACTGTTGAACCGTTCCATTGAACCACAACTTTGAACCATTCCATTGAACCAAGGCAACCATGTGTTTGAACTAACCGTTGAACCAAGGCTTTGAACCTTTTCGTTGAACCAAGACGTTGAACCAACCGTTGAACCAAGTTTTGGTTCAATGGTTCAAAAAAAGCCTTGAACTGACTAATGAACCGTTTGATTGAACCAAAGAATGAACCAAATGTTGAATCAAAGCATTGAACCACTTGATTGAACCCGCCTTTGAACCATTTGACGTTGAACCAAAGGATGAACCAAATGTTGAACCTAATGTTGATGCTTGCTGATAGAAATTTCTATTTGAACCAAGGCAATGAACCAATTCCAAAAATGACCAATTGTTAGAAACTGATTCTTTTGATTGAACCCACTTGCAGAAGTCGTGAAGCCCATTGAACTTGTAGAAATGAGCCTGTTTGCAGAGTCTGTATATTTAAGCCTGCAGAGTTCGTAGATTTTTGAAAAGCTTGAAAAATGAGGAATTTGAATGCCCAAGACAAATTTTGGAAAGGGAAGAGATAATTTTGGTCTGCAAGACCAAAATAATTCAAATGTTGTCCTAAAAATAGCTGATATTTTTGGGGGACAACAGCTGGCTCCAATTAAGGAACTTCTGTCAATTGCAAAACGAATTGAAAGGAGTAGAATCCAGAATCTCCAGTGTCTTCAAGTGTACCATTGGGTTACGGAGTCATGCTACTCAAAAATGAAAGGCTTCAAAAATAGAAACAAACAAAACAAAACATAATTAAAAACTGTACAAATATACATATATACATATGCAATGATCTGATACTTCAAGAGTTGAAGTGTTTCAGATACTGCCCATTGTGGGGTAGAAAAAAGAGTGTGCCATCTTGATATTTTAGTAGAAAGCTATTTTCACCAATGTGCTGATGAATTATAAATGGGCCTCTCCAAAAGGAGTCAAACTTTATATGCATCCCCTTTGGTTCTCTCCTTTTGTCCCACATCAAGACTTGATCTCCAATCTGGAAATCACAATTTTTGGCCTTCTGGTTAAAGAGTTTCTTTACCAGACTTTGATGAGCAGCAATTCTATCTACCACCATGGTTCTTTGTTCCTCCAGCTCAGTTAGGTACATGATTCTTTTATCAAGAGAGCTTTCATATGTCTGATCTTCAATTGCCTTTGCCAATTTCAAGGCTGGCAATTCTAAGGTGATTGGTATCTCAACATTGATACCATAAAGAAGTTGAAAAGGAGACATACCAATTGCCCTCTTTGGTGTGATTCTATCTACCCACGGAGCATCAACCAATGCTTTATGCCATGTTCTTTGATTGTCATCTGCCAGCTTCTTGATAATAGTTACCAAATTCTTATTGCTGGATTTAGCTTATCCATTCCCTTGTGGAAAATAATCAAAAGAGTGAGAGAGTGTAATTCCATAATAGAAACAAAATTGTGTAATTTCTTGAGAAGTGAAACAGGTTGCATTATCAATAACAATTTTGATTAGAACTCCAAACCTGGAAATGATATTCTCTTTGAGGAAGTTGCATACAACTTCTGAAGTAGCATGCTTAGTTAGGATTGCTTCTACCCACTTGGTGAAATAGTCAGTCACTGTAAGGACATAATCATGTCTATCACTTGAAGATGGGTTTATGGTCCCAATAAAATCAAGTCCCCATTGTTGAAAAGGTTCTTCTATGATCACTGGCTTGAGAGGCATAACAGCTAACTTGGGTCTTCCAACAAATTTCTGACAGAGTTCACATTTTCTCACCCACTTATGTGCATCTTGGAAAAGAGTTGGCCAGTAATACCTGGCTCGCAGAATCTTGTGAGCAGTCACAGAAGCAGAAAAATGTCCTCCACAGGCCAGATTATGGAAAGATTTCAAAAGCTAGGTTTGCTGCTCCTTGTCTACACAACGAAGGAATACTCCATCTATGCTTCTCTTGTACAGGCCGTTATCCCAAAGGACAAAATTGGCAGCTTTCAACTTGATAGTCCTCCTTTCTTTGTAAGACAAATGAGTAGGACATTCACCATAAGTTAGGAAATGAGCGATACCTGAATACCACTCATTAATAGTAGAGACAAAAAGGACTGTTGGAGTCTCTTCTACTTCAGTTTCTTCACGTTGTGTGTCTTCTAGCTTATTATCAGTAATTAATTGGCATAGGCCTTTACCCCTGACCAAATTTGTTGGCTTGATGTCTAGATCAAACTCTTGGATCTTTGCAATCTAATTACCTCTTTTTGTGCCAAACTCCTGCTGAGTTAAAATAGACTTGATTGTAGTATCAGGCACTAGGGTAGTAGTATGTGAATTCAGAATACAGAAGCAGAAATGTTTGACTGCTTTCACCAAGGCATAAACATGCTTCTCTATATTTAACTATTTCATCTCATGGGTTTTGAGAGGGCAACTCATGAAAGAGATAGGAGATTCCATACCTTCCTTGTCTTGTTGAACAAGAATCATTGAAAGAGTGTGTTCAGATGCATAGCTGTATATGATGAAATCTTTGTTGTAATCTGGGCAAAACAAGGTAGGGGCATGAGCAATGGAGGTTTTGATATCCTGAAATGTTGATTTACCTTCTTTAGTCTAGCTGAAGATAGTCTTCCCTTTCATCATGTTCACAATATGTCTAGTCTTCTCAACACATTCAGGGATGAATCTCCATAAGAAATTCACCTTTTTGAAGAAATAATGAACAACATTCTTATTTGTAGGCAGATTAAGCTCTTGAATAGACTTGACTCTATCTGAGTCAATCTTTATGCCTTCTTTAGACACAATGTGTCTAAGGAGTTTCCCCTCTGTTACTCCAAAAACAAACTTTTTAGGATTTAAGGAAATACCATTCTGACGACAGTGCTCCAACACTTGTTTTAGGTGGCGTACATGATCAGATCGATGCTTTGAAAAGACAGTCAAATCGTCAAGGTATACCACTATGAATTTACCAATCTCATCTTTGAAAGCCAGATCCATAGCTCTCTGAAAAGTACCACCAGCATTTATTAGACTAAATGGCATTCTCCTATATGCAAATGTACCCCAAGGCATAGTGAATGCAGTCTTGTGTTAGTCTACTACACCAACTTCAACTTAATTATAACCTGAGAAGCCATCCAACATTGATAACATCTCTACACCTGTCAGTGTTTGAAGCACTTGATCCATAATTGGCAAAGGATAATTATTCTTCAAAGATGCTTGATTCATATTTCTGAAATCTACACAAATGCGAATTTTTCCATTCTTCTTCCTTACAGGCACTATGTTTGCAATCCATGTAGAATGATGGATTGAGAAGATGATTCTAGCATTTAACATCTTTTGTATCTCAGACAGAATAGTACCTGATATTTTTAGATTATACTATCTAGATTTTTGATTATATGGCATTGAGTCAACCTTGAGAGGAATGTTATGGTGGATTTCATCTGGTCGGAGAGACTTCAAGTCTTCATAAGAATATGCTAAGACATCCATGTATTGACAGAGTAAAGAAGTGAACTTGAATCTTTCTTCAGGGGTGCAACACTTACCAATATTGATCATCTTGGGATTTTCTTCAATAGACAGATTCACTTGGTCGAATCTTTGAGAGAAACTCGAGTATATTTGTTGTTGTTTAATGAATCTATCATGTTTGTCAAATAGCTTTTAAAGAGAAACCAGGCCTTTGGGAATTTTGTTTCCTTTCAGTTGCAAGAACTCTTCATTTATATCTGAGTTGAATTCAGACACAGATTCATTCTTTTGAGGTTCACTGCCTTCAAAACATAGCTGTTCAAAATTATCTTTTCGTTCCAAGAAGGCAATGATTTGATGATCATCATTGAACACTTGCCAATGATCAGCATTGTTAGGAACACTTGGTCTATAAACCAGCTCAATGGTATACCTATCTTTTTTGAAATCTAAATGAAGAACTAAGAGAGTTCCTGAAACAACAAGTGCATCAACTCTGTCATTAGACTCTCTAGGTATGGCAGAAATGTTGAAAGCATCAAAACTTTCAATTTGGTCCCAAACCAAGTTACGGTAGTGGCGTAATATTTCATTCTTAGTTTGGTATAAATTCCTCACTTAACAAACTACTAATTCAACATCCCCTTTGGCATGAAGAAACTTGATGCCTTTTTCTTGAGCAACCTTCATGCCCAGCAACAAAGATTTGTATTCAACTGTATTGTTAGTGTTGTTGAACTGTAATTTGTAAGATGAAGGGAACATATCTCCTTGAGGAGATATCAAAACAATCCCAGCCCCTGAACCGGTAGAAGAACAACTGCCATCAAATTCTAAAGTCCATATTTCATTTGATACTGACTTTTATTTAGACTTTCCTTCATCAAAAATGGGGAATCCTTCATGATTTGCACTATAGCCTACCAATTTTTCTATTGTTCTTAGTGAACTGATTTTTGAGTTGATACTTTCAGGTATTTCATGCACTTCATCTGTAGACAGAAAATAATTACCCATACCTGCAGATTCAAAAAGAATTTGAGCTTCGGGGGTTGATGTCTGAGTGACCACATATTTTGCTTCCTTTTCAGGGAGCAATCTCTTCATCATGCCTTGGAAAGGGATCCTTGCCTTAGATAGATCCATGATTAATTCTCCTCCCACATCCTTGCAGAAATTTCGTCCAAGCAAAATGCCATAAGATGTTGGGACATCAACCACCAAGATAGTCATCTTGATTCTCTTGTCTGGGAAGGCTACAAATGCAAATTGGGCATCTTTGATTTGTCCCAGCAATGGTACTTGCTTATTCTCCATGGAGAAACATCTCCCAAATGTCTTGGTTAGTGTGAGACCAAGAGATTCAGCCACTTTAGTAGGCATGACATTGTCTGAAGCTCCAAAATCAATGATGCAATTATTCAGCTTATGTCCATTTATCAACAATGTGACATAAAAAGGTTCAGTCCTACTATGAGCAACAGGGGGAGTGGTGACAAGGTTGTTCCTGGTGGGTGCATTTCTAGTAGCATCATGTGTCACTTTGAGAATCATTCATTCAACAGGGATGTTTTGGTTTTTAACACATTGAACCAATCTGTCTAACTGCTCAAGATGGGACTACATAAATTCAAATTCAAACATTTGAATTTTGGTTCTCTTTAGATGGTCAATGATATCAAATGTCTGGAATGAGCTAGGAGCAGAGGATGAGAGTTCATCCTCTTGATTATTTAAAGGGGGAGGATTGGACTGTGAAATTGAAGTAGAAGGCGTAGGGGCATTTGGGGTACTTACCTTTCTTAAAACCACCAGGTCCTTTGGCTAGAAATGAAGAGTGGATCCCCACTTAGCAATTGAAACTACTGATTGAGGTCACTCCTCTGCATTCTCTTTATCAACTTGTTGAGCTGATTGATTCTTAGATCGGGTGAATACTGCATACGACCCTTCATCTGCATGGCCTTCACTTTTGGGTTCATCTTGATAGTTCAGGAAACTAATATGGGAGTCACTAGCTAATTCTTCTTCTTCCTCAGTGAAGAGATAAGCATCATATTTGGGATTTAACTCGGATTGGAATGAAAAATTCACTTTAGCTTCAAGATATCCAACTATTAAGTTATTTGGAGGCGCTTCAAGGGTGAGATTCCTCTGTGGGGGAGGAAGGCAATTCTGTTATCCCTGATTCTTGGCAGCATTGCCTTGGTATGCCTAATTCTAGAATGTCCTCCTGGACATATCTCTGTATGCAAGAGCAGATGACATCCCTTGCGCCATTTGCTTTCTGAGAGCTAGCATTTCATTTACTAGCTTTTGTACCATTGGGTCAGTAGTGACTGCAGGGGAGTACTCAGAAGATGAAGAGGATTTACTTTTATTAGGGTCTCTCCTTATCTTTCCTGCCAAGATAAGATCATCTTCTACCTCAGTAGCCAAGTCCTGAGCAGCAACAAGGTCTATATGTCTGGCCCATCTCAGCAAGAAACTCACTTCAGGCAATTGTGAGTTGATGAAGAAGCATTTGAGGTTTTGAGGTGTCGGCTGGGCAGCCAGGGGAATTTTGTGCCTCAGCTTGTCAAACCTGGCAATAAAATCCCTCATAAGCTCATGAGGTTCTTTTTTCATCTGAGTGAGTTGGGCTAGCAGGGCATGTGCATCTTCTGCAGGCTTGAACCTGGCTTCAAATTTGTCTTTCAGAGTGTCCCAATCAGTCACTGACCCAACCTGCATGTGGTAGAACTAGTCTGCAGCAGCACCTTGTAGTGTCTCCATGAATAGCCTGACCACTATATCTTCAAATTCCACCCCTATTACCCTGCAGGATATGCTGAAAGTTGTAATTTTTTCATCAGGATGAACCTTCCCATCACCGAATAATTTAGAGAAATGCTTCCTTGAACTGTGTGGAAGCTCATGCAGAGGTAGAGTCAAATTCAGGGGACCAAAAGAATTACCCCAGGGTCCTTGAGCCATGATTTGATTATGCAAAAGTGGGATCACTAATCCAGGTGGAGTGTGGGCAAGCAAGGCTCAACCAACAGTTCATCCAAGGTGAGATTGTGGAGGAAACAACTCAAAATTACTCTACTGCACCAACTCAAAAGTAGGGTCAACAACACCTTGGGATTTCTAGCCTCTGGTATATCGTGGAGTTTCTAGATTGCAAAACAAAAATTGGAAAAGAGCAGGATCTACTTTAGCTTGAAGTTTGAGACTTCAAACTGAGTGCTCTTCCCCAGTAGAGTTGCCAAAAACTATTGGTTGAATATTTTGTCGATCAGCGTACTGATAAACAAAATAGGTCTAATCAGCCAAAGTAGGAAGATTAGTCATCCAAATGTGTAGTTTTACCACATCAAAAAGACACTGATCTCTCCTCTCATAAAGGGGAGGTTCCCTGTAGGTATGTTATATATATATAAACAGAAAATAATACTCATGGGTAGGACAAACCATCCATCTCTCTTTCTTCAGATATGATGCACATGGATCAAAGGAAAAACTCAAGGGAAATGACAGACAATACTCCTCTTCTTTCAAAAGTACTATTCAGCAAACCACAGAATACTCCTAGTAGTAACAAAAAAAAGTAGCAAAGGATGTAATAACCAGCAAATCGAGATGCAGCACAAAGTCTTCACCTAAATTGCTCAAGAGTAATATATGAAGGATAATGAGGGCACAAAGTCGCCTCAAGGTCCTTTACACAGAAATGAAAATAAAACACACTAAAGGCAATTATGGGGGCACAAAGTCTCTCCACAGTTGACTCTTTAGGACACCTTCTTAACTGCTGTCACTAATTCTTCTTGTTGAATTAAAGGAACAGAAGATATATTGAAGAAAAAGACATAAGAACAATTTCTTCAATAACAAAGATATTACAGCACAAAGTCTGAAAAACCACTTGCTTTCTTATTCTAGTAACAAAATATGATCGACAATCTGAGCTCAAAGTCTCAGTAATGCCTTACAATTTGGGTAGAGTTTCGTTCTAATTGTCAAAAAAGAGATGCCTATTACAATAGAAGAAAGTCCCTTATATAACCTCTTCAAGAAGGACTCGAGAACAGTCAATACATCATTTTGCATTGGAATCTGTTAAGAAGACACGCTGAAACTTAGGGGCATTTAACCCATTTGATATTATCAATGCAGGGAAACAAGTTGCGCTTATTGAAAGTTTGCAACTTTCAATGTCCACCTGGTGATCTGATCTTATCTTCATTATTCCTCCTTTTCTAGTTTCTGCTGGTCTTAGCCTTGAAATCTGTGAATGTATTCTAGTCTGTATGTTCAAAGGATCAACAGCTAGTCATTGTGTTGAATTTGACATTTTTGGGTGCATCATTCCTTTGTCTTCTTTTGGCTTTTCTATTTCACAATTTTCTAGATTGAACTTGCCCTTTTGGGCCTTTAAGAAATGACCCGTTTTGAGTCGGGAAGAGCCTCCCGCAAGGGTATTTACCCTTCAGGCAGTCTTTGAAAGGCCTTTGGGCTTCTTCGAGAAACTCTTTTAACTTTGGTGATGAACGAACTGTTGAACCATTCCATTGAACCACGACTTTGAACCATTCCATTGAACCAAGGCTTTGAACCATGTGTTTGAACTAACTGTTGAACCAAGGCTTTGAACCTTTTCATTGAACCAAGACGTTGAACCAACTGTTGAACCAAGTTTTGGTTCATCGGTTCAAACAAAGCCTTGAACTGACTGACAAACCGTTTGATTGAACCAAATAATGAACCAAATGTTGAAACAAAGCATTGAACCGCTTGATTGAACCCGCCTTTGAACCATTTGACGTTGAACCAAAGGATGAACCAAATGTTGAACCTGTTGCTGATGCTTGCCGATGGAAATTTTGTTTGAACCAAGGTGATGAACCAATTCCAAAAATGACCAATTGTTAGAAATGAATTCTTTTGATTGAACCCACTTGCAAAAGTCGTGAAGCCCGTTGAACTTGTAGAAATGAGCCTGTTTGCAGAGTACATAAATTTAAGCCTACAGAGTTCGTAGATTTTTGAAAAGCTTGAAAAATGATGAATTTGAATGCCCAAGACAAATTTTGGAAAGGCAAGAGATAATTTTGGTCTGCAGGACCAAAATAATTCAAATGTTGTCCCAAAAATAGCTGATATTTTTGGGGGACAACAATGACCATCATCAAATGCCTCGAGATCATCATCATAAGTATCATCATATGTTGTAGATGTTGTGTTTATGGTGGCATCGTGCCGAATGTGAACTGAAGGGTGCTCTAGTGGTGGAGATGTTGACTCTGCTTGAGGATGTTTAGTCCTACAAGTAGATGACTTCAATAGAAGTGGTGGAGCTATTGTTTTTGGTGGTGTTATAATTTGAATAATGCCTCAATCCTATAGTTTATGCAATTTCTATCTTAAATCTATACATGAGTTTGTATCATAGCCTATAATCCTGTGAAAATTACAAAATGGGTGACCATCCTAAGGTGAAAATCTGTTGATAGATCTATGTCATATTTTAGGTAATGTGATCAATTCATGATCAAGTAAGATCTGTAACATAGATCATGGCTAATGTTATGCATTGCCTGCCTAAATCTAAATAACTGGCTCTATATCCATAGAGGTAGTCATGTGAATTATATATGCCAAGTGGTTTGACTATGGAGTATATCATATGAGTATAGTGCGAGATGCTATAAGTGTTTTAGGATGTGGTATGAGATCGCTAGTGTCATCTCGATATTATTTTAGGTCAAGTGGTGTAAATCTCAATCCACATAAATAGTCATCTGTGAGTGTGGGTATCGTATCATCATCTAAAGAACCCTGTGAATCTGTATCAACATCATGTACATATGGTAACTCAAAATTTACCACAATGGGTAACTATGATATAGGAGACTCATTATCTATAGTGATAGAAGATGATATTACTGCAAAGGTATATGTAACTGGTGGATTAACTATGGAATCAACTAGAACCATTGGTATTACTTTCGGTGATAGTGGATGTGTAACAGGTGTCAAAACTGTGATCGATGAAGTAGCTAGAATGGCTGAAGCTACTATAATTGGTAGAATAGTTGGTACTAGTGCGTGAGAAGTGATAGTCTCTCAAACCTCATATGTATGTATTTGATCAAGAGAAATTCTATGAGGTGGTGGTTTTACTATGAGATATGGTGTCCCATCTGGTGAAATGGTTGAATATGATTCTATAAGTCAACAATATCTGAATGGTTGGTTGTCTACTAGACATGTGTATATATATCCCTCATGGAGAAACTTAATACATTAATGGAGAGTGGAGGGAATGGCCCCCATGATATGTATCCAAGGTCATTTAAATAAAATATTAAAATGGAGAGGACTTGGTATGACTTGGAACTATGTAGAGAGGGGTTTTGGTCCCACCATGATATCTAGATTAATAGTGCCCATTGTCTGTCGTGGTATATCATCGAACCCTCAAATGTTATATGTTTTTTGCATTGATGCCAAATCTACACCCATGGCTTGTAAGAATGTGATATTACATTAATTTAGTCTGGAACCACTGTCAACAAGAACTCTCTTGACTGCACTAGATTTGACTTGTACTTGTATGAATAATGGTAAATTTTGATCAATAATTGTTTGAGAAGGTATGTCCTCATGATCAAAATAAATTGTATCTTCTATAGTTTTTAAAGTGTTGACCACTAACGTAAAATAAGATGGTTCCAAATCAATAGGCATAAAAATCTGAGTGAGTGCCTGATAAAGATTATCCTCAAATAAATTAGCTTTTTGAAGCAGTTCTAACACATAAATTTTAGTTGGAGTGTTTCTCAACTGATCAACAATGTCATATGCCTTGTGTATATTTACTTGTGTGTGTTAGTTAGGCCTAGGATGGGTTGGAATAGCGAGGTCATGGGGCTCCTAAGTAGGTAGAGGAGGCATAGCGGTACATCGAATAATAGCTCTAACTACATTATCTACTAGCCGTATAGAAGTAGTAGTAATTACGGGAAGAGAGCGAAGATAATCAATGGGTCGAGGTGGTGGAGGGACAAAGGGTGTCAGCTGGGATCTTTGGCAACATGTAGTGACTTGGGGAAGATAAAAATGGGCTAGGCAATATGACTCGACATGGGGTAGAGGCTTCAAGGGAGGTGATGCAAAAGATGTATTAACACGTTTAAGAATAACTTGCTTAACATCATCCCATATAATGAAAAATAAGCATGAAATGCAAATAATGAAGCTTTGTACTAACATATGATAGACTTCATCATTCATGTACATGATAGGGCCCATTAAGTTTTCCTTATTATTTGCAAGAAATGTGAGAAAAATTTGTAAATAAATAAGCATCATTTTTGCAATTTTCATTATGGATGTATGGTGATATTCCAAGAAGCAAAATAGGAGCTAGTTTATGCAACTAAAGATTTGTCAAAAATATTTATGCAAAATACTTTGAATTTTTGAATTGAAAATTTATTTTTTGAGTTTGATATGCAACTAAAAATTCAAAAAATGATTAAAAAAATACTGGAAAATAACTGGGAACTAGTTAATGCAACTAGGGATTTTTGAATGAATTTTTAAAAATTAATGTAATAATTTTAAAAATTTAGAGACAATTTGTAGAATTTTGCTTGAAAATTTTAGGAAAAATCAAAAAATATTTCTAAAATTAGCAATATATTTTTCCTAGTGTTTAGAATGTGTTTGTATGCAAGAGAGACCTAGTATGTGCAAACTAGGGTTTTAACAAAATATGTGATATGGTTGCAATTTATTTTTAGATTTATGATTTTTAAATGCAAAAAAAAATCAATAAATTATCGCAAAAAAACAAAAATAATTATCCCTAGAGTTTCTGTGTGAAATTCAAAGTAAGTCGAGTTCACCAAATATTTTGTTATTTTTCAAAATAATGGAGTTTTATTCCTAATTAAATAAATAGGCCTAAGCAAAGTAAATCAGTGAATAATATGTAGGAATTAAGCTACTAATTTGTGTAAATAGATTTTTATTTTTGCCTTTTCTAAATATAGTATTAAACAAGAGAAATCTAACTTAGCTTATTCTGAATGATCCAGACTGAGACAGGGTCTAATATTGGAGGAGCAGGACTAGGAAATTGTCAAAAATTGGATCCTAAGGTTCATTTCTAAATTGGATAGGAGTGCTGAAAGTGGGACACCCTATTGTCTGGTGTTATAGTCATTTTTTGATGATGTTGTCCAGGTGGTTTGAGCTTTCTAGGTTCTATTGGACAGGCCTATGTTACCCTGTCAGTGAAATATCAAAGCTTGGAAGCTAACAGAGCTCAGTTGGATTCACTTCAAACCCCATGTGTGGGTACACTACCTACATACCAATACTCTGAGGAGGGATCAAACTAATTTAGTTCTCTCATTGAAGTGCTTGGTGCAATTGTGTATGAATAATGCAAATAGATGCGAAACTTGATGTACTTCAGATGGTTAGGGACTGATGCAAAGGATTGAATAAGCTTGAAGTGATCTTAGAAGGCTGTGTGCAGAGAATAGGGAAGAGTGCTTGAGTGTACCTATTTGTATTCTTGATTTTCTCTTGTAAATGAGTGTCAACCCTTCTAAATGGAATTTGAATGGCCTTTTATAGGGGAATTAATGATCATGGGTTAAATGAATTTGTGTTAAGCCAACAAGGAAAAGGATAATGATCCAAAATAATCTGATCATTAGGACTAATTTTACACTTGAACAACAACGTCAAAATCAGGACACCCTAGGTTTCAACGCTCCTGTCCAAGTTAGGTGCTATTGTCCATGGGGAATGAGACTTGGGGGGATGGATCTGGGCCTAAAAGAGTTGCATGGGTCTGTAAGGGTTAAGTCCAAAAGGTTGTGGATAACTGGGAATCAATGAAAGAATAGCCTATAAGGGTTTTGTAAGCAAGTAGGAAGACCTATGGATTGGGTGTCATTAGCCATGCTTAAGTCATCTAATTTCACATTTTATATGATTACAGAAAACATAAAACATAAAACATAGTTATGTGATTTAATGAGAAATAACATATATTGAAAACATATATATAAGTGATATGTTATTATTTTTGTTATTGTTTGTAATAAATGGATATGGAATTAACTCTTAGAGGCCTCTTTACACATGAATCTACAACTATTTTCAATGTCCTTTGAGCATATGTGAAATAAGACTTTTGGAAGTTATAATAACCATCCATCAAAGCATAATTAAAAGTATATTTTTATTAGATGTTGTGGTTACAAGTGTCATGGTATAAATTTATGTAAAGTATAGAATCATACATAAGGAATAAGAAATATATATGCCAAAAACTTCAAAATATATGGTATTATGTAATACAATAATTGTAAGATATGCAAAAAAAAAGATTGCATAAACTTTTGCAAAATCCTCCCAACGTGTATCAAAATGAGAAACCTGAAACATGGCATGGGCATAAATTAAAACATAATAGAAAGTGGAGGTTTTTTTTTTCTAGATGTTGTAGTTTGAAGTGTTCATGTGGGCATCTATGAAAAATATGAAATCATACACAACTTATATGAAATGTTTGACTTCACGGATTATAATGACTATAAAATATGTATTTGTTGAAAAGGTCTTTCAAATGTTAGTCCTCAATTGGTAAGGATGGAGTAGCACATAAACCAGATTCTATTGGATTGGTTTAAGTTTCATTCAAGGGTTTAAATATACAATTCTAGCCCCCCTTCCCTTGGCAAAACACCCCCTATTCCTTATGATCTTGATAAGTGAAAAATACAAAAATAGAGAGTAGGGAAATGCACCATTACCGAGATAAACCAAATACAAAAATCATGATTTATAACCCTATAGTACAATATTCATTTAGGCAATTGAACCTCTAAACTCTATCCCATTAAGGTCTACAACACCAATGCAAGTCATACCTAGTCTCTATCTATTCTAAGGAAACAATGTAATTGTGATTTACTCACAAGATAATTAAGTAAATACACCATTATATGTTATTTTGTATGTAGTCATTAAAATTTTCTATTAGAAATGAATTACAACTTTGTATGAGGTTTTTTTTTTTGTCCTAATCATCATGTAGTATCTCAACCATATGAAGCAACCATTAAACTTGAGAAAAACAATCCCCAGAATTGAGATATAACAAGTATATCAATAAATAAATCACTAAAATTTCTTTATAGATTACCTTGTACAACACTAATTTCCAACAAGGATGTAAAGTCTAAATACCTTTTTTTAAGCTCTTCATAGCACACATGGTAGAATTACGATTCTCGAACTAATTTATCATTTTTTTAAAATTTTAAATTATCACAACAAATGCATTTTTAGAGTTTCCCACACATCCAACTAGGACTATAAATTAATAGGTTGTATCTTATTTGTTTGGTTTCACAAAATAGATAACATGTAAAACTTTCAATAAGTCATAAATAGTTACAGGTTTAAAAATTAGTAAACCATATATTTTTCTAGTATTGATTTATTTAAATATATACAAATATAAAAAAGTGTTAATATTTAAGAGAAGACAAACACTCCTTATATGAAAATTTGTATTTTTTTCTTTTGAGATTAACATGGCCCTAAAAGAGGTAGTTATCAACAAATTTTTAATTAATAAGAAGGGTTAAGTTGAAATTCTAGGCCTGCAACAAACCATCCCCACACACACAATTAATTTAATTTTTTAAAAATATACCTCACCCAAAGGTGACCATTAATTTGATGGAAAAATAAAGTTAAGTTTGGAAAGAAACTGATGATAATATTGATTAAAAATGCTAACTAAAAATATTAATAGCATGATTGGTAGTAATCGACATATTTTTTAGGCTTAGGATCGATGGACCTTATGAAGCTCTATCCCAAAATTATAATAAACATGATGTGGTCTTGCTCATTAGACTTGGAATCGATGTGAGACCTTTTATTATCATTCTTAAAGACATTTTTCATGAGAAATTAAGTATTTAAGAAGAACAACTAACTAAACTTTGTATGTAAAACTCTAGGTAACTATAGAGATGCACAATAATTTTACAGGTGTTTATGAAGAAGGAGATGATGCACAATAATTTCACAAATATTTATGAAGAATGAGATGAGAGATTTACTCTGATTACAATGTTACAAGCTTTGCATTATGCCAAAAATGATGTTGATATTCTTTCAGGAAACATGATATTTTTTCTGAACCTAACAAAATAATTACCAATAATGTGTGCTCTAGCATCTTATAGATGAGAATTTTTGTTACAATATTGAAACCCTTGATTGAAAATGTGGTTATGTTTAAGCAGGTGAAAATACACTTTGCAAGGTTAAATTGGAAAAAGGTATTCTCAAATGTGTCTTCTGCTCATAAAGGCATCATAATTGGTAATGTTTTTTTCTAACTTAAAACATGTCTACATTGTGTGATTGTCCTATTTTCTTGACTTCCCAACATAATGTTTTTAATACATCAAAGAAGGAGCCTAAATTGATCATACATTTAATGATGAACTTTATAACAAATGTACATTGAGATTTTGTTTGTTTATGAGAATAATATCTAATTATTTACATCAACAAATAAAATGACATTATTGATGGATGTGTATGTGTTCTATCATGGACCATTAATTTTTTTTAAAAATAAAAAGGGGTAAAAACTTTATTAAATATTAGAACATTTGAATACAAAACAACAAAGGGTCAAAGCCCCAGGAACCACCAAATACCACAAAAAAAAATGAGAACAAGACCATCACTCCCCAATACCACTTTTATCTTCTACAAGAATCCTCTCCAGGTCTTGACATAACTCGTAGGGCATCTGCGCCCACTCATCAATTTTCTAGCCATCTATATCTTCTGACACCCATTTTGCCAGGCAATCGGTTGCCCTATTCCATTCCCTTGGAATATGGGCATAAGACACTGAATCCATTAAGGAGCTAATCTGTAATATATGCTACACTATCGTAGACAATTGCTAGCTCACATCTGAAATCTTCCTCTCAAGGAGCAGATTGACCAGGACTTGAGAGTCAGCTTCACAAATCACCTTCCTCCACCCTAAAGCATAAGCTCGCTTCAAAGCATATAGGACAGCCAATCCTTCCATCCTATTAACAGTTTGCACTCCCTTATTAGCTGAGAAAATAAAAACCACTGATCCAGAAGAATCCCTGGCAATCCCACCGATCCCTACCGAACCTGGATTACCCCTGGAAGAGCCATCTGTATTAATTTTCAACAGACCAGTGGGAGGGGGCAGCCATTTTCCCATCCTTTGAACCCTATATTTCCCACGTCTACCTCTCCTGATGCAAGCTGAGGCCAAAGATATACCATGTATGCCAAACCTGTCTACCATCTCAGCATCACCTTTCTCCAGCAGCAAAATAATCTCACTCTTAGCTTTGATAGTCTCTTGGATCATTCCTTTAATTCTACTTCAAATCTGTTGAATCCCCAATTTTTCACCCCAAAAAATTCTGTGATTCCTTTCCATCCAAACTTGCCAAAGCAAAAAAATAAGTCCAGCGTACCAAGCGTCCTACAAGAAGGGAGCTGAAGAGGGGGGTCTTCCCAATCTCATCCAAAAATCTGTTAGGGAGGATGTGTGAATACACTAACACTTCCACATGTCCCACCAAAGATGCCATAGTTACAAAGTGAAGGAGCAACTAAAGAATAGGTGCAGAGAATCCTCCTCCTCACCACTATAGAGGACACACCTCGAAGGACCAGCAAAGCCCCTCTTTCGAATATTATCCCAAGTCAAGCATCTATTCCAGACCAAAGTCCAAATAAATCAATTACACTTTAGCCAAGAGAATCTATTTTAAAATTTTTTCCACCAATGAACTTCCCCATGTCAAATTGCTAAGAAATCAACTCCTGATAACCAGAAGACACAGTGTACTTACCCTTGGGATTAGGGGACCAAGCTAACGCATCATTATCCATAAGTACGCTACAACTATGACAAGAAAGGATGTTATGCAGCTCGATGCACTCTACCTCCAGCCCAAAAATCAACCACTCCTCTGGGGTCTTCCATCTTGCTTCCGCCACCTGCCCATGAAGGGAAAGGGACTTATAGTCACACACCCTAGTCCACCCAGCTTCGCAAAACCTCTAGGACAAAATAATCAAATGAGGATATTAGATAACTATGGGAGGGTAGCCATCCCAAGATTCATGCTAGAAATGTGCCTCTACCCCACTCTTATAAATCTAGAATAAGCCTCTCTTAATCAATGCAGCTCCTTTCTTGAGAGTAGTCCAAATCACTGAGCCTTTCCCTGTCAAGCTATACCATGGGATATCCTTCTGGGGGATCCCATAAAAGTACTTATGGGATAAGATCTTGGCCCACACTTGGTCTTGTTCCACGCACCATTGCCAATATAATTTTTCTGCCAGAGCAGTACCCGCTAGCAATGACTGTTGTAATCCAAGACCACCAAACCTTTTTGGGCTACTAACCACCTCCCACTTAATAAGGCTCCACTTAGTTGATGATAAATTACCAGCCCATAAAAACTATCTTTCCAAGGAATCAAGGTCCCTAACAAAGCTCATCAGTGCCACCTGGATCATACACTTATAGAGAGGAAGAGCCTGCACCACCGATTGAATCGGCTGAACCTGACCAGCAAAGGATAGCCAACGATGGGTCCAATGATTCACTTTGACTCAGAACTTGTCTAAAATCACCTGCCATGAATCCTTAGACTGCCTACCCACAGAGATAGGGATCCCAAGATATAGCAATGGAAGAACCCCAATTTGAAACCTGAGAATATGAGCCACTCTTCATTGAATGGAGGGTGGAGTGTTGAAGAAAAAAATTGAAGACTTGCCCTCATTAATTAACTATCCTAAGGTAGCAAGGTAATCATCCAAGCCTTTGTGTATATTGGATGCCTCCCTAATAGTCGCCATGCCCATCAAAGCCACATCATCCACAAACTGTAGGTGAGATTGTACGAGAAGACCCCCTCCCCATTGTCAGCCCTGGATAATGCCCCCATCAACATTCCTTTTAATCAATCATCCCAATCCTTCCACCAAAAGAAGAAAAAGGTAAGGAGAGAGAGGGTCACCTTGCTGCAGACCTCACGAGGTCCCAAAGAGATTAGAATGCTCACCATTAATCAAAATTGAGAAAGAGGTCGAATTCACACAGCTCATAACCCAGTGGATCCAATCCTCCTCAAAACCAAAGGCACCCAAAACCTTCTGGAAGAAGGACCAACAAACTCTGTCATAAGCCTTGGACATGTCTAGCTTGATGAACATAGCCTTATCTTTAGACTTGGTCATGGAATGGATAGTCTTAGTAGCCACCACCACCCCATCCAAAATCTGACGGCCCTCCACAAAGCCACTTTGCTCCTAAAAAATTAGCACTGAAAGCCACTTTTTTAACCTTTCAGCAATCAACTTAGATATAATTTTATAAATTACATTGCAAAGGGAAATGGGATGAAATTGACTTAACTAATCAGCCCCCTCCCCCTTGGGAATGAGAGCCAAGGAGGTAGAGTTCAGGGCCCAGAGCATTTGCTTGTTCTTCTGGGATTCTTGAACAACTGCTAATAAGTCTAACTTGATAATTTTTCAAAATTCCTGAAAGAATTCAATCAGGAAACCATCTGGACTAGGAGCCTTTCCTTTTTGCATCAGGAAAACAATCTTTTCTAACTCCTTCAAGGATATGGCACTCATAAGATGCTCTTTCATTTCCAGAGAAACTAGAGAAGGAATATAGGAGAGGACCTAAGCCTTTGAAGCCAAGTCCCCCTGTGATTCTTCCTTAAATAAAGAAGAAAAATACTACACTGTTTCATTAAAGATATCCTACATGGAAGAGATAACCTCACCCCTGTTTGTCACCAAAGATGTTATCAAATTACCATGTTGTCTGGCTCTCACCAAATTGAAGAAGAAGGCGGTGTTATTTTCCCCCTCTTGTAGCCACTCAATCTGATATTTTTGTTTCCAAAAGATTTCCCCTCTCAACTCCCATTCCTCCAATGTTTTTAAAGCCCTAGCTTCCTCCCTCAACAAAACCTCAGACATCCCCTCCTCCCTAATCAATATGGTAATGTCATTCAACTCCATTTGAGCCTCATTTTTTGCCTGGAAGATGTTCCTGAAGCTTTGTCGGTTCCACCATTTAAGATGATACTTAACAAATTAGAGGAGATTATCAAAAATATACATTTTTGTACCAACAGCGGGCCTGCCTACCCTCCACCATTCAGCAACTCGTCCAAATAGGTCCGAGTCCCTGAGCCACATGAGTTAGAATTTGAACGGCAGCTTCTGAGGCAAGCTGGCTGAAAAAATGGTAAGCTTTATGGGCCAATGATCCGAGCCTCTCCAATCTAATATCTCCAAGCTAAAAGACCATGATCCACCCACCCAAAAATAGGAGGTCATGAATCGGTCTATTCGTTCAACAATGCACCTGTCACCCACCCTTCTATTGTTCCAAGTGAAGCGACCATTGCTAGGCTTGATATCCATAAGATTGAGTGCTGAAATATTATCCCAGAGAAAAATAGAAGAAGGCTCCAGTCTTGTATTACCTCCCCATTTTTTTGTTAAATCTAGAATAGCATTAAAGTCTCCAGCAATAATCCATGGCAGGTAAGGAAATAAACTACAAACCAAGGGAATATTATTCCATACCAAAAGTTTACCTTGGAAATCTATAGGGGCATAGACATTAGAAAAAAAGACAAATTCACCCAATTCAATGCACAAAGAAACCATAGATAAGGAGGACTTAAAGGAAATCTAGGACACAAGTTGGATCTTACGTGGGTTCTAGAGACATGCCACACCCCCCGAAGATCCCTGAGCTCCAATGCACTGACATAGACCATGCCTCCATAACTTAGGTACGATACTCATCATATTTTCTACTGAAACCTTAGTCTCCTGAAGAAAGATAACATTAGGAGAATGACTTCTAACTAGTTCTCGAATAGCTTTTTGACTAGGGCCGTTGTTCAAGCCCCTTACATTCCAAGAAATAATGATCATTTCAGAGGAGTCAAAAAGTGGGAATCTAAGGTCTTAACAGATCTTGATTCTACCAACGTCTCCCCTATCATCTTGATCTTCTCCATGTCCTTTCATCCCAATTTAACACTTTTCTCTGAAACCCTCTTCTTACCATCCTTTTGAAGAATGCCCAGATGAGGAGAAGATTTACCTCATTTATCTGTATCTATAACCGTAGTCTGCGCTGGAAGATCTCCGTCCTCTACCCCTATCCCAAATCAATATTTGGATCCAAAATCATTTGTTCCCCTATTTGCCCATCCATGACCATAGGTAAGGCAGCTTCCTAATGAAGAGTAAAGTGAGGAGTGAGAGAGTTAATCTCCGATCCAGACCCCACCGCAAGCTGCTCTACACTGATTAATCCTGGGTTAACTTCTTGTTGGCCCAATTCATCCAAGACCTCAAACCTATTAAAAGTATCCTCATCTTGTCACTCCATTAGGGTCCTCTTCTAACCTCTATTTCAGTTTTGAGCCTTAACCTAAATAAATCTTTCAGCATCCTTGCCTCGCCAGCACCAGACTTCTTCCCTTTATCAGCACTAGGAGTGTTACTAAGAGGAGGTGGAGGCAGAGGTTGTTGTTCCACTGGCTTGGCCTTTGGGCATCTTCACACCAAGTGGACATATTCATGACAAAGGCAACACCTGAAAGGAAGGGTCTCATAGTCCAGTTGATGCACCCAGGAATATGAGCCCACAGACATCTCCACTGCATCTGGCAGTGGTCTACTCAAATCAATTTCCATGCAGAATCGATAAAAAGTCATAACTTTACTACTTAAGGTTTGTGTTGAAGACCCCACTATCCTTTTAAGCATTGAAGCTAACATCTGAAGAACATCCTCTCAACAACATTCTATAGGAAATCTAGGTAACCGAACCCACATCGGAACCCTATTTGGCAATTCCTCAGAAGGATTAAATCTGGCATGCCATGGTTTGATGAAAAGCCCAACCTGATTATAAAAATAGAGCCTGCCCTCAAAAACCCTATTTTGATCAACCAAATAGAGGAACATAATCATGAAAAAATTATTTTCCAGCAACGTGACCTCCAATTCGCCCTCTGGTTCCCACACTCTTCGAGCCCAACTCTCTAGAAATTGAAGGGAGACTCTCAATCCCAAAAACTTTCAATACAACGAATGCTTGGAATAATATTCAACATCTTCAGAGATCATATCAAAAGGGATTACCAGTTTGGGTCTCTCTTTGCACTTCTCAAGGCATCCATTAATCTTCATAATTTGAGATCCCCCAGGCGAGCTCAAATCCATAGCACCTGAAGTCTGAGAAAAGAATGCATTTTCAAATGTCCTCGCTTCTTGTCCCGACATATTCAAGCCCATAGCTTTGTGAAAACTTTTACCCAGCACAGCCTTAGAAGGCTCACTCTGAGCCATAACCACGTCCTTCCTTAGACAGTCCACAACAATGGATTCCATAGCTCTCCACCCCACACAGTCTGTCAACCACACCCCTCCTACGTAGTCACGAACATAGCAGAAACAAGCTAGGGCACGACTGCCCTAGCTCGATGACGAGTTGCAAACCCAGACCATTTTTCATGGACCATTAATTTTAGCCAAGGAGCTTAGAACTATATTAATAGAAATGAGAAATAAGAAATATGACAAAAATGATAATGTGATGAAAAACAAGGATTAGTTAAGGTTGCATAAGAAACAAATTAGAAACAGTTTTTTGTGTCTATATATATATATGGAAGCTCATTATAGAACAATTTTTGTTCCAGATAAATCACTATGAACCCATTTAAGAGATAAATCACACTTTCAATATGCACATTCATTCTTTAGACATTATTCATAATGCCACATATTATTACAATTTTTTATTTGACATTTTTTCAAACATTTAACATGCACTAATAAATAGGCAAATAGATGAAGAGAAGTAATAAAATTTTATGTTAAAATATATTATTTTCTTTTTAAATGTGAAATTTGTTGGGTGAATATTTTGTTGTCAACTAACTGATGATAAAATGGGTATATCAACCACAGCACAAGGAGTTTTACGCCACAAAAAGTGTGGGTTTACCACATCTGGACGAGGTAAATCTCTCCTGTCATCAAGGGGAGGTTCCCTATGAATATTTATACGCTATATGTATATATATAAGTAAGCAGAAAATAATACTTGGGGTAGTATAACAACATCCACCTCTCTTTTTTTAGAGATGATGTCCAAGGAACAAGAGAGAGAAATCTTGGTCGTTGGCTAATAACATTCCTCTTCTTTCAAGAATGGTATTCAATGTAGAGCAGAAAATCCCCTGAAGTAGGTAACAATAGTTAACAAAAAAACCTGCATAAGCACAAAGTCTTCCGTTGTCTCCTTCGCCGATTCGAAATACACGTAACTGTAGGGTGAAATGAAGCACAAAGTCTTTGCCTAAAACTACAAAGGATAAAAGGATCACCAAGATAAAAGTAGCTCAAAGTCTTTCTTCTATCTTTTAGAAACGTCTTCAAACAATATCAACACACACACTTTGCTTATTAAATCAAACAAATAAGAGATTATCAGGAAAGAGGACATAAGAAATATTTCCTAGATAACACAAATTACTTCAACACAAAGTCTGAAATAAATCTGTTTCTCATTCATTTAATAAAATATGATTTACAAGTTGAGCACAAAGTCTCAAGAAGTGTCTCAATTTCAGCAGAGTTTTTGCTCTCAATTATCAGAGATCTATTTACAAAAGAGGTCCCCTCTATATATAGGGAGAAACCTTCAAAAATAAAAAGATTAAAATATAAAAATATCTTAGTCAAAGATGAGACATCTTTGACTTTTGAGATATTTTCTAGATTTTTTACATGTAATTACACATTACAAAATTGCATGCACTTTTACATGACAAAAGTGCATGAGAAGAGAAGAAGAAGAGAGAAGGGGAAAAAAGGTTCAGCTCTTGCCATTAGACTTCTTCAGATGAGCATCGTACATAGCAATAGATGCCTAAATTCTTATACTGTCTGGCACAATGGTGTTCTTGAAGATGACTCTGGCCCTGATTATAGCATCCTTCAATGTTGTGATTGCCTTGGCATGGCTCGTTAACCTGGATCTTAGATTATCCAAAGTCAACTGAGTATCTAAAACGTTATCCACAGAAGTCATTGAGAATATTTTTTCTTTGAAATCCCTCTGAATCATACCTCTAAATCCTCAGATCATCTCTTCTGCTGAGAGAAATTGATTATCCCTGGAGGTGAGGTCACAAGGCAGTTCTTCTAGTCTATTCAATAGGCCTGCATCACTTTTCTCGCTAGCATCCTTTGAAGACTCGAGATCTTCAATCAGCTCCTAGAGTACCTGAATCCTATATATCAGGGATTCTTTGATCTCAACATAAGAATCTTTGCTAGAAATAACGCCGATGGATATCAAAGTGCTTTTCTTTAGATCTTTCATTTCCATCCACTTGCCAAGATATTTCTCCGTACTGTCAATGTCCTGAGAGATAAGAGAGACAAGGTCCTCTAGATCTGTCCTCACTTTCTTCATCTTGTTCATCTTCTAAGCGACTTCTGTAAGTAAGGAAATTCCCTGAGTGTGCATCTTTTAAATGTAATCCTCTAGCACTTTCCCTTTCATATGGTTTTCTCTGCCTTCTGAACAATAGGGTCATCTATAGAAAAGGCTTCTGGGGTTGCCGCTTCAGGGGCAAGGGTGAATTTCCTTACTACTGTAGTCAATTGCTCTGTCTTGGCCTTATAGTAATCCTTCATCTCCTTTTCTCTATCAAATTTTTGGACCATGATGTCCATTATGGACTGTAGATCACTCTTTGCACCTTCGTGTGTAACTTTCCATAGCTCAACACGAGAAATGGAATAGCTGCTCATATCAAAACCCTCAAGGGTGGCATCCTGCATAGGTTTAGCCATTTCTAGAAATGTATGCCCCTTTTTCTCAACCAATTTTGAAAGGATCCTTGGTCTCTTAGGGGCCTTAGCTTCCACCAGCACTAACTTGCCAAAATCAAAGTCATTTTCAGAGATGGCTAGCTTCTTTCTTTTAGGCGTGTAAGCTGACATCCAAGGAGGGAGAGAAGAAGTACTTACTATGGAAATGGTTTTTGCAGCTGGTGTTACCATGGTAACTTCTGCACTGCTAGTGGTAACAGTGGTTATGGTTGGAGTAACTGGTAAAACCGTACCGGCCGTTGATTAATCAAGGGTAGAACTTTCTCCTAGATTGAAGGAAGGGGATGCCAGACTATGAATAGATCCAGAAGAGCGAAGAGTATCTCCAGAAGCACCTTTGCCAAACATAACTCTGAAAGGAGAGGTGGCTCCAGAAGAAGGAACACTGATAGGAGATAGAGGTGAAGGAGATGCCATAGGAGACCGAGGTGGAGAAGGAGAGACGTCTATAAGTGGTTGTGCCCCTTCTTGGGAAGGTAGAGGCTCAGTTATTTGGTCTCCATTTACTGAGCTGCCTGTTCCTGGGAGCTTTATTCTACAAATCCATTTGCCATTGATTTTGGCTCTTCAGCAACCTTTGATTTCTTAGAAACAAAGATGATTCTAGGCTTGTGAGGCCTAGATGGGGAAGGAACATCACTTTCATTTTTGGTCTTATTTTCTGCCTTCTTCCTCATTTTTGCTTGGAATTCATTCTCTGATCCTGTAATAAACTCCTTCAGCGTGATCTCTTTGGCTATTAACCAATCATTGGTGTTAGCTAATATTAGTTCGAATCTCTTCCTCAGTGAAGTTAATACTATTTATCTAACTTTGGATACTATAGCTACTAGGTTAGTATCTTTACACATAACTAGGAATTATACATTATAGGTGGAGTGACACCCTATAGATTATGTATCTAGACATATGGGATTACCACATCTCATGTCTCCCCAAGTAATTTTGGTTTATTAGGTATGACATGCTAGAGAGCCTCGAGGTAGAGGTAATTCTTTCTGAGACCACTGAATTGGAGGAAGAGGAGAGTCAACAACCTTTTCAACCAGGTACCTGCTATTGATAATGTTCTTATCATCAACCAAATTGGAGGGAATATCTGCAAGCCCTAAATATTTGATTTGTTCTAGGGTCAGCCTGCTATAGTCCATCCTCCTGATTTCTTTGATTGTCCTCAGGTCTACCCAAATGTCTTCGATCATAGGCTCATGAAACTGAGTCTTTCTTATGATCACGTCCTTGACACCTCTATATTCAAAATTATCCCTCCTATTGAATTGTTTCATAGTAACCAGTTGCATCTCTGTTTCCATGACCTTGGCTTTGGCTGCTGTCAAAATTGAGTATCTGCCAATTTCAATTGGAAACCTGAAACCTGGCTTTTTTGATTCCATTTGTCTAGTGTGTACGAAAACCATTTGTCTACACAACTCCATTAGGACTAACTTATCAGAAAGAAACCTGGGGAGCATATAGGGATAGCCTTAGAAAAAGCCAACTCGAAGATAGCAAAAAGAGGGAAATTGCAAAAACATACAGTCATAGTTGTCGACGACCATCCAGGCTTCATCAGATATTATCTTCTATTCATGCTGAGGGTCAAAGAGGCATAAAAATACCATGAAGAAGGCATCATTTACCCTCCTAAAATGACAGATTGATCCTTACAGTGTTAACTGAGGGTAATATGAGTAGACGGGGGTGGTCTTCTTGTTTCTTTTAGTTGTCAAACATGGAAAGGTTTGCATTGAAGCTGCTATGTACACCAGGTACGAAGTCATATAGAAACTTGAAATAGTTTGTACCTTGGTCATTTTCTCGTGAAGAGTGTTGCTAATCTACTCACCCCAGAGGATGACTTGTTTCCCTTGTAGGATGATCTTGATGAAGGGATACATCCATTCGTGGAATTGTGAGGAAGATGACAGACCTCGTACCCTACTGAGGAGAGTAATCAAGTCACCAACCTCTTCAATGAAATCACTTCTCAATAAATTTCATGGCCATCTAGACAAGTTGGTTCTAGGGGTCTTAAGCCACCTGTGATTCATCACCTTCTTTGCCCTTTCAGGGTCCTTGTCATACTCTTTATGTGATTCTACAAAGTCAATTATCAACACTTTAGTAGCGGGAGGGCACATGAAGACTCTATCAATGAATTCAGGGTCCAGCCAAATTATTACGTTGCCGCTAGTGTTTGATACTGATCTGGTCTCTTTATTGTAGAATTGGGCACACTAAAGGATGAACTCCGTATGATGTGCCGTTACTGGGAAAGCAACAACTAGATAAATGTTGCTCTTGATGATCCTCTTCATTTTGGAGCTTGGGTTCGTTGCCTTGGTTTTGGTCATAAACTTGGTCATATCTACGTGGCCAATCTCTGTATCTCTAATTCTTCAACATTAGAGGTGACCGAGGTGATCAAAAAAATGCCCTAGTACCTGTACTTCATGGCCTTTGACTTCTTCAGAGAAGCCTCAGTCATTAAAACTAGTCTTGGTTGAGCGGGTGCCGATGAACAAGAGTCTTCAGGGGGTACTGCAATCATGATCGTGCAATTAGGGAACAGTGAGAAAATTAGGGAATTCGCACGTTGGGTGATCATGACCAAGGAAGGACACTTAACAGGGCTGGGTCGAAAACTGGGTCAAAAAATGACGAAAAAAAGAGAGGAGGCAAAAAAACAAACAAAGAGAAAAATTTCTCCAGAGTTGGATAAATTTGGAGAAAAAATGCAAGGGCGACAAAATTTGCCGCCCAAGCATGCAGAATGGACTTGCATGCTCGGGCAGCAAATTTTGCCGCCCTCACATGAAAGGGAGGAACAAAAAGGAGCACGGGTGGTGAATTTCACCGCCCATGCAGGTTTTAGGGGGAAAGTGTAGGGGCAAAAAAAATTGCCACCCATGCACTTTCGGCCTGCATCGATGGTGAATTTCACCGCCCATGCAGGTCGAGGAGGAAAAAGACACAGGAGGCAAAAGTCACCGTCCACACATGCTTCGAGAACAAACAGGAGGCACGAGCCGTGGATTTCACTGCCCGTGCATGTCTTTTAAGAAATTGCATGGGCAGTGAAATTTGCCGCTCGTGTGTCTTGACCTATATCGGTGGCAAAATTCACTGCCCATGCAAGTCATGAGGGTAGGGCACGGCTAAGGCGGCGAAAATTGCCGCCCACGCACAAGGGAGAAAGAGAGGAAGCTGACAGGGAAGGGAGAGAGAATTCAACGAGAAAAACAAAAACAAAAATGAAATCAAACTTAAAGAGAAGACCAAAAAAGAAATAAATGTCAAATACAAAACCTACCTGGAAAACCACGCGCGCCACAAGGTCAAATCTGTCAAAATGCACTTTTACCCATTCGCTGGATCATCCAGAGGCAGAGGATAAGAGGAGGAGAGGAGCAATGAAGCAAAATGAAGTTAAAATAGTTTTAATTGGGGTGAAAATCGACCCCAATAACCTGGCATGTGTGGCAATAAATGTTGCATGCAAAAATTGAGGTAGTGCAGGGGCGGCAAAATTCACCGCCCTTGCACTGGAAAAAAGAAAGGACATGCAAGGGTGGAAAATTTTGCCGCTCCTACATGTCAAAGATGAAATATGCAGGGGTAGTAGAAATTTCTACCCGTGCACGTCCAGATGCAGGGGTGGAAAATTTTGCCGCTCCTGCATGCAGGAAGGAAAAATGCACTGGCGGCGAAATTCATCGCCTGTGCATGAAAACAGAAGAAAAACACTAAATCTGAAAAAGCCAAATTTTGGTCCCCTAATCGCATCGAGACTGTAACAACTTTCACATTTTGGAGAAAACGTAATGAAAAGTTGTTACGAGTTTCAAACGGTGTCAGTTAAGCCAATACAAAAATGAGAAAAACTTGTCTCGAAAACGGACTTAGAGAGACAAAGGGCGAAATGGACAAGTTTCACAGGGGGTTGTTTCAAAAATGAGCTGAGCTTATTTTGGAAACAACAAAATTCTTAAAAAAAATCATTATTCCTGACATGGATCAAATTAAATCATGTATCAGGGAAAATTATATGTAGAATTTTGTCAAACAGTTTGTGTGTAAGTAGGATGAGAGGCATCCAAAACGAAATTCCCTCACCTAATTGGCTCAAGGCACGAATGATTAGTTTAAGAGGATTGAAACCTCTCCACACTGAGCTCATTTGGTCAAATTGTAGTTTATTACACTCTGTGTCCAATTTTAATTACACATGCATTCTTTAAGCAAGAAGCATCCCACAATCAAACCATAAATGACTTCATTTCCATTGCATAAGTAGAAATATTTTTGGACCTTAAAAAAAATGGCTTGAGCTATTCACATTCCAGACTGGTTTCAAGCCCTAAAAATGTGAAACAGGGCACACCCATCATATTTCTTGCAACCAACGTGAAAATGGAAAGGCTTCGTATTCTTTTTCCCCCATTCCTTTCTATGTGCCTCAGTTGCTTCCTCCTCCTAATTTTCATGGCTTGCTTGTTACTTCTATGGAACGTGTGAGATTTTCACATGTGGGGATTTTACATTGGATTACCCTTATGGAGAAAAGAGTAGTAGATGCGGTGACATTCCACTTTAGCTCATCTGTATAAACACAATAAAGAGTGCTTTGCATCTGCTTGGTATCAGTGAACACGAATACTACATACTGAACACAAAAAGTACTCACAACCCAATCTTGAGGGATATATTATAACTATACCATGAGAATATTAGACAAGCATTTACTAGAAGATGAACTCACTCTCAGGGAATATCTCTGAGTAATTCTTGAAAAATCATTCACACCAAATTTCATGTTCTTAAATATAAAAGGATTCATCCAATTGTTCCCTAAATGTTTTCTCATATTTTTTTGATATTATTTGTGACACGAAAAATCTTCCACACCATATTTCATGTTATTAAATATAAAAGGTAGCATTCCTCAACTTACTTTTAAAAGACATAGTTTATCTTAATAGAAAAATGAAAATCAATTTAATCTCAAAATAGTTTATTCTTTAAAACTTTCATTTCATCTTTTAAAAACATGTTATATCAATTATCTATTTGGATTGAAGGAATCACTAGTTTCTTTTTAGGATTTTTCAAGCATGAGCATGTGAAAACACCAAACAAACCCAATGAAATGTGTTTAATTACTTTTGAGAAAGTAATTTGTTCTCTTTGCAACATTGTTTAACATTCACAATAATATGTTTCCTTAAGCTTTCAAGTGAATGTGACACAATAATTATCAGATTTACAAGCAAAACAAAGCTCTATTGAAATCTACTTTTAGAAAACTAATTACCCACTCACATATCTCCTCATGTAGAATTATATTACAGATGGGGAAGAACAAGGAGGAGGTATTAGGGCATGCCCCTGGTTATTTTCCTACCAACTGATAAAACATAGGGGAGGAGAATATGGAGATGAAGAGGAGATTTCGAGGAGCCTATATATCTATCTGTGATGATGTCGAGGATAGACCTACGTAAAAATCAATTAATGTTTCAAGTTTTTCTTTCATAGTGTGTTATTTCAAAAAAAGGCATCCTTGAATGGTTTATAGTGAAAAGGATTTTAATGTCGTGGGTGATTGTTGTACACAAGTTCTGGTGCAACCCAGATTTTTAAATCATCTGCAAAGATCACAACTAGGTTATGGATATGCGATCCTTCCATCTTTTATAAACACCATGATGTTCCACATTGTGGTACCTTCCATTGCTCCATGATTGCATATACATGTTCCATGTGGATTTATATCAGCTAAATTCTATTGATAACACATATATGTACAAATACATAGTTGGCATCAGGTATGTCTGAATTATGCGTAGTCTATTGACCTCCAGTCAGTTTGTTAATACTTATTGACTAGGGGTTAACAAGGCTAGGATAACATTACGAGCATTCTATTAACCTGGTCATAAAGGTTAACGGTCGATACATATTGACTAGAGGTTAACAGATTACCTGTAATGTGAACATAAGGTAATGATTGAATGATTGAAAATACTTAATCAATTGTCTACTTTAAAATGCAAAAAAGCCTTATAAATAAACATTATGATAAATTGAGATCTTAGTCAGAAGAACTTTAAACCTTAACGCAATCGGATACCATTTCAACAAATGAATGAGTTACAAGATTGGCATCCATCCATTTTCCTTGTTTTGATCGAACTTGAATCCCCCTCTCATCATCATTATAAAGAATTATGGGATGGGTATATATACTCATAGATATGTATGTATTGTATGTATGTATATAATCACAATTAAGTTTCTCAATTCATCAAACATGTATAATTAGTATAAATATATATGTATATATTTATATATACAAATATATGAGTATATTATTTTATATAGAATCAAAATTAATCAAATATATACTCAGATATATATATATATATATATATATATATATATATATATATATATATATATATATATATCACTAAAAACCCATATTCTTAACCCCAAAAGAATGAAATGTTTAACCGTTGAATAATCATATAGACATATACAATTGAGTCTATTTTTCAAATACCCCATGGAATATATAACAACCTAGTTCAAGATAAACATCTCAACCAAACTGTTTATATACCCTACAGAGTAAAACTCTATTTTGAATAGTGAATTTGAATTGATAAGGAAGGATATGACATTTTATAAAGCCTCTAAATATCATGGCCAAGACCTACTATTTGTCCCTAACCTTCCCAGGTTACCCTGGGTTCAATATAGGGTTCTATGGAGGTCGAGCCCTCCACAAGGTCCTATATACAACCCAATGTAAATTTTTCAAAACCAAAACAGTAGAATAACCAAAAACTCATCAATTTGAAAACCCATTCACAAAACATATCACACACACATGTATTATAATTACAAAACTTACCTGATAAAATGTATGATTGACAAAAAATGTCGAGACAATAGTTGAACCAATTTCTTATTTTTCCTCCTCCACTTTTTTCCTTTTTTCTCTCAAAATGCCATGAGCCGTCTTCATTCACAGTCCCACTCCCTCTTTATTTATTTTCCATCTTCTATTTTTATTCCACTACTCCATCTTCTTTAGCTGATTAAACTCTTTCAAATTCTTCATGCCCAGATGGCTTAACTATTCATAGTCCGCCTCCATGCATACACAATAAAACCCCATGATTTCCTCCCAAAACAATGCTTAACTCAAGTCAACAAATGATTAACAAACTAATCATTCTTGATGCTTCTTTCCAAAGATCCATAATTAACCAAATTATAATCCTTTAACAAATCCTCATGCTTATGATTTAAAAAAACCATCCTCAACCACCTTATTTACTTAAATCACAACCTTATGTTATATCCCATGCAAGACTTTAAACTAATCGTTATTCAATGTATTTCCCATGCAACAACTAACACCATGAAATCATATAACTTTGACAATGCAATTATGCATAACAAGACTTAGAGTTTACGTTAAATGCCATCCACTAACATATATATTAATTACAATGATTTCTAAAATCATTTACTAATTAACATTAATATATCCATTTATATATATGAATATAAACAAATAGTGAATCCAATATAATCTATTTGAAAACAATGTTATTATCTTTCAACTTTATAGTATAATTATCATAACAATAATCTTTAATTATTATTATCTATATCTTATAGCTCAAGTAATGATTACAGAATCCATCACCATATCATAATATTTTACTATATGCCCAACATAGTAAGGTAATGCTATAATTAAGCACAACAATTCTTTAATTTAACCAAACAAGATGAGCTACATAAGATCACAAAAACATAGTGAAATTACTCAAAAAATCAACATGATAATCAACATCAATCAAGATTATACCAAAAAGCATACTAGCAATCATCTAAAGAAAAAGTACACAAAACATGCTACGCTATCCATATCAATTCATTACGAAACATAATAGACTCAGTGATGTGTGCAAGGGTTTCTAGATTTGCTCTTTGTCGACCCCCAACGTCTCCATCTAACCACCCTCTCTGATGATAATATGCCTCCGTCACATTCTGAAGGAAGAATCTATCATGCATCCACTTCATACCAATGAAAGTAGTTATCCTGAAACATAATTATATTAATAAAATATTGTTGTATAATAATCAAACATAATTATAAAGTACAAAATATAAATGTTCTGCAAACTCATAGTAGCTAATCATGTAAATTAAGCAACACAAACTGTCCCATAATCAACATATATCATCAAGTTTAATCATATATTAGTTAATCAATTAATCAACTACAATAATCCATGGATTAAACAAGTTATTTAGCTGAGAGAGAAATCGGTATGTGACAAGATTCTTTCATTGTTCTTTAATATTTTCCTTGATTTTTATATTTACAATGTCTCTTAATATCTTAAGGGCATTGTCCATTATTTTGAGAGTCTTCTTTATTTGGAATAGATTTCCATAAAATAATATTGTTCTATCATAAACAATATTTTTTTCTCGTGAATAAAATCTAACCAATCTTGATGGATTAACTCATTATGATTGGAAATGTGCCTAATAAGTTCTCGAGTTAGATAGAAAATTATCACCTAGTTTATCTTGCCATGCATCACAATCATCATTAAACCAAACAAGTATTTTTTCTTCCCTATGAGATTATGAGGTAATTGGAGGGTCTATGGTAGTGAGGGTTTATATCAATTGTTTGGTGGAGAATGAAGGTTATCATATGTTTCTCTGTGATCCATAAAATTGGTTTTTTCCTTCCTATTATTTAATACATAAGAGATTTGATCCAATTTATTGAGGGTTTCTACATATTTTTGAAAAACTTGTAAACAAAAACCTTTGAAAACAAAATTTCATTAACAGAACAAAAATAACATTCTATAATTTTTTTAATTTTAAAAATAAATAATTACTTATGAATGAAAAAATCTCAATTAAAATTAAGATATCCCTATTATATCATATTTAATAATAATAATATATAAATAAATATTAAAATTCACTTACGAGTCATTCTTCCCCATTTAATTCTCTTTCTCTAACTCTATTTAATTTTCAATTTTAAATCTATTTATCTTTCCCTTTCAGTTTTATTTCCCCTCCTACAATTTTTTTTTGGGTTTATCTCTTATCTTATATTTACATAGGAAGATATTTAAAAAATACCTTAAGATTTAAAATAATCTAAAAATATTATAAAAATTTAACACAAATAACACTTTTGTTATCAAAATATTCATATTCCCTCCCCTGTACTTATCTAACCCCAAATTTGCAATAAGTCAATGGATGCATTAGTTTTTTTTTTTTTTAATATTGATTGCAGATTATAGATGTAATTACATCAATTATTTTGTGTCAAGTTTTTTTAGTTAGGATTTTTAATTGTGTATCAACGATTTAGGGGAAAGGTTCTAGTAGTCGTGTATCTTAATTTTGAACAACGAATTAAGGTATCATAATATCACATTAAATTTTAAAATTTTACCTATTTTAATATGTTGTCTTAACTAATTATAATTAAGGTTTCAAAGTCTATCACATTATACATTTTACGATATAACCAATTTTATCACGAGAGGTCATAAAACACATTTTTTAAACCTATAACCAAAAATTAATCTTTGGAGTACCAATAGCTCTGCATTACAATATCAATACTTGAGTCTTACTTGTCAAGATATGATTGGTTACTTTTAATTTTATAGAATAAATCTTGAACAAGTTTTAGACACTACATGCTCAACGTCTGGTGCACTTTAATATTTATACACGTCAATATGTTCCATCAATAAAACACATGTTTACAAAAATCTTGATCGACAATTGAAACATGCACAACTATTAAGACCTTTCCCCTAACATCAATGCCAACAAAATTCAAATTTGAAATTAAATTAACTATTATAAAAATAAATGAATGTTGGTTGACATAGTGACAATATAAATTCAAGTAAATGGATATTATTGTAATTTTTTTAATATTAATTTAATGAAATAATTAAAGTCCACATATATATGATCTCCATGTTTTGGTTATAAACTCAAAATAAAATCTAGTAAGATATTAAGAACTAGAAAAGGGTGAAAACTTACACTTTATGTGGACAAGTAAAGGTCATGTATTTAATAAATAATTTTATTAACGTATGCCACTATTTTTAATATTTTTATACAATAGCGAGTGATAGATTGCGAGCGAGGAACAGGCAAGGGAATGGTGGCAACGAACTTGGGAAAAGGGAAAAATGGTGGCAAAGAGCAGGGAGGAAGGAACGGTGACAACCAGGTCACAAGAGGATTGGTCAAGGATGGGGTTTTTATTGATTTCTGTAGTTAACAGAACCCATTTCATGCATGCATTGGCTTTTGTGAAGCTTATATAAAACTCTCAAACCCTAGAGCGACCCAAATAGTTCAGAGATCAACCCTTAAGGATGCAGATGGAATTAAAGGTGGGGGAGGCGATATAATTGGGGCCGAAGATTTTTTATTTATTTTTTGATTGTTTCACCATCAAAAGCTATGAATGATGATGAAGCTAGGACTTTGCGGGGATTGACTCAGATAAGTTTGATGCAGGTCTCATTGGGAGATGTGCCTGTGAGCTTCTCAAATGAAATTTTGGATTTTGAAATTAATGATAAAAACATTTAGGGTGTGGAGCAGGATTTGGGAGTTAAAACCCTCATTTGTAGATTGTGGGGAAGTGCCCAACTGCGGCTGAATTAATTCCATGGAAAAAAGAGGTTTTGGCCCAATTTGTTTGAACCTTATTTCTATATGATTGAAATTGGGTATTTTATGATTCTTTTTTCCTCTGTGCAAGAGCAATATTTTGTTTGGAATAATGGTCCCTACTTCTTTGAGAAGTGCAGTTTGTTCGGGTCCCCCTTTTTGAACCCTTTGTCACTGCCATTTAAAAATTTCCAGTGTGGATTTGTTTATATTAATCTTCCAGTGATTTTGAGAAAGCCTGGGTTGTTAAAGTAATTTGTTGATAAATTTAGGGTTTTTGTTAAAATCAAAGAGGAAATAAAAAAACCAAACAAAGAGATTTCCCAGAGTTTGGATATGACATATTTTTCCAAACCCTTGCATCACTCAATCAGAATTATACACTTGTAAGGAGCATGGATCCAATTCATCAATTATGAGGGGATGCCCTACAGATGCAACTAGCTAGGGCACAAGGTAGTGGACTGCTCTATGAAACATTCTTCAAGCTTCTTTGTTAACCATACCAAGAAATGGTTTAAGAAAGATGATTGTTCCAATCCATATTTAGGTGAAGGAAATCTAAATTGTTGTAAGAAGAAACTCTCACAAGCCGTGGACGATTAAGAGGATGTCAAACATCATCCTACTGAGGATATTTCAATCAAGGCAATCCCAAGTTTAGATAAATAATGTTTCGTGTTGGAGTCGCAATCAAATCAAGGAATTTATTTCTTAGATAAAGAAGGGACTGGGTTACATGGAGGAGAGTCACCTAGGATAGAGGCTTCAGTTAGCAGGGGTTTTTCACAGGGACATTTGAAATAGCCTTCAAGAATCCGATTGGAAAGCTGGGTAAATATGATTCACAGTTGAAGCAACTTCCTTTGACTAATAAAATGGATAGTATTGTTGAACATAATTCTGACACTCAGAAGAAGCGTGCATCAACAAGAAAAGGCAATATAGTTTTTCCCCCTTGGAGCAGTGAAATTTATAGTTCTTGGAATATTTGGGGGATGTGTATTCCTCTTAGGAGAGTGAATAGGAGCTTGCATATCACATATTTGTTGTTCCCCAAATTCGTCAAGGTCAAATTTAGTCTATGTCAAGAACAACATTGAAATTTTGACATTAAAATCGTAAGGTCTTGCATTTAAATAGATTTTGACCATGTCACATATTTGTTGTTCCCCGAATTCGTCAAGGTCAAATTTAGTCTATGTCAAGAACAACATTGAAATTTTGACATTAAAATCATAAGGTCAAAATTGAAAAAAAAAAAAAAAAATTGTGTGAAAAAGAGATAAGTGTTTGAGAGGAAACTAAATGTAAGTGTCTCCGTGCCAAGCACGTCCAGGGGGTTGGGCATGCCCGACCTTCAAAACACGCGGGATGTAGAAATGTACATAATTTTGTCTGCACCATTGCATGTCCCACATCTCTATGGACAACCCACCTATCCTCATGGACATGGGGTTGTGCTTGCGGCAATGTTATTGTTTCCTAAATTTGCCAAGGTCAAATTTAGTCTCTTAAGTTGAGAAAAACATTGAAAATTTGACATCAAAATCATACAATAACATGGATCAAGTGCATTCATTGAGGAAGGCAGAGCCATTCCATTCTACGACAGACACATACTTTAATGAGTATATCAGAGCCATGCCATTCCATTCATTATATAAGAAATGAATAAGAAGCGATTTTGTGTGTGTCTATATATATGGAAGCTCATTATTGGACAGTTTATTTTCAGATAGATCACCATAAGTCTATTTAAAGGATAAATCACACTTCATTCCCTGGACACTGTTCATAATGTCACATTTTTTTACAATTTTCTAATGTCAAATAGTTAGCATGCACTAATAAATAGGCAAATAGATGAAGATAAGTAATAAAATTTTGTGTAAGACTATGTTATATTCTTTTTAAATATGAAATTCTCAAAAATATTTCATTATTCCCCATATGGATGTTCAATTTAAATTGTATATCAGGGAAAAGTATATGTAGAATTTTGTCAAACAGTTCGTGTGCAAGTAGGGTGAGAGGTGTCCAAAACAAAATTCCCTCACCTAGTTGGTTCAAGGTACGAATGCTTAGTTCAGGAGGATTGATGCCTCCACGATGAGCTCGTTTGGTCAAAATGTAGTATATTACACTCCATGTGTCCAATTTTAATTATACATGCATTCTTTAAACAAGAAGCATCCCACAATCAAACCAGAAATGACTTCATTTCTGTTGCAAAAGCAGAAATGTTTCCGGACATTCAAAAATGGCCCAAGCTATTCGCATTCCAGACAGGTTGCAAGCCCAAAAAACGTGAAACAGGCTGCACCCATCACATTTCTTGCAACCAGGGTGAAAATGGCTAAGTCATTGGTTTGTTTTTGGTTCAGGTTCGGATTCGAAGAACCGGGATCGCCGGTACAACAATTTTTTTCTTTGGGTTCGTTTTGGGTTTGTCCGTACAAAAAATATATAAAAAATTAAAAAATATAGAAATTATAGCCTATTACATAAGAAATTAGCGACATCGTCATTAACCATATAGTATACATATTGATATGAAAAACAAAATATGAAAATAATCACAAAATATCGAAAATGGTAAATACTAACTGAATGTCAAATATCATGATAATCATTAAATATAAATGATAAATATTAAACATCAATAATTATGATAGTATCCTCTGGCTGTAATTAAATACATCAAACTTAAAAGTCTTAAAACTTAAATGTTAAGTTAAAGTCCCTAATAATGACTCATAATTTTTAGTGACTCAGCGATGAACCCTTAGAAGGTACATGTGCTAAGTTTTTGTATAATTGTTTGAACTCTATGATTTATATTTTATATATTACTAATCCACATGCAATCCTTAGTGTGCCCAGTTAAATCAAAGTAGTTTCAGTTGACAAATTAACTTTGAAATGCCACATCTTATATATGAAGAGTCAAGACAATGAAAGCTGTCAACATCTAGCTTATGATTTCCTGATTGAATGCCGTTGATGGATGTGGATTGCATTATGTATTCCATTGCAAATTGGTCATCTGTTCTGAAAATCAGTTGACTGGCCCTGGCCAGTGCCTTCCAAATCCTCAATTAATGCTTCAAGTTAAGTTATTTTCTTTTTTCTATCAGATATTTCCTTTTAAGGGTTCATAGCTGAGCCACTAAAAATGGGGAAAAAATGAAAAAATGAGTTTTTGACTGCTGGTTCTCTGTCCCAATGCCCGGGGTTCGTCCCAGAAGAATCCATTGACAAATTAACTTTGAAATGCGACATCTTATATATGAAGAGTCAAGACAATGAAAGCTGTCAACATCTAGCTTATGATTTCCTGATTGAATGCCGTTGATGGATGTGGATTGCATTATGTATTCCATTGCAAATTGGTCATCTGTTCTGAAAATCAGTTGACTGGCCCTGGCCAGTGTCTTCCAAATCCTCAATTAACGCTTCAAGTTAAGTTATTTTCTTTTTTCTATCAGATATTTCCTTTTAAGGGTTCATAGCTGAGCCACTAAAAATGGGGAAAAAATGAAAAAATGTGTTTTTGACTGCTGGTTCTCTGTCCCAATGCCCAGGGTTCGTCCCAGAAGAATCCAAGCCGCACCTGGGTGCCCAGGGACGAACCCTGGGCATTGGGGAGACGAACCGAACCTGAACCCGGTTCGAACCCAAATGCCCAATGCAAATGAAAATCGATGAACCGAACCCGAACTTGAACCCAAATGCCCAACGCAAGTGAAAATCAATGAACCGGTAATGTTGGAAAATAGAAAGGCTTTATATTTTTTTTCCCCATTCTTTTCTATGCATCTCAGCTGCTTCCTCCTCCTAATCACAATATCAATTTTATGGCTCGCTTGTTACTTCTATGGAACGTGTGAGATTTTCACATGTGGGGATTTTACTTTGGATTACCCTTTTGGAGGAAAGAGCAGTAGATGCGGTGACACAGGCAAGAGTGATCTGCATCTACTTGGAATCCGTGGACACGAATATTACATACTGGAACCCCAAAAGTGCCCCTAGCCCAATCCCGGGGGGATATATTATAACTATACCGTGAGAATATTAGACAAGCATTTACTGGAAGATGAATGCACTCTATCAAGGAATATCTATGAGCAATTCTTGAATGGCACTCATTTTGATATTGCAGACGGTGACATGATTGTAATGCAATGGAAAAGATGCGTTGGAGGGTATTCTGATCAACCGATGGAAAATATAAAATGTAAATAAAGTGGGTGCTATAATTTCAGTCTTCCATACCCGAGTATACACTGTCAATGGAAGTTTCCGCTACCTGTGAGTGAGATAGACCTGAGAAATTCTCTGGATCAGGTTTTAGGTGAAGGGTTAGAAATAACATGAACTGCAAGCAAATATTTTGAGGATTGCGAGTCAGCTTACAGAAAATGTTCTTGCTGCAAGACACCAATTTTCTGCTATTGTGATACTATTTCGTATTCACAAAAATATTCTAGTGTTAAGAGTCATAGTCCCAATTCCATTTCTTGAAATTAAATTACAGATGTCATTAAGAAAATTGGGAATGTAAAGGAAATTTATCAAAACATTATCATAATATCTACTTGGATTGATGTCTTGCAGGCAAGTCCAGGATGACTGTTGTTGTAGGGAAGTCCCATTATCAACCTTAGAGCCATAGCTAAATATTTCAATTACAAATCCAACACTATCAAGCTTTAATTTCACAAATAAAAGGGAGAAAAAGTATAAATTCTATTTGAGGAATCAGACGAGATGTTAAGAACTCTGACAACGAACTAAGATTAGCTATTAGATCTGATACAAGCCCCAAAACCATGATAAAATAACACAAAACATGACATGGGGAAAGGGGAAGAGAAAGATGACTCGCCTTCAACCAGTTGAGGGCACAAATGCTGAAGAAAACTCTCCTAAATGTTGAGCACTAACAGTCTCCAAATTCCTCGCACCCATTTCATGACTGCCTCAATTCATCCCAAAACAAAAACTACTTCCTTCCATGTGTGCTTAAAACCTCTGCAGAAAACTTCAGTTTGATATTTCTTGGAGAAAATCTGGATGTGGACGTTTGTGGAGAAAAAAGGTAATCCATGGCAGAGAAAGCCAGCTATAATGGAATAATTTCCTTAACACCTCTTAGATTAATGGATTTTCCCCCCACCAAAACTAGATTTTTCGAGCTCTCAAAAATTCACCCATTTCGTGTTTGGCGTCTGCATACAAAATGAAGAAAATGTCGAATTGTAGCTGGAAATTTATGCTGTTTGTTTCCCTCTCTGCTCTGTAGCATTGTTTTTCATTACTTACCGCCCTCTGCAGACACAGATTATATTATTACAAATTTATGTTGGCGCTTTGTATTTCATGCCTCCAATAGAAAGTCAATTATAATGTTAAAAAAATAAAAAGATGGAAGTTAGAGGTGAAACTACACTTGCTTTTCTAACATTTGTCTCAAATGACCCCCATTTGCAGTAGTAACATCTTCTAAAGCATCCATTGAATCCGCATCCACAGCCTGATCCACAACCTATTCTATATCTGCACCCAAACCCTAATCCACAACCTCTTGTGCAGTTGAAATCACAACTTGATCCATCTCCTCTTCCACAGTGTCTTCTGTAGCCTCTTTTGCCACCTCATCTGTAACCTCTTTCACAACCAATCTCTTAGTCAAATATTCTTGTTTTGTCATATGTTAGATTCATTACTTCGAATAATGTTACCCTTATATATAGTTTTTATTCTCAACACTTATTCTTCCAATTGCTCCCATAAAAGTTTTCTCGAATGTTTTCTCATATTTTCTTGATATTTTTGCGACATGAAAAATCTTCCACACCAGATTTCATGTTGTTATATATAAAAGGTAGCATTCTTTTACTTACCTTTAAAAAAATTAGTTTATCTTAATAGAAAAATGAAAATCAATCTAATCTCAAAATAGTTTATTCTTTAAAGCTTTCATTTCTTCTTTTAAAAAAAGATATTATATCGATTATCTATATTTTGGATTGAAGGAATCACTAGTTTCTTTTTAGGATTTTGCAAGAATGAGCATGTGAAAACACCAACCAAATCCAATGAAATGTGTCTAATTACTTTTGAGAAAGTACTTTGCAACATTGTTTAACATTCACAATACCATGTTTTCTTAAGCTTTCCAGTAAATATGACACACTAATATCAGATTATGCAATAAAACTATTTACAAGCAAAACAGAGCTCCATTGAAATCTACTTTAAAAAACTAATTACCCACTCACACATCTCATCATGTGGAATTATATTACATATGGGGAAGAACAAGGAGGTGGTATTAGGGCATGTCCCTTGTTATTTGCCTACCAGCGGATAAAACATAGGGGAGGAGAATATGGAGATGAAGAGGAGATTCCGAGGAGCCTATATATCTATTTGTGGTGATGTCGAGGATAGACTTGCGTAAAAATCAATGAATGTTTCAAGTTTTTCTTTCCTAGTGTGGTAGTTCAGATAATAAGCATCCTTGAAGGGTTGATAGTGAAAAGGCTTGTAACGCCGTGGGTGATTGTCGTCCACAAGTTCCGGTGCAGCCCAGATTTTCAGATCATCTGCAAAGAGCACAACATAGGTTACGGATATGCGATCCTTCCATCCTTTATAAACCACCCGATGCTCCACGCTATGGTACCTGCCATTGCTCCATGCCTGCATATACATGATCCATGTGGGTTTATATCAGCGAAATTTTATTGATAGCACATCTATGTATAAATATTTTTGGGATCACTGTGTTTCCGTTTTTTATATTTGACATTTCGAATGACTGCCACTGATCCTTCTTCAGGGAAAAACAACCGGTGATCTTTTTTCAGGAGAAACAGATATTTCTCCCGATGAAAGATCACTGGTAGATAAAAAAACGGAAGCACGATTATCTCAAAAATATTCTTTAATCAATTATCTACCTTAAAATGCAAACAAGCCTTATAAATAAACATTATGATAAATTGAGATCTTAGTCAGAAGAATTTTAAACCTTAACGCAGTCGGATACCATGACAACAAATGAATGAGGTACAGGATCGACGTTCATCCAGTTTCCTTGTTTTGATCGAACCTGAAGCCCCCCCGCATTATCATTGTAAAGGATTGTAAAGCAACCAATATCTGTATGGGGATGCAGAATCTCCTCCTCCTCCATAATTGTGTTAGTAGGTGTGTAGTGATTTATACCCATGAAGGCTTTAGATTTTTCGAAATCAGAATGGTAGGTTGCCTTGACGTCTAAACCGAGGCTGGCAATAATGATTTTGCTGATCTTTGCTGCCAAACCTGCCATGTTGAATGTAAAAGTTCGAATCGTCTCGCTGCCTTGCAAAACCAAATTCACATATTACAGGGCATACTTTTGTAATTTAATGGCGTCTGGAGACAGAAATGATTTGACTTCATTATTTTTTGTAAAATAAAAGGAAATATATTAACAAAAAATATTTTTTTTAAAGAAAATATGTCATGTTTAGATGATTAACGCATTTCTGATTAACCACTGTAATCCTTCTTTAAAAAAGAAAGAAAAAAAAAATCACAATTGTTGATCCAAAACCAATGATCATCTTTAAAAAAGATTTTTGTTATTATATGAAATGTGAAAATATTAAATCTTTACAAAATATATTGTTAATATTTTTATAATTTTTTTTTTAAAATAAAAAGTAAAATATTTAAATAATATTTTATTATAAAATTTGTATTTATATATATAACATAAAAAATATAATGATAATTTAGAATATTATAAATAAATTATTATAACCCTAAATTTTTTTTATAAAAATAAAATATTGATATAACATTAATAATAAGTTAGTGATGACTTGAATATTAATAATATTTTTATATGATAAAAATATATTTAAAAATAAAATATAATGTATAAAGTAATCAATCCCGCTCTCATTCCCAGCCAATTTGTATATAGTCATAATTACACTACTCAATATAATTTAAAATATTTGCATGTGATTAGAAAAATCCTGTTAAAATCTCATTAAAATAAAAAATTTAAATAATCAAGCTATGAAACTTCATTAGTCAAAACAAAAAATGAAAATTTAGATATAAAAATATGAATTGAAAAAAAAAAAAAAAAATAAATATAATAATGTTAGAAAAATTTACACTCTACAATAATATAAGAATAATAGAGATAATTAAACAAATAAAATATAAGATTTAAGTGGTAAAATTTTAGTACAGTTAAGGAAACATTTATAGTACGATATATCAAGTTTTGTTAATTCCAAGATGAATCGATTACATGTTAATTCACTTTGTTGAACATTGTTAGGATTCTTAAAAATAGAGTAGAAAAATGACATTAGCATTTTCCTTCTAAAAATCTGGTGGAATTCGTCTTCATAGAAACATGAGTTTGACTTTTTGATTTTTTGTTTGAGAGCATTGCTTCGAACCACAACTCCAGACGTTGCACCCCCACCCCCTATTAAAAAATGACTATAAATTATACCGCAAAAAAATCCAAAATTTAACTTTATTATCACATATCTAACAAATACATAATTATAATTACATAATATATATATCACTATTATATATCACTTAGTAACGGAAAAAATACATTTGAATCTTAAAATTATGGTTATAAACAAATCTCACACATTCATGTTCACAGAATTAAATTGTTGAATTTAAAACACTATACAAAATTCTAGATGTATGCCACGAAATTAGCTTAGAGAAGTGATTACATACAGGAACTTAGGGTTTCCATCTTGGGGCCATATCTTGTCATACTTTTCTTGGATTGAATCAAAATTAGGCAGGTTGGAGAAGTCGATGGTCTCATTGTAACGCGAACGAGCTTCCGGATTATCGACAGAGGCTCTTTCTTTAACCTCTGCTGGCATAGCGAACAGCTGGCGGATAAGGGACTCCACATCTTGGAGATGATCTGCTCCAATTCCATGGTTCACAATGCGAAAACATCCCCATTCTTTGCAAGCTTCTTGGACTGTGGCCAACAAATCATGATTTTGAAGGTAATTCAGCTCTTCCCCATCAAATTCATGTCGAAATTGTGACATGTCAATCACAGGCAAATCAGCTTTATCTACACTTTCTTGAACTGTCATGGTGCAACTAAACGTTATGGCAATCACAGAACCAAAAAAAAAATAGAGATATATGGTTTAACATTACAGGGAGGGCATTGTTAAATAACGGGGATGGAGATGGAATATTCAGACCTCGCTTGGACTCATCTGTAAAACAAATTCGAGCCTTGTAAAATGGATTCCAAGTTAAAATAATTTTATTCTCATGACCATATAATATGATACCGACTTGTCACCTTGCAAGGAAAAGAAAAAAAATCGAACCTACTTCATTAAAAATTGGAGGCATCCAAAGATGGATCAACTCAAAAGTCTTTTGGAGGAAATGTGTTGCAGTCCATCATCTATAAAATGATCAAAAAGAAAAAACTATAAAGATATTAGTGGATAGTCTATTACAATATTTAACAAATGATGATATATCTGTTGGTGTTCCACAAATATTAATTAGTATTGCTTTTTAATAGAAAATAATAAGAGAAAAGGGCCCTCACTTTTGATATAAAAGTATTTATCGAATAAATCAATTTAAATATATATTATAATTTTGTAATGGGTTAATGGTAGTTGTTGGAAAAAAAGCAAGAAAGGGTAAGTATTTTTGGAATTCTCGATCAACAGAGTGGTTCAAGTTAAATTTTGATGGGATTTTTAAAGGAAATTCGAGGGCTTTAGGCACTGGTTGTATTATTCGTGATTGTAGCAAATCTTTGATTAGAGCAATGTCTAGGAAACTTCCAGATGTCACTGACAATGAAGCAAAAACACATGCACTTGTGAATAGGAATGAACTTGCAATCCAATGTAATATCATCAAGTTCATCATCGAAGGAGACTCGCAGATTATCATCTTTGCTTTCCAAAAAAACATTGCTACTTTTTGGAAGCTGGAAAACATTTTGTCGTGTATTTGGGAAAGATTGATTCTCTTTACTTCCATTAAATCTAATCATTGTTATTGTGAAGCCAATGTTGTAGCTAACTTCCTAGCCAATTGTGGCATCGATCAATCTGAAATGAGTCGAGTGGATAATTTACGAGAAATTTGGAAGGATTTTCTCTCTCTTATATCTATCGATTTGGGATGCTAATTTTATTGTCATTCTTTTGTATTATTTTTATTAAAAATAAAAAACAATTACAAAAATGGGAAGTCTTGTCATTTTGACAATTTAACAAAGCCGTTGCTATGCCTATCGACATTTTTTGAGGACAAGCCAAAAATCCTTCACCATAATCTCTCATCATGATTACTCCCATGGTGTTAATGTTTCCATAAATGTAAAGGATGCCTGTTTATTGGCTCATGTGATGGTAAGCTTGTGGCATGTGTGCGTCAATAGGTTTCCATAATGTCCTTGGATCGCTCTTAATGGCTTTGATTTGGCTTGTTCTTCTCAAGACAGATGGTGCTTTTTGTTCTCTTCTAACCCTCCACCTGTCTCTTCCCTTGATTTGTGGCATGTTTTATTTGGGTGTTGTTGGTTATATCATGGACCATGGGGTTACAATTGCTAACACCACTCCTATTGTTTATGACGGAAGTTCCATTCACGAGATGGCATTTGAAGGGGGAATTTCTTGAGCGAGATTAAAAAACATTTTTTTGGGTTCGAGACTATCTCATTGGTGTTGGAAACTGATTATCTAGAGCAAGGTGTCCATAGTCACATCAACTCAGATATGGCGGCCTTGTTTACTTCAAATCTCATGGAGTTGATCTCTGACACCGAGGTGGTTTTTGATTGGGTCTCCTTCATCAAGTTGGAACATCGAGTTGGCCTCATGGAGAACATTGCCAAGCATGATTTAGGTCCTCTCCTCAAATTGCCATTCACCGGCTCAGATGGCTCTAGCTTGGTCCTAGTGTCAGCATTTCGTGTTCTGTAAACTCAGTTTATGCTCCTAGTGAGCTTTGTGGAAGATTTGCAGTAAAAGGTATGTTCTTTGGACTCCTTAGAAGGACATTTTTTAACATTGCCACCCATGACGTAGATAAAAAGCCCAATTGTGAAAATAACATAATAGAGGGAAAGCCATCATAATAGTGCTAGGATGGAAACAGTTAAAAAATTATTGAAAATGGTGCCCCACGGCTCAGTTTTAGCGTCTCAATGGCTCGAAAAATCACCAAAAAGTGCAGTCTCAAAGGCGATGCAGGGCCAAACTGACAACAACAACGCATCTGCTTCTGTGGGAGGTTGCAAAGTGTCATCATAGGAACACAAGTGCACATTTTTTGTGAGGTTTCCACCAACGAATTTCAAGGTAAGGAAATCATCTTTGTTGAAGAATTGGGCGATATGGCACCACCCTGTGTAAAGGTTTAATTCTATGTTTGTATGGTGTTTTTTTGGTTATCTATTTTTTGCTTGATGGTCGTAGGGCTATTTTGGGTCTATCTCTCTAAACAGTTTATGTAGTCCCTATTGTATTTTGGTTTGGTTTGGTCTCTGTCTAGCTTGCCTCTATGCTGGCTTTCCTGATCTCTGCTTTTATCCATATGTGTGCTTTTTGTAAAACTTTTTATATGGTTATGGGCCACACACACACACACACACACACAGAAAATATAAATTTAAAAATATATGTGATAATTTAGATCTACATTTTTAAGATAAAAGGTAGGTATTTATAATTATTTTTTATTATATGTTTGAAAGTATTTTTGATTTTAATTATTTGATATGAAAAAATGTGTACCTTAATAAATAGATATAAACAACCATCATCTTCCTCAATTAAATTAATTATTATTTTTAATATATTCATAATTCTTAATTATTTGAAGATAAATCTTTTAAACAAAACACACAAATAAATTTATACAAAGAAAACTATTTAAAAAAAAATCTAACTACAATATAAACCAAATAAAAATAAATAAAAATTATTAACATATATTTTTTATATTATAATATAAATTAAATAAAAATAAATAATAAATTAATCAAAATTTGAAAAAATAAAACAACACGATTTAAATATATATAATGACCACAATATATACACCTTAAAATAAAAAGTATGATATTTATTATCATTGTCCTAAACATATAACTCCTACACATAAAACACTTAAGTAAAAATAATGAAAAGTTAAAGGAAAGCTATTATATTTGAAGAAAATAAAATGATACAACCAAATAGAGTAGAGGGAAGGGACCTCTAAATTAAGAAGGGTGACCATATTTAAAAATTAATTAGTTTGCATGATATTTATTTAATAATATAAAATGGGTGATTGTAGAAACACGATGTAATAATATCAATTTTAAAAGATAGTTTAAAATGTTTTTCATTCTATTAAAAAGTGTTTTTAATTTTACATGTACATAAAAGTTTTATGAATGATATAATTTTTTTAATTTTTTTTTTAAAATTTGGGTTGAATTAGATCACATAATTTGAGTGTCATTAAAAATTAAATTTTTATGTTGGTATAATTTTTCTTAATCACATTTTTTAATAAATTAAATTTTGATAAATGGTAAATGATATAAGAGTAATTGAGGAGGTATATATATATATATATACATTTTTTTTTTTTTTTCGTTTAATCGATTTCAAAGAAATATTGGTGTGAACTTTAAATAAATTTTTGATGAAAAATAAATTTGATTTTTTTATATATTATAATTCAAATTTTTGGAGTGTGCTTGAACGTCAAATAGACATAATTTTTTTACATAAATTTAATTTGATTTTTTTCAAACTATTAAAAAGTTGTTTTCAAGCTTTTCATTTGTATTATACAATGTTCTATGAAAATGGAGATGATTCTATGTGTTCAAGTATCATATGGATATAATTTTTAACATATTTCTCATGTAATTGACTTATCTATTTATATAATTTTTAAAGATGATGTTGAATCATATTATTTATTAACTCAATTTTTATTAAAATAATATTTTATGGAAATGATATGTAATTTAAATTAAAAATATTTATAAAAAATAATTACTAAAAAATCTTTATCATAACAATCATGTATTGAATTTGATTACATAAAAATGCAAAAAAATTAAAAATGCAAAAAAATTAAAAATGTATTGAAAGATCCCTCATCACAATGGAAAAAGAAAGAAAAAAGAAAAAACATACTTTTAAAACGGTTAAAAAAATATATTTTATTAAAAAATATTTTAAAAAATAAAAAATAAAATTAAAAATTCTAAATTCTTAGTTCATTCAAGAATATTATCCCAAAACCTAGCCATTCTTGGAAGGATATGGGGAATATCCATTCTAAATTTTTCACACTACTGTATATAAGTTATAATCATCATAGATTTGATTATTTAATTACTATAATAATATATAGAGAAATGATGGTTCAATATTCCCTTCTTTTTACAAGATAATGGGATCACTTCAGGTTGTACAATGGACTCATGATTGATACTCCCTCATTATTTTAGTTGGAAAGATATGTTGTGTGTATCGAATTTCATATTTATTTATGGATTATTATTTGAGAGGTCATTCAAGTTAATTTATTTGAAGAAGATTGACTGAATATTTTCATGATAGTTGTGATTTAATGTTGTTTGAGACTTTGCAACTGATCACATGTTCATGATAGTTTTAGAACCTTAGTGATGTTTTTAGGCGTTTATGCACATGACTAACAACATTTGGTGATCGGCATGGTCTTCAAATCATAGAAAATTCCAATAATTTTAGTAGCATCATTATCACTAGTAAATATTGAAAGTTCAGGGTCAGTATTAGTATTAAAGTTACATTTTTGACTAATTTATTTTATTAGTTGTTGACATAAATGTTATTTCAGCACAATGTTTGCAAATTATGCAACCAACATTTTTTAATCTTGAAGATGATATAAGAAGATAGTTTAGTGGAAAATGATATCCATCTTGAATGATATAAAATTTGTATCAGCACATTTTTATGTTAGTAAATTTACATTTCAATTTCAGGAAAGATGTGTTATAAAATTTTGTGTTAATGATTTGGGTATATAGTTTGATATATAAAATATTTTTTTAAATTTAAATTTTTATTGTCATTGATTTATTATATAATAAAGATGGTTATTTTTTTCTATTTGCAAATGACAAAGATGGTAATGATGACGATGACAATTTTTTAAATAAATCACCAATAATATTTAATACAACAATAAGTTATTTAATAAATTAAAAAAAATACATACAATCAATATTTTATAATTACAAATAAAGAAACAATCAAATGACATTTAAAATCATGAAATAATAATATTATCATAGTGATCTTAATGTAAGTGTTATAAATCAATCAAAACTTATAAACATCAACATCAATTAATGTTTTAATAATTATGAAATCCTTTTATTATACAATTTATAAAATTTATTGTATAAAAATTAAAAATTTGAGTTGTCATCTTTTTCCATATTATCATGATCATAATTATCATCATCATTATTACTATTGTTGGAGTCACCATGATAAAAAAATGTCTTATTGTTTATTAATCTTATTTTTTATGAAAATTAGTGCTTGAGCATATAAGTTTAATAAAAAATTTAAATAAAATTATCAAAATTTACATTTAATTATTTTTTCAAAATGTGAAACATTAAAAAAAATCAATTAATCAACTAGTAATTACTTGTAGGCTTCTCATTGTGTCAATGAATTGAATAAAGGTTTCCTAGCTTTCAGTCATTTCCATTCAATGTGGCCTTTATATGGCTCCATACTTCGAAATTTTTTCGGTTGAAAAAAGGAAAACAAAGCTCTTATTAACCATTACGAATAAACTAAGAAAAAATATATATATATATATATATATATATAGACACACACACACGTATTTTTATGATAATTTTATGTAATAGGTAAGTGCACACATTTGAGGGATAAAAAAGGGCCTATCTGTGGACACGGTTTTTTTAAAATTTCAGAAACGTGAACTTTTATAGATAATTAGAGATGGCTGCACTCAAATTTGAAGATGATATAAAAATATGAATTATAGAATTTCGAGTCTAGTTTCCAATTTTTTTTTTTTTTTTTTGAAAAATGGTCAAGTATGAATAGGTCAAACATCTAAAATTTGAATAGAACCTTTTTTTTTTTAAGAAAACATAGTAGATAGATGGTGTGCAACCCACGATTTTTTTAGCATCATTAAATATTGTTAGAAACCCTTTGGTGAATATTTAGATAAGATCTTTTAGTGTGTTATGAACATTTTTTATAATTTTTTCGATGAATTTTATTTTTTATTAATTTTACAATTAAGTAGAACCTAAAAACTGATAAAAAATGGATAGTTGGTCATGCGACCCACCCTAACTACCTAAAAAAAATGAAAATTGATATTTTTTTTAAGTGTGTAGAATTAGGCGTAGTTTGTTACTATATAATTTGTTTTGCATTTGGATCAATGAAAAATAAATTAGATAAACATGTATAGGCGTGTATGGGTGTGGCATGTAGTGGCCTAAAAAGCTGTTAGAAATAAATATAGTTTGAACCATTAAAATAGCCCCAAAATTATAAAAATCATACATTTAGAAAGAGGACAATGTGCTCGTTGTAATGGTAATATTTTTTTGAATGTTGATGTTGAAATCCATAGCATATTTGGCGATTGAAGTTGAAATTTGTTGGTTTTCCTAAAACTCTCGGTCTCGACTGTAGATGCATAGTCCCAAGCCTTTGGCTCAAAAATCCAAATTGTTTTCGAGCCTAAAGGCTCAATTTTAAATTTAAATTCAAATAACGTGTACATGTTATATAACATAATACATAATGTGTACATGTTATATAATGCATATACATTACTTTGAAATAACATAAAACAAACAAATTTCATGTTTGTTATAGGGGAAAGGTCCCATTAGCCGTGCATCCTTATAGGGGAAATGTCAAATTTCATGTTTCTTATAGGGGAAAGGTCCCATTAGCTTTGGACAATGAATTAAGGTGCCATAACATTGCATTAGACTTTGAAATTTTTACCCATTTCAATATGTCATCTTAACTACTTATAACTAAGGTTTCAAGGTCTAACACATTATACATTTTATAATATAACCGATTTTACTGTGAGAGGTCAAAAAATGCTTTTTTTAAACCTATGATCAAAACTTAACTTTTACAGTACCAATCACTATGCATTAGAGTATCAATACTTGACTCTTACTTGTCAAGATGTGATTGGTTAATTTTAATTTTATAGAATAAATGTTGAACAAGTATTAGATATTACATGTTCAGCTTCTGGTGAGCTTTAATATTTATATACACCAATATGTTTCATCAATAGAACACATATTAACAAAAACCTTGTTCGACAATTGAAACATGCACAACTCTTGGGACCTTTCCCCTAGTAGGGCAAGGATATACCTTACCACCTTACTTGCCTAAAATCCTACTTGCCCTTAAATTTTGTTTCTTATTGATATTATGCTACTTGCCTAAAATCCTATCTTACCCTTTTGTTGTTTCTTTGATATCTTTGACTAGACCCCTTTATTTATAAATTTTGAACTAATTTGTTTAAGTGGAAAACTCGTTGAATTGGACTATGTAGTATAGATAATCTTGTGTAAGTAGAAATAAGAATTGAGACCTTGGTTAACAATGCATCTCTTGGATATCTATTTCAAGAATGCTATCTAATGGATCCCAATACATGTGAAGCATGCCTTGGATTGTCCCAAAAACATTCCTAAAATGTGTTGAATAAAGTCCTTTAAATTTCCTTCAAGGTACTTAGTGCATCTAATTCAATAGGTGCATTTTGAGGTCCCAATTGAAAGTTTAATAAGAGTATTCTATTGTTACAATTATTCACTTGATTCCCCTAATGTATTCAAATTTTGTCTAATATTAAGATCTCTTATGAAAATATGGTTAATCCTCCATTCTGTGCACCTTCTTCATCTACCCCTTCATCACACATGAGACAACCATCAACCACTCCATCCATTCCTGCATCATCTGAAGAGTGTGTCTTTGACATGGGACTAGTCCTAGCCACACCATGGATGCAACAATTGCAAGCTCAAAAATAAGCTAGACAACACTTTGTGCTTATTAATGCTATAGAGTTTTATACCTTACTATGTAATTGGGATGGTAAGATACAAAATTAGGATGATGGGTACAAGGTATATACATGTTTTTCTTAAATATTTTGGTCAAGTTGGGTACACATTTTTTTTTGGGTATAAGATATGGTTTTGAGCTCAATAAACTCAAAATGGTCACATGTATCCATCAGTGATGATGTGGTTTTAAGATGTCATGCCTGTAGTGATGAATGTATAGCTTAGAAAATGTGCAAATACACTAAGGACATTGTTCAAACCCATTAAGGGATGGCGTAGACCTGGAATTGACCAAGTACGACATATGTATAAGTTACCCCAGCTCAAACTCTATTAAGATTATTCAAGATACATTAAACATGTGATAATGTCCCATAAATCTTAGACCTACTTCCCCTCAAGGATGATGCTGAGCAAAGAGACCCAATAATTATTCATGTGGATGATGAATTGCTCACCTCATATAGGTGGTTGATCAGAATTGAATACCAGTGTGCGCCCCCTCACCAAAGGTTTCAAGATTATATATTTTGTACATATATCTTTAATCATCTTGTTCATATTTCATTGTAATGAGATTAAACCTTATGATGTGGACTACAAGAAAGTAGTACATGTCTTAGAATTCTTGCTCTGACTTGGGATTTGAGGTTGAGGCTTGTCCATTGTTGAATTGTGTTATCTCTTGCGTGTAGGAATTAATATGAATGTACTTTGGGATCTAGAGGTAATTCAAGGTAGAGTGATATAAATAATTTGAATACATACATGTAGAAAATTGATAACATTTGGTGCTTGCTCAATTCAGATGGGACCTTAAAGGGCTCTACATGACAATTTTCATACAGTAATGGCAAGTCCAAGGCTTGCATCACGTGAATTATATATTCGAGATGATTTTATTGGATCGACATCAATCTTTAAACATTATTGGCTTATATGTATGTATGATAAATTTGTGAATAGGCCTTAGTTGGATTGGTTGACTCAGTGATGGAACATGTCTAAGTATCAAAGATGTGCATAGCTAACAACTCTAACACTTCTCCAGGTCTACTAGACCTACACATGTGGAAATATTTGATTAGATTGGGCATCCTGAGGCTCTAACAAATCGGATGCTTCTAGGACAAGTGACAATTAGATTTATAACACAAATATATGTGTGTACAAGATACACACATGGTGATGTATCTAATTGGATCGGGCCTCACAAGGATCTGATAGAGCTCTTTAATGCTTCTAGGACCTAACACCTCTAATAGTGTTGACACTTTCAAGCACGTATGAGGTACATGTGGTGATATGTAATTAGATTTGGTCTCCTGGGACATTATCAATTTTGAAACTTCCAAGACTTGATGCATCTCTGATAGCTTTAACACTTTCAGGTGTAAGAGGTACACACATGGCACAACAAGATTCAATTATAGGGGAAATTCAATCGAAGAGGCATGGGAGGCCAATTTGAACCCCTTTTTGACATAACTATAAGATCATGATATATGATTTGGGATAAAACTAAGTACGATTCTATCTATCATGAATTGAACCAATTAGTCAATTGGTTTGATTAGGGATGTGATTTGGGCAAAATTGAGCCCCTAAACCAAATTTATGGCCCAATCGATTATATATTCAAGATGCAACATGTATGGCTTAACTGACCCTACATTAATAAAAAATGCAAATATGAACGTAAATATGGCCAATTTTAACCCATTGAACCTAAATTAGAGTATATGATGTAATTGAAAGGGATAAATTAGGTCATGTTTCATGAGATATTGATTGTACACCCTAATTTTATCACTTGAACATCTACAATTCCTCTAAACCCTAATTTCATGACATATACACATGTACAAACCTATTACACTAAACCCTTAAACCTAAACCCTTAACCTTAAACCCTAATTTTATAACATATACAACCCCTAAGTTCCCTGATTTCATCACAAATGCATAAATTCATGAATGTGATTAGTGCCAATTTGTGAACCTATTATTCACCTAATTTTTTAAGGACCTATGATGGTATTTTGGGAAAAATTATCTCATTTTATCTTAAATATTTGACTTTATTGCATCATTCATTAGTATTACTTCATAGTCTTATCAAGAGGCTTAATGCATCATGTATTGGAGATTTATGCATCATATTGGGGATTTATGCATCATACTGAGCCTTATTGCATCATATGATAACCTTATTACATCATATTAGAGATTTAATATATTGTATAATAGTCTTATTTCATTTCATGATAGTCTTATTACATCATATGATAGTCTTATTCCATCATATTGAGCCTTATTGCATGATATGCTAGTGTTATTGCAACATATAATAGTCTTATTACATCATATTAGGGATTTATGCATCGTATTATAATCTTATTGCATCATATTATAGTATTATATTTTCAAAAATGTATTTAAGGAGTATAACACCATCAGGAAAAGTGTCTCTATATATTCAACAAATAGGTACATGTGTCAAGTGACTAGTAAGCCCAAGAATCAAGGAGCAATTTTGAATTAGTAAGGGAATATTGAAGATCATGTCATAAATTACATTGACACCAGTTGGAATGATGAGTTTTGTACTTATAATCAATTCTCTGAGTCACAAACTAAGGCAAAAGAGGATGATGACTCATTTGTGCAATTTGACCAAGTAAACATGTGTCACTAGCTTTTGCCAAAATGGGCCTACAGGCCAAAATATGTTGGATATAATCATAAAATTTGGTGGAGAGGATAATTATGAAATAATATACCCATTAAATATATTTTTGTGTATTTTTGACAATGAAAAATATTCACAATTTTAGTACAGTCTGTTGTCCCCGAAAAATGCCACTCATTTTTAGGACAACCTACAGACCAAAATTTCTCTCTCCCCTTCTCAAATTTGTTCTGAGCTTTCAAATTCCTCATTTTTAAGCTTTTTCCGTAAAGGGGATTCACAGGGTCTATAGGTTAAAAAAGCCTCTGCAGGTAAGTTCAGTCAAAAGAACAAGCTTCTAACACTTAGTCATTTCCAGGATTGGTTCAGCGCCTCGATTCAATCAAAGGATTTCAATCGGAAAATGATAAAGGACTTAGGCTTGAACCACTAAACTTTGAACCATTTTGGTTCAAAGGTTCAATGGGTTCAACGACCAAAGTTGGTTCAATTAGTTGGTTCAATCGAAAGGTTAAAGGGGCTGCCCCAAAGTGAAAAAGGCAAGTGCCCTTGTGGAGGGCAGGCAACATTGGTTCGAAGGTCAAAGAAAAAACATAATTCCTTCAGATTTGTTCAAAGGCCCAAAAGGAACAATTCTTTCAGACTTTTTGTCCGATGGAAACAGCTAAGTCCAAGGGGCCGAAAGAATTCTCTCGGGAAGATTTTCTCGAAAAAATGTTAAGGCAAAGATCCTTCGAACTTTTTGTCCGAAGGAATTTACCCGGAGAAAAGTATGAAGAAACAAAGAAGAACAAATGGCTAAGTCACAGAATCTTTCCTTCAGACTTTTTGTCTAAAGGAATTCTTTCGGGCTTTTTGCCCGACGAAAAAAACCCGAACAAAGACGCAAAAAGGAACTTCCACGGGACTTAGACAAAAAGGGGATTCAACGGATGAACCATTGAACCATTGAACCAAAAGGTTCAATGGGTTCAAGGTTCAACATGGTTCAAGCAACAGTCAACCAATGACGTCCCTGCAGACGTCAAATTTAAGGTAAGGGAATATCCGTTGAAATTCAAATAAAGCACAGAACTTAAGGAAGAACCAAGCGATTGGCTGGAAAGATAGCCTGATAGCTCAAATTGCAGTAGGAAGAGACAAAAGTAGGAAAAGACAAAAGCAAAAAGAGGGAAAAGCCCCAAATGTCTGTGCAGGAGTGATTTCCAGTAGGTGAAACAGTGGATTGAGTAGACCTCTGAGCGCACCAAACCAAGGACGTGGCTTGTTTTATTCCATAAAGTAAAGACGAATGGACAGCTGTGCAGACATCAGAAGGGACAAACTAGATGATCCAGACTCAGGAGACGACATATGGGATAAAATAGTTAAGACAGCTGCCCTATTTTCAACGCAGTCCTTTGACAAACCTAAGAATGCATTCAAGGCATTGAATGCATAGCATGGGCCGATTCGATGGAAAACAAGTGCCCAAGTATTTCTTGGAGCGCTATATATTATAATCTCTCATTTATTACATGGGAGACTTCTCATTTTTACAAGAGCGAAACTCTGCCCATTTTGAAAGAAGAAGACTGAGACTTTGAGCTCAGATTGTAATTTCATTTCCATTATTATCTGAATGAGAAAGCAGGTTTTTCACAGACTTTGTACTGTTCTGACTTGTGTCATCTGAAGGTGTCCTTATTTATTTAATTTGGTGCGCAGAATTAGTGAAGATAACAAAGAAGTGTCCTGAAACCAACTGTGAGAAGACTTTGTGCTTTCACAATTGATTTCAGTTTGTGTTTTCCTTTCTTTTTTGTGTTGAGGATCTTGGGGAGACTTTGTGCCCCCATTATCCTTTTTGATATACTCTTTGGGCAGTTGAGGTGGAGACTTTGAGCTCTGTTTCATCCTGTTGTTCCTATGTTCTTTTGATCATTGGTTATTTCACAACCTGAAAGAAACCCCTATTGTTTCTTGTAAGGACACTTCTGAAAGAAGAGAAGTATCTTTAGTGTTTATAGCCAGGATTTTCTCCTTTGTCTATGTGCATCATCTCTAAAAGAGAGAGATGGATGGTTTGTCTCACCCCTGTGTCTTACTTTCTATTTATTTATATTGTATATAGCTCTGCATATTTAATAGGGAACCACCCCTTGATGAGAGGAGAGATTTGTCCCCTTGTGATGCAGTAAAGCTGCACACCTGGCTGACTGATCTCCCTATGCTATGGTGATAGGAACTATTTTGGTCACCAGTTAGCTAGCCGACAAAATATTCACACAACAGTTTTTGGCGACTCTGTTGGGGAAGAGCGCACAGTTTGAAGTCTCAAAATTCAAGCTGAAGTAGATCCTACTCTTTTCCATTTTTTATGTTCTGCAATCTGGCAACTCCACGTTATACCAGAGGCAAAAAATCTCAAGGTGTTGTTGACCCTGCTTTTGAGTTGGTACAGCAGAGTAATTTCGAGTTGTTTCCTCCACAACCTCACCTTAGACGAACTAGGAGTCTTCCTCCTAGCCCTACCAAGCCACCAACACAAAGCAGAGCTTCTTTTTCTATTGTTGGCTGAGCTTTACCTATCCAAGCTCCACCTGGATTAGTGATCCCACTTTTGCATAATCAAATCATGGCTCAAGGCCCTTGGGGTAATTCTTTCAGTCCCCTAAATTTGACTCCACCTCTGCATGAGCTTCCACACATTTTAAGGAAGAATTTCCCCAAATTCTTCGGTGATGGGAAGGTTCATCCTAATGAACACATTGCAACTTTCAGCATAGCCTGTGGTGTCATAGGGGTGGAATTCGAAGACATAGCGGTCACGTTGTTCGTAGAAACACTATAAAGCATTGTTGCAGACTAGTTCTACCACCTGCAGACTGGATCAATGACTGACTATGACACCCTGAAAGACAAATTTGAAGCCAGATTCAAGCCTGCAGAAGATGCACATGCCTTGCTGGCCTAACTCACTCAGATGAAGAAAGAGCCTCATGATCCTATAAGGGATTTTATTGCCAGGTTTGACAAGCTGAGGCACATAATTCCCATGGTTGCCCAGCCGACGCCTCAGAACCTCAAATGCTTCTTCATCAATTCACAATTCCCTGAAGTAGGTTTCTTGCTAAGATGGGCCAGACACCTAGACCTTACTACTGCTCAAAACTTGGCCACTGAGGTAGAGGATGACCTTATCTTGGCAAGAAAGATAAGGAGAGACCCTAATAAAGGTAAATCCTCTTCATCTTCTGAGTATTCACCTACAGTCACCACTGACTCGATGGTATAAAAGCTAGCAAATGAAATGCTAGCTCTTAGAAAGCAAATGGTGCAAGGAATGTCATCTACTCCTACATACAGAGATATGCCTAGGAGGACATTTTAGAATCAGGCATACCAAGGCAATGCTGCCAAGAATTAGGGACATCAAAATCGCCTTCCCCCTCCATAAAGGAACCTTGCCCTTGAAGCGCCTCCAAACAACTCGGCTGTCAGATATCTAGACGCTGAAGCAAATTTCTCATTCCAGCCCGAGTTAAATCTCGAAGATGATGCTAATATCTTCACTGAAGAAGAAGAAGAATTAGCTGGCGACTCCCATATTGGTTTCCTAAACTATCAGGGTGAACCCAGGGGTGAAGGCAATGCAGCTGAAGGGTCATATGTTGTATTCACCCGGTCTAGGAATCAATCAGCTCAACAAGCTGATAAGAAGAAAGTAGGGGAGCGACCTCTACCAATAGTTTCAATTACTAAGCGGGGATCCACTCTTCCTTTCCAGCCAAAGGACCCAGTGATTTAAAAAAAGGTAAATACCCCGAATGCCCCTACGCCTTCCACTTCAATTTCACAGTCCAGTCCTCCCCCCTTTAAAAAATTAAAAGGATGAACTCCCATCCTCTATTCCTAGCTCATTCTAGACATTTGATATCATTGACCATATAAAGAGAACCAAAATTCAAATGTCAGAATTTGAGTTTCTGCAGTCCCATCCCGAGCAATTAGACATACTGGTTCAATGTGTTAAAAACCAAAACATCCCTGTTGAGCGAGCAATTCCAAAAATAACACATGATGTTTCCAGGAATGTACCCACCAGGAACAACCTTGTCACCACTCCCCTTACTGCTCCTGGCAGGGCTAAACCTTTTTATGTCTCATTGCTGATAAATGGACATCAGCTGAATAATTGCATCATTGATTCTGGAGCTTCAGACAATGTCATGCCTGCTAAAGTGGCTGAATCCCTTGATCTCACATTGACCAAAACTTTTGGTAGATGCTTCTCCATGGAGAACAAGCAAGTGCCTTTTCTGGGATAAATTAAAGATGCCCAATTTGCATTTGCTGCATTTCCTGACAAAAGAATCAAGATAACCGTCTTGGTAGCAGACGTCACAGCATCATATGGCATCCTTTTCGAGTAGAATTTCTGCAGAGATGTTGGTGGTGAATTGAGCATGGATTTATCAGAGGCAAGGGTTCCAGTCAAGGGTGTTATGAAGAGGCTACTCCCTGAGAAGGAAGCAAAATATGTGGTTACCCAAACCTCAGCACCTGAAGCTCAAATTATGTTTGAGTCTTCAGGCATGGGTAACTACTTTTTGTACACGAATGGAGTTCATGAGACATTTGATGAAGCTTCTATTGATGACAGCCTGAAAATGCAGTCAACTAGAACAATAGAGGAATTGGCTGAGCACAAGGCAAGTGTGGAAGTTTCTCCACCCCCGGATGAAGAAGGATCCGAAAGGAAATCAGGATCAAATGAGGTATGGATTCTTGAATTTGATGGCAGCTGCTCTTCCGCTGGTTTAGGAGCTGGGTGGTGTTAATATCTCCTCAAGGAGATATTTTTCCCTCATCTTATAAATTGCAATTCAGTAACACGAATAACACAGCTGAATATGAGTCTCTTCTGCTTGGATTGAGAGCCGCTCAAGACAAAGGCATCAAGCTCCTTCATGCTAAAGGAGATGCTGAACTAGTGGTTTGTCAGGTGAGAAACCTATATCAAACCAAGAATGAAAGATTGTGTCATTACTACAATCTAGTCTAGGACCAGCTTGAAGACTTTGATGCTTTCAGCATCTCTGCAGTTCCCAGAGAATTCAATGACCAGGCAGATGCATTGGTTGTTTCAGCTACTCTCTTGGTCCCCCACCCATATTTCAAAGGAGATAAGTACACAATTGAGCTGGTCTTTTGGCCAAGTGTACCTGACAATGCTAGCCATTGGCAGGTATTTAACAATGATAGCTAAATCATTGCCTTCTTGGAGCAAAAAGATAGCTTTGAATGGCTACATGTTGAAGGCAGCAAACCTCAAAAATATTAAACAACTCCTGAATCAAATACAGACACAGGTGAGGAGTTCTTGCAACTGAAAGGGAATAAGATCCCTAAAGGCCTAGTTTCCCTTGAAAAGCTGTTTGATAAACATGATAGATTCATCAGACAACAGCCAATGGATTCAAGCTCATCTCAGGAGTTTGATCAAGTAAATCTGGGAACCAAGGAAGACCCCAAGATGGTGAACATTGGGAAATGTTGTACTCCTGCAGAGCGTTCCAAGTTCACCTCTTTGCTCAATGAATACATGGATGTCCTAGTGTATTCATACGCTGACCTAAAATCACTCTAGCCTGACGAAATCTGACACAACATCCCTCTCAAGGTTGATTCAACACCTTACAGGCAAAAGACCAGGCATTATAATCCAAAAATATTAGGTACTATTTTATCTGAGATACAAAAAATGCTAAATGCCAGGATAATCTTCCCAATCCATCATTCCACATGGATTGCCAATATAGTGCCTATAAAAAAGAAAAATGGTGAAATTTGCCTTTGTGTGGATTTTAGGAATTTGAATCAGGCATCCTTGAAGGATAATTATCTTTTGCCAATCATGGATCAAGTGCTGCAGATAGTGACAAGGTCAGAGATGTTATCAATGCTAGATGGCTTCTCAGGATATAATTAGGTCGCAGTTGGTGAAGTAGACCAACATAAGACTGCTTTCACCACCCCCTGGGGCACATTTGCATATAAAAGGATGCCTTTTGGTTTGATAAATGCTGGCACCACCTTCCAAAGAGCAATGGACCTTGCCTTTAAGGATGAGATGGGTAAGTTCATCATAGTTTATTTTGATGACTTGATTGTCTTCTCTAAGCATCGCCCAGATCATGTGAACCATTTGCAGCAAGTGCTAGAATGCTGCTGCCAGAATGACATTTCCTTAAACCCCAAGAAGTCAATTTTCAGAGTAACAGAGGGGAAACTTCTCAGACACGTTGTGTCTAAAGGAGGCATAAAGATTGACTCAGATAGAGTCAAGTTTATCCAAGAACTTTCCTTTCCCACAAGCAAGACTGTTGTTCACTCTTTCTTTGGAAAGGTAAATTTCTTATGGAGATTCATCCCCAAATTTGCCGAGAAGACTAGGCACATTGTAAATATGATGAAGGGAAAGGCCATCTTCAGCTGGACAGAAGAAGGCAAGTCATCTTTTGAGGATATCAAGACTGCGATTGCCCATGCTCCAATTCTAGCTTGTCCAAACTATAGCAAAGAGTTCACCATTTACAGCTATGCTTCAGAACATACGCTTTCAACAATTTTGGTTCAACTGAATAAAGAGGGCATGGAATCTCCCATTTCCTTCATGAGCTATCCTCTCAAAGTTCATGAGCTGAAGTACTCAACTATGGAGAAGCACATTTTCACAGTGGTGAAGGCCGTGAAACATTTTTATTTCTACATCCTCAATTCTCGAGTTACTGCCTTGGTCCCTGACACCACAGTGAAATCTATACTGACTCAACAGGAGTTTGGGACAAAAAGAGGCAATTGGGTTGCAAAGATCCAAGAGTTCGATCTGATCATCAAGCCAACAAAGCTAGTATGTGGAAATGGGCTATGCCAACTAATTGTTGATAATAAGCCAAGAGGAATAGAGCATGAAGAACCAGAAGTGGATGAGGATGACACACCAACAATCCTCTTTGCCTCCACCACGAATGAGTGGTACTCAGGTATTGCTCATTTCCTCACTTATGGTGAATGTCCTACAAACCTATCTTATAAAGAAAGGAGAACCATCAAGCTGAAAGCTGCTAATTTTTTCCTCTGGGACAAAGGCCTGTACAAGAGAAGCCTTGATGGAACATTCCTTTGTTGTGTGGACAAGGAGCAACAAAGCCACCTTCTAAAGTCCTTCCAAAATTCGGCCTGTGGAGGACATTTTTTTGCCCCTATAACTACCTATAAGATCCTATGAGCTAGATACTATTGGCCGACTCTCTTCCAAGATGCATACAAGTGGGTCAGGGGATGTGAAATGTGCCAACAGTTCGTTGGAAGGCCCAAGCTAGTTGCTCTGCCTCTCGAACTAGTGGTCATTGAGGAGCCTTTCCAGTAATGGGGAATTGACTTTATTGGTGTTGTAAACCCACTATCAAGTGTTGAACATGATTATGTCCTTACAGCAACAGACTACTTCACTAAATGGGTGGAAGCGGTTCCAACTAAACATGCTACTTCTGAAGTAGTATGCAATTTCCTCAAAGAGAACATCATGTCCAGGTTTGGGGTCCCAGTCAAAATTGTCACTGACAATGCGGCCTATTTCACTTCTCAGGAGATTACTGAATTCTGTTTCCACTATGGAATTACTCTCTTTCACTCTTCTGATTACTTTCCACAAGAGAATGGACAGGCCGAGTCAAGCAATAAAAATTTGGTGACTATCATCAAGAATCTAGTGGATGACAACCAAATAACTTGGCTAAGGCATTGGTTGATGCTCTATGGGCAGATAGAATTACACCAAAGAGAGAAATTGGTATGTCTCCCTTCCAACTCCTATATGGTGTCAATGCTGAGATACCAATCACCTTGGAATTGCCAGCATTGAAATTGGCCAAGGCGATTGAAGATCAAACATATGAGAGCTCACTTGAGAAGAGGATCATGTGCCTTGCCGAGCTGAATGAGTAGAGAATTGTAGTGGTGGACAGGATTGCCTCCCATCAAAGTCTGGTGAAGAAGCTCTTCGACCAGAAAGCAAAGAATCGTGATTTCCAGATTGGAGATCAAGTCCTGCTGTGGGACAAGAGGAGAGAACCAAAGGGGATGCACGAAAAGTTTGATACCCTATGGAGGGGCCCTTTTACTATTCATCAACTAAATGGTAAAAATAGTTTCCTGTTGAAGTATCAAGATGGCACTCTCTTCTCTCTGCCTCATAATGGGCAACACCTGAAGCACTTCAACTCTTGAAGTATTGGATGAGTCCCCCTGTACATATGTATATTTGTATAGTCTTTTGCTTTGTTTTTTTTGTTTCATTTTCATTTTTGAACCTTTCTTCTTGGGTAGCATGACTCCATAGCCCAATGGCACACTTCAAGGCACCGGAGATTCTGGTTTCTACTCCCCTCAGCTATGTTTCAAGTTTCCAACTGAAGTTAGTTCCCCAACTGGAGCTAGCTGTTGTCTCCAAAAAAGGCCACTCATTTTTGGGATAACCTATAGACCAAAATTTCTCTCTCCCCTTCTCAAATTTGTTTCGAGCTTTCAAATTCCTCATTTTTAAGCTTTTTCCGTAAAGGGGATTCACAAGGTCTACAGGTTAAAAAAGCCTCTGCATGCAAGTTCAGTCAAAAGAACAAGCTTCTAACACTTATTCATTTCTAGGATTGGTTCAGTGCCTCGGTTCAATCAAAGGATTTCAATTGGCAAATGATAAAGGACTTAGGCTTGAACCATTAAACTTTGAACCACTTTGGTTCAAAGGTTCAATGGGTTCAACGACCAAAGTTGGTTCAATCGAAAGGTTCAAGGGGCTGCCCCAAAGCGAAAAAGGCAAGTGCCCTTGCAGAAGGCAGGCAATGTTGGTTTGAAGGTCAAAGAAAAGACATAATTCCTTCAGATTTGTTCAAAGGCCCAAAAGGAACAATTCTTTCAGACTTTTTGTCCGATGGAAACAGCTAAGTCCAAGGGGCTGAAAGAATTCTCTCGAGAAGATTTTCTCATAAAAATGTTAAGGCAAAGTTCCTTTGGACTTTTTGTTCGAAGGAATTCACCCAGAGAAAAGTCTGAAGAAACAAAGAAGAACAAATGGCTAAGTCACAGAAGCTTTCCTTCAGACTTTTTGTTCGAAGGAATTCTTTCAGGCTTTTTGCCTGACGGAAAAAACCCGAACAAAGACGCAGAAAGGAACTTCCACGGGACTTAGACAAAAAGGGGCTTCAACGGATGAACCATTGAACTGTTGAACCAAAAGGTTCAATGGGTTCAAGGTTCAAAATGGTTCAAGCAACAGTCAACCAATGACGTCCCCGCAGACGTCAAATTTAAGGTAAGGGAATATCCATTGAAATTCAAATAAAGCGCGAAAATTGAAGGAAGAATCAAGCGACTAGGTAGAGAGATAGCCTGATAGCTTGAATTGTAGCAAGAAGAGACAAAAGCAGGAAAAGACAAAATCAAAAAGAGGGAAAAGCCCAAAATGTCTGCGCATGAGTGATTTCTAGTAGGTGAAACAGTGGATCGAGTAGAATTCTAAGCGCACCAAACCAAGGACACGGCCTATTTTCTTCCATGAAGTAAAGACAAATGGACAGCTACGCAAATGTCAGAGGGGATAGACCAGGTGATCCAGACTCAGGAGAAGACATATGGGATAAAATAGTTAAGACAACTGCCCTGTTTTCAACGTAGTCCTTTGACAAACCTGAGAATGCATTCAAGGCGTTGAATGTACAGCATGGGCTGATTCGATGGAAAACAAGCGCCCAAGTCTTTCTTGGAGTGCTATATATTGTAATCTCTCATTTGTTACATGGGAGACTTCTCATTTTTACAAGAGTGAAACTCTGCCCATTTTGAAAGAAGACTGAGACTTTGAGCTCAGGTTGTAATTTCATTTCCATTGTTATCTAAATGAGAAAATAGGTTTTTCACAAACTTTGTGTTGTTCTGAATTTTTTCATCTGAAGGTGTCCTTATTCATTTAATTTGGTGCGCAAAATTAGTGAAGGTAACAAAGAAGTGTCCTGAAACCAACTGTGAGAAGACTTTGTGCTTTCACAATTGATTTCAGTCTGTGTTTTCCTTTCTTTTTTGTGTTGAGGACCCTGGGGAGACTTTGTGCCCCCATTATCCTTTGTGATATACTCTTTGGGCAGTTGAGGTGGAGACTTTGAGCTCTGTTTCATCCTGCTATTCCTAAGTTCTTTTGATCACTGGTTACTTCACAACTTGAAAGAAACCCCTGTTGTTTCCTGTAAGGACACTTTTGAAAGAAGAGAAGTGCCTTCAGAGTTTATAGCCAGGATTTTCTCCTTTGTCTGTGTGCATCATCTCTGAAATAAGAGATATGGATGGTTTGTCTCACCCTTGTGTCTTACTTTCTTTTTATTTATATTGTATATAGCTCTGCATATTTAACAGGGAACCTCCCCTTGATGAGAGGAGAGATTTGTCCCCTTGTGATGTAGTAAAGCTGCACACCTGGCCAACTGATCTCCCTATGCTATGGTGATAGGAACTATTTTGGTCACCAGTTAGCTGGCCGACAAAATATTCACCCAACATAGTCAACCCTATGTCAAATCATGATCAACATTGGAGCCTACGTTGGAGAAATTGATCAGTTTAGGGCATCTACAGGTTGAGTCAAAGAAAAAAAATGGAAAGAATGGTATAAATGACCTAAAAACACATCCCATTCCATCCCAAATATCCTATAAAGAGTGAAATTTCACATTGTTTTGACATAGTCCTCTTGCAGTCAAGAAGACAACCATTGGAGATTTTTGGAAGTTTTATCAGTTTTGGATGCTAGGAAGTAGTTTAGGCATTATAAAGGTCTTAAAACTATATAATATGATGTTTAAAACTTATATTTTCCTATATAAGTTATCAAATTCATGGGTTTCATGTAAAAAATTTAAGAAAGACAAGTTTCGACGTGAAGGAAGCATGTAGGCAACTCAAGGTAAATTGTGGTAAAAAAGGTCTACAGGACAAAGTACATATCCAAATGACTTGAAAATTAGTATGATTTGTATTCATGACATAATATACCCATAAATAATATTTGGAATGTAATATTATAATTTTAAGTTCTCGTTGTTTTGTCACAATCCCCTCCATGTCTCATAATGGTCACTATTCATGCAAGCATACTTTTTGGAGTTTTAAGGTGTGTTTAAGGGTTCCAAGATTAGATAAGTATTTTAAAATTATTTTAATATGGTTTTAAACCTATTAAATACATTTTAATTGTGTTCACACTCCAAAATTCATGCAATCCCCACAGGCAAGGTCAAATCCCCATAGGTAGTCTCAAAGGCATAAATGCAAAGTTAGTTTTTTGATCATTGAAAAGGTGTTATGAGATGTTTTATATGTCATGAGTATTTTTTAAATAAAATAAGATAAGTTGGAAGTTCAAATTGGTCCTTTGGAGAGTATGTACAGGTCATGGGAAACCCTAAATTAGAAGGCTTTGAGCATTTTTGAGGGATTTAACCATGGGAATTTAATGAAACTTTGTAATCTTGCTACCCTATAAATGTAAAAGGTGAATAAAAAGTTTTTAACCTGATATTTTATGGATGTGTATGGATTCTAAGGCCGAGGGTTTGGAATAGGGCTAATTAGGCCTAAATGAGGGTAGGCTAATGAAGGAAGTGATAGTTAGAGGTGGAGTTGGGCTATGAAATTTGACATAGACATGGAAAAGGATAGAGTGTACCTATAAATTCCCTTATAATCTCTTGATCAATCATAAAAAATTTTACAAGGCAAAATATAGTAAAAAAAGGCTACAAGCCTTGAGAGAGAATTATGTCCATAAGGTGTGGAATGAGAGTATGCTATTTTTTAAGTTCTTGAAGGGGGGTTATACCAGGTATGTTATGATCATCTAATATGATATGTGACAATAGGTTGAGTTCTTGAAACATAGACCAAGATTTGGTCCTTGAGACCCAAAGAAGGTGCATAGGAAGAAACTAGAAAGAGATTGAGAGGAAGTTTGTGAATGAGACATGAATGGAATGAGGTAAAGGATGTATGGATAGAGGTCAATGCCATCAAGGAGGTTCTACTAAGAGTACAAGGAATAAGTACTAGGTGTAAGAAGCTAATTAAGCCCAAAGAGTCAAAAGAGGAGCTAACTTTTGAAAGAAGATTCAAATCAAACCATAACAAGTGAATGTGATCAGTTAGGTTTAGAACCAACTAATGATGTTTTTGTAGACTTCTCCTCCATACCTCTGCATCAGCATATAAACATAATTCAAATGCAATCATTGATATTATTTATTTCTTATAAGGGTCTGATTTGCAACATTATCCTAACAAGTTATTCTCAATCTCATAACATTTGTAACCCTTAAGAATACTTAAAAACTAATCATTCATAATACTCTAAACACACATGATTCAAACAAGATTTACTTCATTGGTTTTATTAAATATTCATGTACAAAATAAGAATGCCATGTACGAATGCCATATATAGGCATACAATGTCAATAATACATGCATTTCCATATAGGCATAATAAAAATTACATCATGTCTAACAACATAGTATCTAATGTTAGGTGAATACATCATATACACATGTACAATGACAAAAATGTGTACATTGCCATATAGGCATACAAAAAATTACATCATCTACAACATCTTAGTCATCAAATAGTCTCCCTCTCTTTGCCTTCTTTGAAGAAGACTTTCCTTGGGATACCCTTCTTGTAGATGGAGATATCCTGAATGCCTTGGATTGCTCAAAGGTTTGACTATAGGTACTATGCTCATAGCTCACTTGTAGCTGAACTTATTCAAATACAACAATTATTATAAAATTAACAAGTATACATGAAACCAAGTTAAGAAACACATGTTTTAAACTATAATAAAAAAATTATTTAAACATGCACTTACTACAATCTCATGGTCCTCCTCAATTTGCCATTGACGCTCTACTGGGTCAGTGCCAAGTTCAACTTCACGAATAGGCATGTCAAATGATGAAGAAACATGAGGAGTTATCATAGTAGTCATTTGGATAAGACTATCAAATGTCATATGACAGCCCTACATACATAATACATTCATGCCTATAAGTTATATTTACCAAAGTATATATTAAAATTATTAAAACAAAAGTACTAAATTACAATTCATAATTACAAGTGAATATACATACCTTGGTGAGTGCCTCTGCAGATGACATTACATCAGCAATACTTGAGTTTGTCTTGACTCACAATGATGGAGTGTCCACCTTAGTCATCAGTTGAACAAACAACCTAATAATTAATAACTTGGGCAATTCATTGATTAAACAAGTTGCTAACAAACTTAGTCTTGCATAAGATATGAAAAAATCTAATGAGGTCATGGGAAGCATGAATGTGATAAGTGGATATGTGCAACATGTGACTTGTAACATCACACTGAAGGCAAGAAATTTTAGTTTCATGAGGGAGAATGACAAGACAATGAGGGAGGACTTTTGAGTGAATTTTTTGAAATCGAGTCATTGAATGCAAGTTAGGTGTTGAAACATCCTTGATATGTACCTATATACATTGGTTTGGATGCTTGTATAGCTTTTCTGAGGTGTATTATAGATTTTGACCTGATTATTTGGTCATTAAACCTAATTGTCTTAAGACAATGACTTGGTATAGTTGAGGACAATCCTATGGGTATTGGTGTGATAAAAAATCCCATAGAAATAGTCATTGTGATAAGACAAGTAACCTGTATAGGTGTTTGTTGATAAGTTTTTAAACCAAGTTTTAATCAAGTTAAGACACCTAGAGTGATAGGTTGATTTTATGGGGGACATCTATACTTGAGCCTTTTAAGAGTGTCTAGAACCTTATAAAATAGATCTCATTAAAATCTAAAGAAACATATAGAAAATAGAACTGAATATTGTAGAGATAAGAGTGAGTGGATAGTCTTCTTTACAAGTGCATATTTTGGTTTCCCTATAGGTGACATTAGGTTGACTATCTATCCTTATCAATTTTTACAAGAGAAGGTATATATGTATACATTGCAAGTATTTTGAGGTCAACAAAGGGTGTTATAGTCTTGTCGACACTCAATATTCATTTTAGGGGGACTTTCTTGATGAAAGGTGTTATAGTCTTATAGAGTCAGTATGTTACTCGAATGACTAAAGTGCATGGATATAGATAGGACCTCTCTCCTAACTAAATATAGTAGGTCTTTGGGCCACCTAAGTAGGTGGTGGTAAAAAACTACTCAACCCCATCTATCTATATGGGGTTGAGGTCCCCTATTTGTATATGGTCACAAGGCCTATGCCATATACATATAGGCTATAGTTTATAGTCGACGCTCTCCCAAAAAACTAATGGGATCTAATGGACGCTCTCTCAACAAACCAATGGAATTGACTAGGTACAATGGGATCAAGAGGCTATGCCATCTAAATTTATAACTCCATAGATAGAGATGAAATTATTATGCTCAGATGAAATCAAGATGGGAATTAAATTGCTAGCTATAACCATTTTGGATATCCATCATAGAGATTGAATTGCTATATGTGATTAGAATAACAAGGAATCAAGTGCCTGGCTATGAGGCCATTATTTAAAATAAAGGATTGGTTTGCATATTAATGAAGACATGCTATGTTTGATTGGGAAATTGATATAAATATATTGTACCAAACAACTTTTATCAAATGAGTTATATGTGTGTGTGTGTGTGTGTGTGTGTGTGTACATCCAATCTTACTGATTGGGATTGACCGACTATGGGAACTACGTATAATGGGATATCAAGTAAATATTCAAATCGCTATTTTGGTTATTGAAAACATAGTTAAGATAGAGGATGATTTTCTAACAAGTTATGCCAATCCATGTTAATACATCAAACAATTAAAAGTCCAATAAGATTATTTTAGGTATTTTATATTTTCTTACACAAAATATACCAATGATGAAATTAAGGTGTATGAATGTAAATCTAGGGTATATAACATTCACTTGAAATTTTACCTCTGTAAATGTATATGATGTAGTACTGACACAAATAGATGTAGTAGGGGTTGGTCCACTACCTAGTTGTGATGTCGAAGGCAACATCTCCTCCTCGAACACAAAAAAATACATATATTTTATTCAATTTAAATGTGTAAATTAATTTTTACCTTTTTAAATTGTAAATATAACTTAAAAATTTAACATTAAATTTATATAAAAGATACTTGTATGTGTGTAGAGACTCCCAACGTATCTAAACCAAATGTGTATGCCAACAACTCATCAGTCAAGACCATATCCTCCAATCCTCCTGAAGTGCCACCATCATCATCTGAAGGTCCAATGCATACAACACCACAACATTTGCATGGGTGGGGTTGGGTAAAACCACTAGCTAGAGTATCTCAAGCATCTATCTCTGAAAGTCTACTCATATGATGAACGAGTGTATCAGTAAGCACACTAAGTGCATGCAAAGTGTCTATCTCCACAACCTCTGTCACCATAGAGGGAATATTTGGATGAAGTGGCTTTGGGGTAGGGATCCTTATAGGCTGATTAGGTGCATGATGAACACCTGGTTGATCTTGTGCAGAGCCTTTCCCTCAGCCTTAAAACTCGCCATAGTCAAAGTAGTTTAGAATTTGATTGAGGAAAAACTTGCAATCGAGTTTCCTCAAAAAGTATAAAGGGACCTCATGGTTAATAAAAGGGGGATAGTCAAACACCATCTACCATTGCTCCCAAAAATTAGCTTTAATCAAATCATATTGGCATTGGTGGATTGAGAAGTGTTTGGTCATTATGGGAAATGGGGCATTGGTGGTCGAGTCGATAAATAAGACACAAATTTGATCTTTTATTATATTTTCATTCTTCATCTCAGATGCTAATAATTTGTCAGCATAGTAAGCCCTACAGTTATCCCTATATGACCTCCATCTATTAATTAATCTCGTTATCGAGTCAAATTGACCTAATACTAACTCTAGGGTATTGGCCAAATAGGTGTGGTGGGTGTTTGTGAAAATGGGCTCCCTCATTCTCCTAATTATCTGCTCAATTTTAATTTTGTTCTCCACTATGTGAGTAACTATATCCTCTTGATTTCCTATGGGATCTAGTGGAACTATAGGAGGGTTAGGCGGAGGGTTATGAGGGTTAGGTGGAGGGTTAGGAGGGTTGGGCGAAGGGTTAGGCGGAGGATTAGGTTAAGGGTTAGGTGGAACATGTTGACCTATTGGATAAAAATTAAAAATCAAACTATGTAATTTATATTCATAAAAAATTCAAATAAATTGATTTAATCTACAAAAAACCTACCTCTTCTTTGCGATGGTAGAGTCGATCTCGCGAATGCAAACCAAAAGGAAGATCTGTAAGCCAAAATGCAAGTTGAAGGGAAAAAGAAATATCTGCAAGCCAAAACGAGACTGCAAAACACCAAAATGCAAATGGGAAGCATGAAAAAATGAGAGGAGTCAAGGTTTTTATTTTATTTTATAATTTTAGAAACACGTGCATGTTATGTTTAATTATAGGAATGCGTACACATTCTTATAATGCGTACACGCTCCTTTAATTAAATATAATGCATATACGTTATTGTTATAATACGTATGCATTATGGCTTGAGTATCATAAGCTATAACACGTACGTATTATAACAATAATGTGTACACGTAGTGGGTTATATACACGGATTATCCCCCAACTCCGTACACATACCCTAATCCATTCCGTTAAATGAAAATATAGTTCTTCTCTATGGACATGCAATCAAATATATTATATTGAATAAGCATTAAAACTAAATAACAAATTACACAATTAATATAAAAAATACAAAAATTAAATAGATACAAGTATAAGACATGATAAAAAATTATAAAATCTATTAAAACTCCTTTTAGGTATTTTTTATATGTTATGTGTAACTCGTTTATTTTCAATCATTTTCATTGTTTTCTTTAAATAAACACATTTCCTTTTTTTGGGTCCAAATTCTTCTTGTTTCTCTTTCACTTTTCATTCATTTTTTGGTATATATATATAACTTTTAAATTATATTTCTCCACCTTACTATTATGTAATGATTTGTATGAATATTCTTTCATTGTTCTTTAGTATTTTCTTTGATTTTTATATATGGAGTGTCTTTTGATCTCTTTTTTCTCTTGGATAAAATCTAATCAATATAGAAGGATTAACTCATTGTGATTGGAAATGTGCCTAATGATTTCTCTTGAGTTAGATAGAAAATTCTCACCTACTTTATCTTGTCTCGCATAATAATGATCATCAAACCAAACAAGCATTTTTTTCTCTCTTATGAGATTATGTGGTAATTAGAGGGTACCATAGAGGGTAGTGAGAGTTCATATTAATTGTTTGATGAAAAATGAAAGTTATAATGTGTTTCTATGTCATTCATAAAACTAATTTTTTCCTTTCTATTTTTTAATAAATTCAAGAGATTTGATTCAATTTATTAAAAATGTGTTTTTGTAAAACTTATAAAAAAAAAGTTTTGGTTTGAAAATAAAATATAAATAAAATTTCTATTAGTAAAATAAAAAATAACATTCTCAATTTTTTTTAATTTTAAAAATAGATGATTATATATTTTAAAAAAAATCCCAACTAAAATTGAAATATCTTTATAATATCATATTTAATAATATAAAATATAAAAAAATAAAAAAATCATTAAATCATTCATCCTCATGTTTGCATGCATCTTTCATCTAGTTTTCAATATCTAACTCTCTTTGATTCTCATATTAATTTTAAATCTATTTATTTTTCCCTTTCAATTTTATTTCCCCTCTCATTTATTTTATTTTTATTTGGGTTGTCTCGCATCTTATGCTTACATAAGAAGATATTAAAAAAAAAAAAAAAACTTTAAGATTTGAGACAATCTAAACATATTAGGAAAATTTAGACACAAATAACACTTCTGCGATCAAAATATGATTTCCCCCCTCCTTAGTTATCTAACCCCAAATTTGCAATAACTTTGGTCATGCCCAAGTTTTACACAATCATAGACGCAATTACATCAACTATTTTGTGTCAAGTTTTTAGCATTAGGATTTTTTCTTTAGATTTTGTGTATCAACAATCTAGCGTTAGCCCTTTTTTCAGCTAAATTCAAATTTGAAATTGAATTAACTAAATAAAATTAAGTAAATGTTGTTGACAAAGTAACAATATAAATTAAAGTAAATAGGTATTATTGTAAAAAAATTAATATTGATTTAATAAAATAATTAAAGTCTATATATGTGAGATCCATTTTTGGGGTTATAAATTCAAAATAAAATCCAATATTTAAATAAAAAGTGAAAAATAAATTTTATATGCACAAGTATTAAATTAAAAAATATTAAAAGTCATGTTTTTAATAAATTATTTTATTAAATTATATTAGTAGTTTTAAATTTTTCATACAATTGGGATTGATGGATTGTGAGCGAGCAATATGCGAGGGAAGGGCAACAACAAACTTAGGAAAAGGGAATAATGGTGGTAAGGAGAAGGTAAGGAGGAGTGATGACACTTGGGGCATTGGAGGATCAATCAATGATATTATAATCAATGATGAGGCTTTTGTTGATTTATGTAATTAACTTAACCCATTTTAGGTATGCATTGGCTTCTGTGAAACTCAGATAAAACTCTCAAACTCTAGTGCGACCCCTATTTTAGTTCATAGATCAACCTTTAACGATGTAATTGGAAATAAAGGTGGGGGAGGGCTGTAATTGGGGCCAAAGAAATTCTTTTGTTTATTTCTGATGCAAAAAATGAGGTCAAACTTTAGAAGGCCACAACTTTTGATTCGTAATTTCATTTGAGCTCTCTTTTATACTAAAATGACCGTCTCAAAAAGTTCAATGTAGCCAAAACTCGTTCTATTTAGTTATGTATTTTTTAGAGGTCATATGTGACCATCTGAGGGTCTAAAATTATATTTTAATATTTTTATGGTATTTTTTTTATTTTTAAAATTTGTATATTTTTATAATCGGATGTAAACTTTAGTTGAAATTCATTTGATGGGTTAATTTTAGTGTTTAGGTTATTTTTGAATTTTTTTAGAGTTGTATGTTCTTGCATGTGAAATTTACTAAAAATAATAGGTGCTAAAAATAATAGGTTGAGTTTTATTATTTTTTAGAGTTCTAAATTTTACTTGTCAACTTCAATTCTGATTTGAGGCTTATTTATGCATGGTTTGTAATTATTTAAAACATTCAATATGAATTAATACATGTTATTATTTCATAAGTTATGCTTATTGGTATTTTTTTATCTTAATAATATCCGATTTCATTATTTGGTATCAGAGGAAGTTAGAATATTGGAGGTGTAAGATATGATGAGAGGATGAGGAAGAATTGCATAAATGAATCAAACTATGCAAGAGATGTAGAGGCAAGTATAAAAATTAACCAAAATTATTGTGAACTAAAGACAAAGGAGAGTAGAAGATGATGTAAAGGATGACACAGATCATGAAGAAGAAATTTTTAAAGAGGATGAACAACAAGAACAACTGCCATCAATGGAAGAGAGGATGGTTAGAGATTTAAAAGGAAGGAAGGAATCAAGGTTGATGTTCCAAATTATGGAGGAAGTTTAAAACTAGAGGAGTTGATAGATTGGATGAACATCATGGAGAAGTTTTTCGAATGGAGAACTATGAGAAAAGATAGGAAGGTAAAGTTTGCATGTATGAAATTGAAGGATTATGCAATGATTTGGTGGGATCACCTGTAGAAAGACAGAAAAAAGGTAAAGATAAAATCAACTCGTGAAAAAATATGGAGAAGACGATGAGGGAGAAATTTCTTCCTATGGATTATGCACAAACCCTATATAGAAGATTCCAAAATTTGAGCAAAAAGATCATAATATATAAGAGTATATAAATGATTTTTACAAGCTTTCCATATGAGTGAATCATGATGAAATAGAAGAGCAGATGACCGCAAGGTATGTAAATTATTTGATGTTTTCTATTCACGATGAATTAAGCATGCATAAAATACTTTGTATGGAGGAGGCTTACCAATTAGCTTTGAATGTGAAATAAAAATAAAATAGACAAAATTTTAGAAGAACATCTATTGGGCCAAGAAGTGGACAATCCCCTCCAATATAGGGATAAGGTGGATTTAATACAAATAGAGGTGGGTTTAATACCACAAAGGATAATCATCACATGGTGAAAAAAGACAAGAAGATAATAGACAAGGGTTTCAATACCAACAAAGAGGTAGAAGATTTTAGAGAGGATGAAGCTATGGTGGTGTAGAGGATGGTTTTCAAATCAACATAGATCTTATGTTTGTTATAGATGTGGAGAAGAAGGACAAAAAAATTGAGTGTCCACACTTCCAAGATCATTAAATGAGTCAATAAGATCACTCAAGAGTGAATTTAGTTGAGACTAAGATGGAAGAGCAAAATACTTAAGTTAAAACAATAGATATTGGAGAAAATCTCATGATGAGAATAATAATGATTGCTTCAAGGAAAGAACATGTGTAGAATAAAGAAGGTGGTGATGCATGGCTAATAAAAAATATATTTTAAACAAGGTGTACTTCAGGAGGTAAGATATGCAAAGTAATTATAGATAGTGGTAGTTGTGAAATATGGTTTCTAAGGACATGATTGAGAAACTAGGTTTGTAGTATGAAAAGCATCATAATCCTTATTAGATTTCATGGTTTAATAAATAGAATGAAGTTACAGTAGATAAAAGGTGTTTAGTTAAGTTTTTTATAGGTAAAAATTACAAGGATGAAATATGGTGTGATGTTATACCAATGGATGCATGCCATATGTTATTGGGAAGGCCATGGTAGTTTGATAGAATTTAAGTAATTCATGATGGAGTAAATAGCATATATAGTTTCTAGAAAAGTGGTATGAATGTAGTTTTGTTACCTCTTAAAAAAAAATTAGGTTGAAAGCATGCTGAATACAAAATAATTTATCAAATCCATGAAAATGACAAATTATTGTTATGCATTAGTAGTGAAGAAAGAAGACACCAAAGTGGTGCAAATACCAATAAAAGCAATAATAGTGTTGAAAGAATATGTAGATGTTATACCTAATGAGTTAACAAACGGTTTACCACCAAAGAGAGATATTTAGTATCATATTTGTGTGATTCAAAGATTATCTCTACCTAATTAAACATCTTATAGGATGAGTCTAATAGAACATGTAGAATTAAGTAAATAGGTTATTGAATTGGTGAGAAAAGGTATGGTAAGGGAGAGCATGAGTCCTTTTGAAACACCAGTGTTTATAAATCTAAAGAAATATGGAGGGTGGAGGATGTGTGGATAGTAGATTAATCAATAAAATTATAATTAAATACATGTTTCCTATACCTCGTTTAAATGATATGATGGATGTTCTTGTAGGAGGAAAATATTTTACCAGGATTGATCTAAGGAGTGGATACTATCAGATTCAAATTTGTGAAGGAAATATATGAAAAATAAAATTCAAGACTAGAGATGGTTCATATAAATGGATGGTGATACCATTCAAATTATTTAATGTACCCAACCCATTTATGAGGGTGATGAATATAGTGCTATGAGAATATGATGGTAAGTTTTTAGTGGTTTATTTTTATGATATTTTGATATTTACTAAGACCAAAAAAGATCACTTACAATATTTGCTAATGGTATTGGAGTTGTTAACAAAGGATAAGCTCCATGCAAATTTGAAGAAGTGTAGGTTTATATAAAACAATTTATAATTTTGGGGATTTGTAGTTTCAGTAGATGGTGTAAGAATGGATGAAGAAAAAGTAAAGGAAATTATTGAGTGGCTTATTCCAAAGAGCATCATAGAGGTGAGAAGTTTCTATAGTTTAACAACTTCTTATAGAAAGTTTATTTAGAATTTTAGTAGTCTTGCTGCACCAATAATAAATTATATGAGAGGAAAATAATTTGCATGGATTAGCAACATAAAGTTTTGAGTTGTTGAAGAAGAAGATTACAAAAAAGCCTATTTTAATATTACCAGATTTAACAAAGTGTTGGAGGTTAATTGTGATGCTTCATTTGTGGGAATTGTTGTTGTGTTGAGTCAATAAGGGAAGCCAATAACATATTTCAGTGAGAAATTGAATGAGGTAATAACAAAGTATTTTATGTATGATGTTGAATTTTATGTCATTGTACAGGCATTAAGACATTGGAGGCATTACCCGGTTCCTAAGGACTCTATCCTATTTATTGATCGTGAGGCCTTTTTGTATGTGAACACTCAAAAGAAGTTAAATAGTAGACATGCAAAGTGGGTGTCTTTCTTACAGGGTTATACTTTTATGTTGAATCACAAATCAAGAAAATAGAATCAAGCAGTTGATGCTTTGAACATGTAAGTGGGGTTGATAACTACTATGTTGAGTGAAGTAGTTGTATTTGAATTTATTAAGAAAGTATATGATACTGATCAAGATTTTGGAAAAATAGTTGAGTAATGCAAGAATCCATTAATAGGTGAGACAAGTATTATTTATGATGAGTATCTTATGCAGGATGATTATGTCTTTAAAGGGAAATAATTATGGATTAAAATTAGGTATCTAAGAGATAATATTATAAGATAATTGCATAGTGGTGATTTGGATAGACATTTTGGTAAGACGAAGATAATAGCTTTGTTGGAGGAGAATTAATTATGGGTAAAAATGAAGAGAGATGTGACAAGACATGTTTTAAGGCATAGGATATGTCAGGTGGTAAAATGACATGCACAAAATACAAAGATGTACATGTCATTACCGGTTCCAAGAGGACTATGGATAAATTTGAATATGGATTTTATGTTGGTATTACCAAATACACATAGAGGTAATGATTTAATTTTTTTTGTTGTAGATAAGTTTTCTAAGATGGTTTATTTTATTGCATGTAAGAAAACCAATAATTCCATTAGAGTTGTATAAATATTTTTTAAGAATATTGTAAGATTGCACGGTGTTTCAAAAACCATTACATCAAACAAGGACATGAAATTTCTAAGTCATTTTTGGAGGATTTTATGGAGGAAGATGGGAACCAATCTACAATTTAGTAGTGCGTACTACCCACAAACAGATGGAAAAATAGAATTCTTAAATGAGAGTTTGGGAAATTTGTTGAGATGCATAGATGGAGAGAAACCCAAGCAATGGGACTTGGCTTTACCATAAGATGAATTTGTATATAATAGTTCAGTGAATATATCAATAGAAAAATTATAAATTTAGATTGTTTATGGTAGAAATCATATGAGTGTTTATGATATAGTACCAATTGCATAACGTGTTAGTGATGATGCAAAAACATTTATAGAGCATGTACAATAGTTTTAGATTAAGGTAAAAGCAGGTTTTGAAGGGGCCCTGAAACCCTGTTACAGAATTAAGAAAGATAAGGCGTTAACAAGCACCAGGAAAGACATTCTTGAAACCTACTAAAAGTAGCAGCATCCTACGATATTTCAGAGATTACATCTATGTTCATTATACATTCTGCCCCCTAATTTCCAATTAATGATTGATAACTATTTTTTAGGGGTAAAATCCAGAATTGTTGCCTGCCTTCCATCAGCTATATTCTGCTTGCTTTCTAGCTCTCTGATTTTCCTTATGGGTCTTCTTTCGGGCTTGTCCGGCCATCCAACATCCAGTTTCTCTTTTGAAATCTGCCCATCTCTTTTTCCAGGTTTATCCATAATAGAAACAAGGTGTTTCGCCTTCATTTGCTGCTCTTTTTTGTTGCTTCTGGTTTCTATTCCCTTAGTGTTCGTCTTCTTATCAACCCTTTTCCTTTGGTTTGGAAGATATTTTAAATTTTCTCCATTAACAATCACTTGAATCTCTTCCAAATGTGTTTCATTATCAGCCTGAATCTCCATTGGCTGAGAAGGAAGAGGATCTCTCTCCTCTATTTTATTCCATGTTTCAGTCAAGATTTCTCCTTCCTCTAGCACTACTTTACCTTCTGCCTCTCTCCATTGATCCTCTACCCTTTGGTATAGGACCATTTGCGCTGATAAATCTGTCAAATCTTCTTTGCTTTGTGTGGGTAATATGATTTCTGCTTGCCTTCCATTTCCTTCTATCTCAAAATTTTCTTTCTCAAGAGAGATCTTTGTATCTACCTCAGGAATTAGGCCTTTAGAATCTTCAAAAGACACCTCTTTACCTTCCTCAGCATTTAAATCTTTAGTTTCTTCATTATCCATTTGTTCTTGTCCCTGATCCTCTTTGGGTTATTTGAGCATGTACAATAGTTACAATAATAAGTAAGAATAAAATTGTAAGAAAGTAATGAAAAATATAAAGCAATAGCAGATGTCAGAATAAGGTCAAATATATTTTAATAATGAGATTTAGTGATGGTTTACTTGAGGAAAAAGAGTTTCTCGAAAGAAACATATAACAAGTTGAAGTACAAGAAAATTGGACCATACATAATTATGAATAAAATCAATGACAATGCTTATGAGGTGAGTTTATCATAGAATTTTGATATCTCTCTAGCATTTAATTTTTTGGATTTATATGATTTCCATGGATAATATGGTGAAAGTGAAGGTAAAGAAGATGAAGTAGATTGGCAACAATATGTACCAAAGAAAAAGAAAGAAAACATAGTGTGGGTTTTGAATAAGAAGATAGTGAACAAAAGGCAAAGAAGTTATAATAGGTATTTGGTATAGTGGGAAGGATTATATTAGGAAGCCAACACTTAGATTTCAAAATGGGCATTGAAGAATATTGATAAGAATAAATGGCAACAGTACAATCAGAGTAACTCATAAGTGCCAAGTTATTTTCAACCAAAGGAGAATGATACAGAAAATGAGGCTATAAATTTTGATTTGTAACTCCATTTGATCTCTCTTTCATGAAAATAATCATCTCAAAAATTTCAATACATTCATAACTGACCCTATCTTGTTATGGACATTTTTAATGTTTTTCATAGGCCATACGTGACCATATGAGGATCTAAAAAAGAATTTTAATATTTTTTACAAGATTTTTCTATTTTTAGAATTTGTATATTTTATAACCAGATGTGAACTTTAGTTGAAATTGATTTGATAGGTTAAATTTAGTATTTAGTTTATTTTTGAAGATTTTTATAGCTACATGTGCTTGCATTCAAAACTTACTAAAAATAGCAGGTCAAGTTTTTTTTTATTTTTTAGAGTTATGAATTTTACATGTCAACTCTAATTCTGAGATGAGGCTCATTTATGCATGGTTTATAATTATTTCAATCATTGTATTCTGTGAAGCTTGGATAACACTCTCAAACCTTAGCACAACCCCTATTTTAGTTCATAGATCAATCCTTAAGGATGCAATTGGAATTAAAGGTAGGGGAGGGCTGTAATTGGGAAAAAAGAAATTTCTTTGTTTGTTTCACCATGAAAAGATATGAATGATGATGAAGCTAGGGATTTTTGGGGATTTACCTAGATAAGTTTAATGTAGGTCTCATTGGGAGATGTGCTTGTGAGATTCTCAAATGAAATTTTTGGATTTTGAAATTAATGATAAAAGATTCAGGATGTGGATTAAGATTTGGGAGGTAAAACCCTCATTTACAGATTGTGGGGGAATTGGCCTATTATGATTGAATTAATTCCATGGAAAAAAGAGGTTTGGACCAATTTTTCTAAACCTTGTTTATATGTAATTAAAAATGGGTATTTTATGATTCTTTTTTCCTCTATGAAAGATAAATATTTTGTTTGGAATAATGGCCCCTAGTTCTTAGAGAAGCAAAATTTGTTCATAAGACATGGGTCCCCTTTTTTAAACCCTTTGTCACTGCCATTTATAAATTTACAATGTGGATTTATTTATATAATCTTCCTGTGATAATGAGAGAACCTGGGTTGTTGCATTAATTTGTTGATAAATTTAGGGTTTTTGTTAAAATCGATGAGGAAACAAAAAACCAAACAAAAATATTTTCTAGAGTATGTGTTATGACATATTTTTCCGAACCCTTGCATTACTCAATAAAAATTATACATACGAAATGGGCATGGACCATATTCATCAATTATGAAGGGCTACCCTACTAATGTTTTTGATGCAACTAGCTAGGGCACAAGGTAGTGGAATGCTCTATGAAACATTCTTCAAGCTTATTTGTTAACCATACATAGAAATGGGTTAAGAAAGATGATTGCTCCAATCCATATTCAAGTGAAGGGAATCTAAATTATTTTAAGAAGAAACTCTCACAAATTGTGGGTGATCAAGAGGATGAAAAGTATCATCCTACTGAGGGTATTCCAAGCAAGGCAATCCCAAGTTTAGGTAAAGAATGTTTCATGTTGGAGTCACGATAAGATCAAGGAATTTATTTCTTAGATAAAGAAGGGACTTGGTTACATGGAGTAGATTCACCTAGGATAGAGGCTTTGATTAGTGTGGGTTTTTCACAAGGGAATAGACAATAGATTTTAAGAATCCAATTGAAAAGAAGGGTAGATTTGTTTAGAAAATTTCTTACCACCAAAATGGATAATATTAGTGTACATAATTTTGGAATTCTAGATAAGCATGCATCAATACAAAAAGTCAAGATAGTTTTTCACCTTTGGAGCATCAAAATTTAAATTTATTGGAATATTTAAGCAGTGCGTCTTCCTCTTAGGAAAGTGAAGAGGAGCTTGCATTTAGAGATATTCTAACCATATCACAAAATTTTTATTCCCCAATTTTGTGAAGGTCAAATTTTGTCTAAGTTAAGAATAACATTGAAATTTTGACATCAAAATCATAAGGTCAAATATGAAAAAATGAATTTATGTGAATAAGAGCTAAGTGTTTGAGATAAAAATAAATGTAAGTGCATTTATGCACCATGGGAGTCTAGGAGGTCAGGCATTCCTAACCTTCAAGATGCATGTGACATGGAAATGTACCTAATTTTTTCTACACCATTACACATCCCACATATCTATGGATGGCCCACCCATCCTCATAGATGCGAGGTTGTGTTAGTGGCGGTGTTGTCGCTTCCCAGATTTATCAAAGTCAAATCTAGTCTAAGTCAAGAACAACATTGAAAATTTGTAATCAAAATCATAAGGTCAAATTTGAAAAATGTTTTTTGTGAAAAATAGATAATAGTTTGAGATAAAAATACATGTAAGTTCATCTTCATGCCACACACATACCATAGGATAGGCATTCCTGACATTCAAGATGCACGAGACACATAAATGTGCCTACCTCAATCTGTGCCATTATGTGTCCTGCATCTATGTTGGTAGCCATCCTATCCCCATAGATATGATGGATGTTAGGCCTCACCTATAGCCATGACCTCATGTTCATCATGTCCATGAGGCTAAATATATTGTTTATGGTATTGTGCAACACACATGATTACACAATGAAGATAGATGGCCAATGCACACAAAAACATTCTCATTGTTATTTAAATTTTGATCTAATGGTTCATTCGACACCAAACGCCTATCCAAATGCAATGCCAAACTCTTTCCCTCTACCATCTTCTCCCATAAAGATGGAGTTTCACACAACTACAGTCAAAATCTCTAATTTTCTAAGTACTTCTCAATGGCATAACTTTCAATGACATTCATGGATAGTTTCAACTATTTTTAGCCTTAGGTAAATTTGTCCTACCTAGGGTCCTATAGAATTCTAGGTTTTCACCATACTTGATTCAAGGGTATTCTAAACAAATAAGAATTATTTCATGACCACTATAGTCGACTCCTTGCAACCATATCATCACTTCTTACTCCCTAATTTTCCCAATCTACAAGTTATTGCTGAAGAAGCCCTTCAACTCACTAAATCAATAGAAATGAAGTAAAAATATATGGGGTTAGAAATTTTTTTGATGTTAGAGAGAATCATCCTTAATATTAGAGATTTTCATATTGGCCACATGTACATAGAATATTTTTACAAGAGGCTCAACATAAAGAATCCAAATTCTATGATGGTTTGCCTTTATGAAAGTGGTTTACCTGAAGCAACTGGTTTTCCTATCTCAATACAATGTTCATTTGGTACTCTCTTTCATTCAATATTGTGACCCCAAGACCAAGGAGATAAAATCAAGTGATGGGTCTCTGATGGCCAAGTTGGATAGAATTTTAATGGGTATGATCATGATAATTCATGTGTACTAAACTTATTTAAGGATGAGTGTGTCAACAAGACAATGTTACTGGAAAAAAATCCTAACAAGCACCTGATAACCATCAATGAGTCATAATTGAAACATAAGAGAATACATATTTTGATATCTCAAAGAACTTCTACAGATCTAACTTTAAATAAGTGCTATCAAGAATGATAACTCTTCTCAAACAAGTAGTAGGAAATGAAAACACCATGAATTTATACCGATGGATGTTTATGGCAATGTAAATCATCTATAATGAGAAGTAATTCATAGATTATGTAGAAATTATTAGTGAGGCTCTGTACTAATAATTGATCAAGGTGGATGCAATAAAGAACTTTTGCATGAATTCCTACTTGGTGTACTCTTTAGCATTCCATAGAGTATATTCTAGTCTCACTCAGCTTGCCAATGATGATGTATCTACCCAAGTATATTAATTTTATCCCAATTGACTCTAGAATAGAGAAATAAACACTTCATAAGGGTCAATGATGCATTCACAATGATAATAGTCTAAGCTTTGGATAAAGATTGGGGAAGAATAATCTCAGATGAAGCTATTAACTTGATTGCACATTACGAAAGCTACTTCATCTAATTTCAAAAATTCACATACATAAGGGTTGGAGGATTTTAGGGTTATCCTTTGTGTTTACACAAGATGGCCAATAACAAAAACATACTGATTGAATTGTGTAGATAGTTTGGCACAAAGCACAAATGTTGTAGAGATAGACATGTGTTGGGTGTTGTATTCCCTATCTCTTTGAGTAATTTTACATGTAAGAATGTAGTAAATGATCAATATATTGAGTCTACAATTTCATAGCTCACTTTGAATTCATTTTCCATTCAATCTTTTTTTAATAGTAAAAGGTTTGTGTGAAATCACTTCAATATTGGTGCTTCATATGAACATGTGCCACATTTAGAGGATTATTAGGTAGATTACTCTAATGAGTTTGAATTAATAAGCCATGACTAGAGAAGAATGATTTTTGATCAAATGAGGCCCTTTACCAATACTGGGTTCTAGATGGCATGATTGATGATAAGAATGATCTCATCAACCCCATATATGTTTAAAGAGTTATTGCTTCCCCATTATCAACCATAAATTTGTCTATTAAGGAACCATCTAATTTTTAGGTATAAACTAAACACATTTTTTACTGATCCATGGAATGATTCAACAATAAAATAAAAGAGTTTACTGGAGTAGGTGGCTCCAAGAGATCACAAATTCCATCACTTCCAAAGGAATCACCTATGACAACTCCCAAATATCATTATAAAATTAGTTCTAATATTGTAATTCAGTCATCAAGCTCTTTAGATTCTAATGATGGATATGACGAAAATCCCAAGCAACCAAAGAAACTTGGCAAATACTTGTGAAGAAAGCCCTATTGTGGGTATAAATATAAAAGCTAATAAGTCTTCCATGTTGCAGTCCTCTTTCCATCTTGGAGATATGTCTCTCCTAATTATTAGCACCACTCAACAGTATCTTGCCTCTACTCAAGGAGTAGTTTAATAGACATAACAAGTGTTAGTGATGTTGAGGTGCAAGATTATGTATCTCCTTCTTCCATAGTTTCTCCATGTGTTCCACCTTATTCAAAATATTCATCACCGAAGAAAGCTACACCACCACCTTTAAGAACTCAAATGACTATATTCAGTTAAATGCCATTTCAATGGATGCAACCAATGTTGAGCAAAGGAAAGATGTTGGTTGTGTCATGCCCAAAAATTATGTCTCAAAACCCATGTAATTTTTTTTGTTAATTAAATTTAATAATGCTTACTTATTAATTATAGTTTCTTAGTGGTTAAACTATTATGTAATTTTCAAAAATGTTGTAAAATGAGTGTGACACACATAATTATACAAATAATTAGGTAATTTATTTAATTTCATCTACTTTCCACCACCAGGCTTCCCTAGTAAGTGGTATGTAAACACAATAAGATGAGATCATGATCTAAGGTGGTTTCAAATTTTATTTACTCAAGAAATAAAGAAAGACCCAATATAAAGTATCAATAATAGATGATCAAGTATAATTATAATTTTTTTAATTTAAAGGATCATAAAATTATTCACACATAATTTAATCAACACACTCAAGGGAAATGAAGCAAGACATAATAACAATCACTTAACACAAGGCTACCACTTTAAGGCTCACCAAGGGGGAGTCTCAATTAACACTATACAACTCTACTCTCAAGCCACACAAGATAAGTAAAATAACCAAATTTAAAGTAAAAGGTGTGACAATAACCACATGATGATGAAACTCAAACTGTAATTAATATTATATATATTTAATCTAAATAATAATGTATAAACCCAACACGAAGGGAGGTGACAATTACCCCTAACCTAGCCTAAGAACATAGGCCTGATGTACCTATCACAACTTGATTAGCCTACATATCCACTCCATCGAATTAGGGTTTGATGTAGTTATCCTTTCACTTGTGATAACCTCTTCCAAAAGACATTATCATCAAAATTGGGTTAGAAATCTAAGATAACAAGGGATCTAATACATCACTTAAGCGAGCTATTAAGCTCTTATTATCTATTCAAAATAATAACACATCCAAAGGTCATCAATTATAAATTACAAACATCATAAGGTGTGTGCTCTTACACAATCACTCTCACATGATGACACAAGTGAGATTCAAGCATGATATAGAACCTATATTCTCTTATTCCAACGAGGTTAGTGTCTCAACAATCTCAAACTTACACTATTTAGAGAAGCTCTATCTCTCAAGCGAGTCTCTAACAGTGTTTAGGGTTTAGGTGGGAGAGAACAAGCTCAACTCCTAATAATTAGTAAGGTTCACTATTACACAATATCTAGTCAACTAATAAAACCACATGGCTAGAATCAATAAGAATGACTTGCTTGAGGAAGAACGCCATAAGATTTGTGCTGAAGAAATCACTCTAAAGGTTATATTTTTACGCACCTATTCTAAGAATTCACTAAAGTTAGATGTGAAATTTTCACACTAGGAGGGAATTTTAATTAGTAGTTTTCTAATCATGTTTTTAAAAAACATCATTAAGTTAGTTGATGATACCCACATAAAGGGTGTCCTAAGGGTTAGTTTGATAAACATGCACCCACTCCAAAAGATGTTGACATATCTGCAGTGATCCCATCACACATAGAATTAGGATTGGTTGTAGTCTATATGTTCCTAAATGAGTTTTAGATTAGATCATAAGGTATTCAACCTTCACCAATCAACCTGAGTGAAATAAGTTACCTTTGCAGGTAACTCCTTGACAACTAGCTAATTTGGACACGATTAAGTAACACCAAGACATATAATAGAGAGAACTACATAGACGATAAATCTAAGCTTGAACACTAAAACTAGTCCCATTCTAGGAGCAAATACAAACAACTTCTAGAAGGCTCGATCCTAGGTTTACCCATTGACAAATTAATCCAAATAAAACATTTGTATTTGAGGCCCGAACTCGAACTAAGGTAACAAGTGAATAACTAGAGATATATAAAAGGGTAGGGAAGTCATGACCTGAATAACTAGGTTAATAGAGCACAATGACAACCACCACAATAAGAGACCTAATAAAACATACCAAACTCTAAGCTAATAAATAGGTGCCCAAAGCACCATCGACATTAATTCAAGAGAAGAGGATAAAATTATATTTACATAGAAACCAATTCTATAATCTATAAATATTACGTTTAAGGCAACAAAAAAAAATTATTGTGAGAAAAATGATAATTTAGTCTATCATTCCATACTCAATTTAGCTACTTAAAAAAATTACCTCAAATTTACAAATAAAATGGGTACATAATTACTCTGGGAAAATAGTAAATATATCAATAAAATTTATTTTATTCTTTCAATGATAATTTAAATCTATTATAATTTTCTTGTAACTTCCAAATTTAAAAAATACCATTCTTAGGTATTTTAACTATGTCAATTCTAAATCAACTTCGAGGTTAGAAATAAGAGTTAGTTTTGTTTCCACAAAGTGCTTCTTGAAATAGCACCAAAGTACCTCTACTAAAGAAGTTTAAAATTATTTAACAGTTGTTGGATAATTCCACAACTTAAGGAAATCATATTCAAACCTTAATTTCAGTGAACTCCTAGTTTAGGTATTTATTTTTGATTGATTTTGAAAGGGGTTTCTACGAGGTTAGAAAAAACATTTAGCTAAATTGTTTGACTTTTTTTTTACAATTTATTTGCCAAAATTTGATTAATCTAATGTGTAAAATGTCAGATAGATTTGAGGAACTAATCCAAATAAGAAAATGATTAATTAATTTTTAATTGGGTTAAATGGTAAATTTTGGAAAATTTTAAATTACTAAGTGGATTTAATAAAGAAGATAAGTTGTTAAATTAATTTATTAAAAGAAACCATAATTTAACTTAAATTTATCATTTAAGTGGTGGTGGGTTAAATCCCCATCACTAGATTGGATGAATCTCCACCACTAGATGTAGGTTTTACAAACTTTTGTCCTAATTCTAGTTATGTGCATACTAAAAGTTAACACTTAATATTTTTCCTCATATCTCTTCTTTTCTTTTGTAAGTTTAGAGATGGAGCTTCAAGAAGACCACCTAGAAAGTTGAAGCCCATTTCAATTGGATGAAATGTTGATTATGCATATATTTCATTCAAGTATTTTATTGATTGACTTGTGCAGATAGTTGGGCACATTACCCAAACATTTCAGAGATAGGCATATGTTGGGTGTTGCATTCCCTATCTCTTTGAGTCATTTTACATGCAATAATGTAGTAAATTCTTAAGATATTGAATCTAAATATTCATAATTCACTTTAAATTCATTTTCCAGTAGAGCTTATTTTAATAGTAAGAGGTTTGTGTGAAATCACCTTAGGATTGGTGCTTCCTATGAACATGTGCCACATTTAGAGGATTATTGGGTAGATTGCTCTAATAAGTCTGAGGTAATAAGGCTTGGATAGAGTATAATGAGTTTAGATTAAATGAGGTCCATCATCGATACATGGTTTCTAGATGGCATGATTGATGATCAGAATGATCTCATCAAACCCATCTATGTTTAAAGACTTATTGCCATACCATTACCAACCATCAATTAGTCCATTAAGGAACTATATGATTTGCAGGTACAAACTAAGAATGTTTTAGATTGATCAGGTGGCTCTAAGAGATCACGAACTTCAACACATCTAATGGAATCACCTACGAAAACTCCCAAAACTTATGGGAAAATCAATTCCAATATTTTAATTCAGTCATCAATCTCTTTAAAATCTAATTATGGATATGATGAAGATCCTAAATAACCAAAAAAACTTGAAAAATACTTGTGAAGAAAGCCCCATTGTGGGTAGAAAGCTAAAAGCTAAGAAGTCTTTCATATTGTAGTCCTCTTCCCCTCTTTGAGATACACCTCTCCTAATTATTAACACCACTTGGTAGTATTTTGCCTTTACTCAAGGATTACTTTAAAGGCAGTTGTTAGTGATGTTGAGGTGTCAGATTTTGCATCTCTTTCTCTAATAGTTTCTCCATTTGTTCCACCTCGTTCAGAATATTCATCATCGAATAAACCTACACCACCACCTTTAACACTCAAATTACTAGCTTCAATCAAATGCCATTTAAATGGATGTAGCCAATGTTGAATAAAGGAAATAAGGTGGTTGAGGTTTATATTATAGATTTTGATGTAATAGCTAAACTCCTTGAGACCCCTCCTTCTAAGAAGGCAAAGACCACATCGAGGTTAGTCTCAAACCCATAAGGGGCTTAGTTTGTGGATATTTTCGAGTTGAATGTTGATAAAAATGAGGAAGATATGATTAGAAGTTATTTTACTTTAAAGTGAGTATATCTTGGAGAGCCAACTCAATGGAGTGATGTTCATAACCTATGAGAATTATCTGAGTAGGATGAACTCACTCAGGATCAATAGAAATATCAAGTTTGAAAGTTGCCTGGGTATGTCAACTTCCTACTCAATTTAAATATTAGCAGCTCCTTAGGTAAAGACCCCTACCCAAGTCCCTAGAATTAGCAAGGAAAAAATACAAACCTTAAATAGATATAACACCTATGGGAAAAGTCTTGAAGCTTGGGTTGAGAAGTTGTTATTAGATAGTATGAAATATATTGAAGAGGTGGTGAAGTTGAATGGGATTAATGATTCTGAAATTATCAATAACAACCAGAAAATCAAGGGCCATGATAATGAGCTGAAACTTTGGGCAAATGTGAAAGGTGATGTCGGATAGATAATCACCATTGTCACCAAACAAATGGTCAAAGCTGGGAATTTTGATAAAACTGAAGATGATGCCTCATGAAAATGGTTGGAATGCATTTTATAGAAGAATGAAATTTTGAACTAAACTATAGGAGAGTTGTAAGAGTAGGTATAAATCAAAAGAGAGAAACATAAATATATTTCTTCTAGTATGGGAGAATTTCTTTGTGACATGTTGAAGGAAGATGTGACCAATCAATTCCCTGTGCAAGAAGTCAAGTATCAATTTAAGAAGCTACTAAAAAAAGAGCTATTTATATAAAATCCTTCAACATTATTTTAATAACTATGTTAAGTGAAACCCATGTCTCTGTGGAGGAAAATAATAATCAATTGATTGAGCTTATAGAGCTTTCAAATACCATGTTAATATATAGGAAATGGTTGGCACAGTGTAAGCATGTAGTGGTTCCCAAGGGGATTACAATCACTGAGGCAATGATTTTTTTATAAAATTCAAAGCTACCCAAAATAAGGAACAAGTTAGAAGCGTTGTTGTTATTCCAAGCTCTTCAATGTCCTATGCTAATATCAAAAAGATATCCTATGATGTTTAATATTATTTTCCATTTTTGTCTATTTTCTATTTTGGGAAAATTATATTTTTCCTTTTTGTAAAATTTGAAAATTGGTAAAAGAGAAAAGGATGAATTTGCAAATTCCAAAGGTCATTTTTTAATGTGAAAGGTCATCACATTCCATCCTATATATATAAATAAGATAAATGGCAATTTTAAAAGGGTTGTTTGATTTCCATTGTAATTTGGCTTGAAAGGGAGGAGAAAGAAACGTTATGTCTATTGTTCAAACTGATAACACAAGGGAGTTCCATAACTTCATGTCTTTCTTTTTATTTGTGGATGTGTATTTTTCCTATGCTAATGCATATCTCTCAATTAATGTGATACTTTTATTAATCTCAAAAAAGCATATTATTTTTCAAAAACATTTTCTTGTCATGTGTGGGATGAAATTTACATTTGCTAATTCATATGTGACCCTTCATCTCCCTTCATTTTATATTTATTTTTGGTTCAAAGTAGTACAACCCAATACTCCATTCAACCTGTAGATATTATAAATGGGCTTACTTTAGTTTTTCCTATTTTCAATAAAGGGAACCTCCCCTCCAAATAGATGAGAGACTTTTGTATCATTCATTGTTATGAAATATCATATTTTTCACAAGTGCTGAATATTTAACCAACAAGACTAAATCCACTTTGACAAAACCCACATGTGAAGGAAACCTCAAATAAGAAGGAGGTTGAAAGTAGAAAGATTTCAGTAGGATACAATGAATTTCATTGATGATGGCACCCAGTGGACCATGGAATCATTTTTTTCCCACAAAAGGAGGGTATTTACTTCACACATTGATGGAGATAATGTTTTTGGAGTGTGGTTTTTGTAGGCTATTGAATTAAGTTTATTCAATTATTTTTAAGTTTATTAGATAACTATTTTTTAGATTTTCTTTGTGGTTTTTTCCAAAAAAACTAGTTTTTTTTTTTTTTTTTGTGTGTGTGGGGGACCCCACAACCCCCAATCACCTATAAAAAAAATCATATGATATAACAATTGAAATTTTCATCCAATTGAGGTGGATGTGGTTGCATCCCATGTCATTGATATTTAAAGAAATCAATCCCTTATTGTCCTCATCTAGGGAAACAATCAATAATACATTCTCTGATATAAAAAAACTATGCACTTAATGCCAATGGCCCTAGAAAACAATGTCTCAAAAGAGTGAAATTAGGTGTGTCAACATATGTTGTTCTATTGGATCTTCTATGTGGTTGTCATCGTGCAAGAAGTTCTAAGTTATGAGCATAGTCTCTACATGGTGGTCAGGGTTGATGTTATGGTGCTAGTGGTGAAATAATTATCTCGATTGTGTCATCATCACCATGAAGAGGAAGTGATGATATGAATCAAGAAAAATATTTCTTAATTTAAAAAAAAAATCATAGTGTTAATCCAATTTGTATAAACATAATTATAAAAAAATAATAAATAACATTATTTGAAATTTTAAAAACCATTTTAAATCCATGATAAAAATTAAAAACCCTTTATATATATATATATATATATATATATATATATATATATATAATTCAAAAAACCATGATAAATAAAGTATTTTGTTTAGTCCCATATACAATTAGGGCCAAGCAAGCCTCATTCAAGGAATTGCATCCATCTAATGTCGACTAGGGCTTGGATTGCACACCATATTCAACTAATTGAGTTTTTGGTTCAATATCATATGTAATTTTGTAAATACAATCCCCACATAAGGAATTGCATCCATCTATTGTCAACTAGGTCTCTAATTACACCCCATATTGAACCAATGTAGTATTTGTTAATTTGATATGGAATTAGGTCCAAACAATCCTCATGCATGGATTTTTTTCTATCTTATGTTAATTTGGGATTTAATTGCACAACATATTCAACCAATCAAGGTTTCTATTCATATCATATGTAATTCAGACCAAACAAGCCCCTTGCAAGGAATGACATCCACCTAGTGTCATTTAGAGCTCTAATTTTACAACATATTGAACCAGTTGAGTATTTAGTTCAATATGATATGCAAAATGGGTCAGTTGAGATCAATGAAATAAATTGCATCTATGTGATGTTGAATGGGGCCCAAATTCTACACTTTATTTGACTAATTGATAACCTCATTCAATCACATACATAATTACACTGAAAAATATTGTGCAAGAAATTTTGTCCATTTAATGTCAATTGGGGATCCGATTACACCCCATATTCAACAAATATAGTGTTTATTTCAATATGATATGTAAGTGGGTCTAACTGAGCCTTTTGAAAGGAAAAATTTCCTTTTTGATTATTAGCTGGGGCATTAATTACACACCATGTTTAACCAATCAAGTATTTCATTCAATCTTATACTTAATTGGACCAAACAATCCTTGTTCAAGGAATTGCATCCATATAATGTCAATTGTGTCTCTAATTTCACACCATATTGAACCAATTGAGTATCTAGTTCAATCTGATATGCAAGTGGGGGCAATTAAGGCTTGTACAATGAATTAAACCCATATAATGTTGATTGGATCTTTGTTGGCCTCATGCAAGGAAGTACATCTATATAATGTCAATTAGGACACTGATTTCACATCATATTCAATTAATCAATTATTTTATTAAAATTATATGCAATTAGGTCAACCAAGCCCCATGCAAGGAATTGGGTCCATCTAGTGTTAACTAGGGATCTAATTGCACATCGTATTTGAATAATCAAATATATTTTAAAATATGATATGAAATTTTGGATAACCTAACCCCATCTAATAAATTATGTCTATCAACTATTTTCAATATGGGCTATGATTGCACAACATATTGCAATCTTCTTGGACTGTGGGTAACAACTCATGAATTTGAAGGTGGTCAGCTCTACACCATCAAGTTCAAGTTGAAATTGTGACATGTCAATCACATGGAAAACATCTTTATCCACATTTCGTTGAACTATATGTTATGGAAATCACATAACCCAGAAAATATAAGAGATATTGTTGGAAATAAATCAACTATAAAATAAAACATAGGGTAATAATATTTGAACAAGCCAACTCTTTTTTAATCTATGGATAGTTTTAAAATTAAGAGGAAACATTTTTCAAAGAGAGAAGGATACACATAAATATATTATATATTGATTCCAAAACTATTTTTACAATACAAAAATAATTAGATGACTACAACCCTTTATAACTTCTTTTAACTGTTGAATATTCTTCTCCTATTTTATTCCTTTGTCTATTTGTACTGCTATTAATTACCTTTGGATCTGGTTACACTTCTTCAAATTCATTTCTACTCTATATTTTGTTGCACTAACTATTATTCTATTCTCTATGTTGTTTTCTTTTTCTAACTATTTCCCTCTTTCTCTCTATATTCTTCTCCTTTGTATGTTGTTGCACATACATTCTACACCCATAAATTATTATTGTTCTCCCATTTTCTTGACTATTGATGCATACAAGTCTCCTTATATTATGCTTTGTATAGGTATTATTCTATTTTCTCTCCTTCTATTTGTTGTCTTCACCTACCCTTATATTTATTTACTCATTCTAAATGGCTCCCCAAAAAAAATCAAAATTAAAAAGCTATGTATTAATTGTTGTAGGTGAGTTTTAGTTGTAAGAGGTAGGTGAGGAAGCTCAAGAGAAAAAATTTAACACTCCACATTAATCTTGACCTTCTTTCCATGTTCTTTTGAACCCTTATTCACCTTAAAAATTATCTCGGGAGCTAATTTATGCACTTCCAAAGTTGATTATGAACATCTAGAGCCAACTTGTGGATCTCTAGAGCTAGACTATGGACCTTTGGTGCTATATTGTGGACCTCCAGAGCAAGCCTAGGTAACTTCAGATCTAGACTATGGACCTCTAAAGTTGGCCTAGTGAAATTCAGATCTAGACTATGGACCTCCAGAGCCAACCAATAAACCTCTAGGGTCTGCCTGTGGACCTCGAGAACTACTTTGTGGACCTTCGAAACCAACTTGCAGACCTTTTAAGCTATTATTATTGCATCTATAACCCCCAATTTGTCCCTTTAATTTTCAAAATTATCTTTTGACAAAGGCTTAGTAAATATTTTAAGGATTTGATGCTCTGACTTACAAAACTTGAGTTCTATCTCATCTTTTTCAACTAATTATCTTATAAAATGATATATATTATTATATAGTTACTTTTTCGATGAAAAGTAAGATTATTTAACAAAGCAATGGAAGAAAGGTTATCACAAAAGATTGGTGTTGCTCCTTTTTTCTCCTCATTCAAATATGATAATATCCTTATGATTTTTATGGCTTGACATTCTACTAATTTTTTTGGTATATACTTAGAATCATCCATGGACAAAGAAATAATGGGTTGTTTCTTTGAGACCCATAAAATGGATCCTAACCCAATATTGAACACATACCTTAATGTGCTCTTTTTGTCATCAAGATTACCTACCCAATCACTATTTGTATATCCAACCAACTCAAAATTATGTTGTTGCATATAATATTTCATGGCTTCTTGTGACATTCACATACCTTAATATTATTTTGCATGCTTTCCAATGTCTATCTTTTGTAGTCTCCATGAATCTAAAAATTAGGTTGATTGCATACATGATATATGATCTATTGCAGTCAAATACATAAAGATTCCTACCAAACTATTGTACCATGTGGGATCCACATTATTGTTGAAATCTTCTTTGTGCAATTTAAAATTTTTTTAGCTATTGTTGATGTTAGTTTGCTTATAAACATTCAAAATCTCTCCAAAATATCCTTTGCTACTTGCCTTGTGACACAAAAATGCCATCTTATATTTGTTTGATCACAATGCCAAGAAATTAATTTAATAAACCTAAATTATTCATCTCACACTCCTTCATGGCTGATTTGAATTGTTTTATGGATTAATTTGCATTTCTACTAAACATTAGATCATCCACATATAAGATAATAATCAAAATACCTTATTTATTTCCCTTGATGTAGAGTGTAGGTTCATTGTCACTTTTTGATAAATCCATTGCTCAATAAATATGAATCTATTTGGATGTACCATTCCCTTGGTACTTTCCTTAGCCCATACAATGCTTTGTTGAGAAAATACACTTTATTTTCATGCCCTGGAATCTCATAGCTAGGTGGCTAACCATATACACTTCTTCTTCTAACACACCATTCATGAAGGTTGACTTGACATCCATTTGATATACCTTCCACCTATGTTGATAAGCTATAATTATTCTTACCATTTATAACCTTCCTATGGGATCAAATGTCTCATTGTAATCACATCCAGGCCATTTTTTGTATCCTTTGACAACTAGCCTTACCTTGTGTCTCTCAATCTTGTATTCTAGAGTGGTTTTGGTTTTGCAAACTCACATGACTCATATGACCTCTTTTCCTACTAGAAGGTCTATTATTTTTCATGTATTGTTTTTCTCTGTTTCATGAATTTCTTCATCCATTGCTTCACACAACTTGTTTTCCTTAATTTCTTCCTCAAAATAAATTGGAATATCTTCTAAAAATAGGATAAAATTAATAATTCATCCTCATGATCTTCATACCTTGAATGTTCATAGATTTATTCCAATATCCTTATCCTTTCTAATTGTTGATCTGAGTTAGAGGATTATTAATTTATCTAATGATCTATTACTTAAGCTCCTTGTAGGTTGTTTCTACTAGATGAATCATTCATTTGTGAATTATGGCTCCATCTCGGTGTATTAATGGTTTTACTACTTTTTTATTAAGTTTCAAGAATGGGTCCACCAACCCTTATTTGTACTTATTGATATTCTTGTCTATCTTCTCATGTTTCATCCTCAATGAGTTAAACATCTCAGCTAATTATTAACTCTTTTATGATAGGATTTCATAGTTTCCAAGATTTTGATTGCTCACTATACTTGATGAAGATCCATTTTTATCCTTTGTCATCCCACTTTGATCTTCTTTTATTGGGTACATGTGCATATGCCACACATCTAAAAACTATGAAGTTTTCAACACTTATATTTATTTCACTCTATACCTCTTTAGGTTTCATTTCCTAAATGCTCTGAGCAGGAAATATATTTATCAAATATATTTTTATTGCTATAGCCTCAACCCAAGACTCATTGGACAATCCTTTGGCCTTTAACATGATCTTTTCCATTTCTTGAATGGTATTATGTTACCTCTTAGCTACACCATTTTATTGTGGTGTATTCCTCACTATAAACTGTTTATTGATCCCATTATCCTTGAAATTTTTCATAATCTGATTTGAAATACACCTTCTTCCTCTATCATTTCTCAAAATCTTTATACAATGACCACATTTATTTTCAACCATTACCTTGAATTATTTGAAGATTTCAAATGTTTCATATTTGTGTTTTGACAAGTATACCCATGTCTTTCTGGTGAAGTCAACTTTCAAAGTAATGAAATACTCATTCTTGGATAAGGAGGGGGTCTTCATGAGACCACACAAATATGAATCTATCAGCTCAATATGAGCTCTTAATCTCCATGAATTACCCATGGGAAAGGCATTTCTATGTTGCTTCCCCAATATGAAACCCTCACAAACTTTATTTGGATGTTCAATTAGAGGCAACCCTCTTACCATTTTCTTCTTTTAAATAATATTCAACCCACTAAAATTAAAATGACCATACTTTAGGTGCCAAAGAGAAGATTGATCCATTATAACTATTTTAAATGTTGTTGATAACTCACTTTGCATTCTCAAAGGAAATATTTTATTTCTTGTCAACTTGACATCTTCAATCTACCTATTTCTTCCACTTTTATTATATATAATGCACTCTCCATATTCAAATCACACTGTAGATCCCTTTTTTACAAGTTTCCAATGTTGATCAAGTTGTGCTTCAACCCTAACACATAATAAACATCCTATATTTGCCACTTAACACCTTGCTTGGTGTGAATAAATATGTTACCTTTATTCATAATAAGTACATTGTCATTATTTACCATCTTCACCTTTGATTTTATTGATTCATATATGTTTTTAAATATCTCTTTGTTCCCACTCATGTGGTTTCTATATCCACTATCCAAATACCAAATTTCACTACTACTTTTCTCAATTATATTAAAAGTTAAAAATAAGTTTCCTTTTTTTTCACTCTTATCACTTTCAGCCCCTTTTTCCTTAGAGAAATTTGAATTTTGTTTATTCATATCATATTATTTATCTCTACATTCACTTATATAGTGCCCATACTTATTGCAATAGTAGCATTGGAAATTTGATTTATCATACCTTTGTGTATAACCACCTCTATAAGTGATGATGTTCCTTCCTCTTCCATGAAATTTTTGATGGTTGTGCCTTCCACCTTATTGTTTATTACAAGCTCTACCTCTACCTATATTATTTTCTCCTCTCCCCCTACCTCTCACATTAACATTTTTTTAAGGCTTATTCATGGGAAGAGTTGGATGACCTATACAACCTTTGTTCATGTGTTTGCAAGGAAACCATCAACTCATCAATCATCATTTACCTTAGGTCCTTAGACTCTTAAATTACTACCACAATAAGATAAAACCTGATTGGGATAAACCTTTAAAACTTTTCTATGATTATATGGTCTTTTATTGCATCTTCATTTATCTTGATGTGATTTACTATGCTCATAGTCCTGTTAAAGAAGTCATTAATAGAGTCATTTTATCTCATCTTCAGGGTCTCAAAATCCCTTCTCAATAACTGGAGCTTGACCAAATTCACCTTATCACTACCTTGGTATGGATTTTTCAAAATGTCTCATGATTTCTTGGAATAGGTAGCTGCTACAGTCCTTAGGAAGACTGAATCACTTAGTGTCATTTGAATATAGCTTAAAACCTTGACATCCTTATTTATATTCTCCTTCAAAAAAAAAATTATGCTTGAGTGAAACCATTGAATGTTGCCTATTTTTATACCTCAATATAACCTCCTTCTACAAGTTCCCACATCTTTTGAGAATAAAAAATAGTTTTCATCATAATGCACCATACATAATAATTCTTGCCATCAAGCATAGGGGGATACTACCATGAACTTCTACTACTAGCATCCATCCTCTAATAGGCCCTAAATACCTTTGATCTAATACCAATTGTTGAAAATAAGGTAGCTATAAAATAAAATACAGGATAACAATATCTAAATAGTATAATCAAGAGGAAACAATT